>OZ038397.1:10096326-10195676 GCA_964036045.1 Eutreptiella sp. 'Long Island Sound 2002' | reverse complement strand
GGGGGTGGAGAGGAACATCTTTTTTTTGGGGGGAGGGGGTGGCGGGTCTGTGCGTCTTTACATTGCTGTCGCGGTTTAATTGGCTATGTGAAAGGACGCCGCAAGGCAGAACCACCGTTTAGTGGAGCTGCAGGAGGGGCATGCCCTTGAGAGTTGGACGATTATGCGTCGGGGGTGGAGGGGGGTGGGGGGGCACACCACTGAGAATCCGCTGATTTCGGTGAAGTGCGGGCAGGCGGGGGCCCGATGATTGTGTGTACGCGTGTGTGAAGTGGATGGAGTCGGTCCTTTCCCGTGGGCAGTGCTGTGATGACGGGGGGGGGGGGGGCACTCAGATACGGGGTGCCCCCCCCCCCCAACCCCCCCCCCCCCCCCGCCCCACACCCCCGACAGTCAAGTCGGAGCCGACCACGTGCGGTGCGTCCGTTGGTCCTCAGGCCGGGCATTCGTTCAGATGGACATCGAGACGCCGGTGGCGATGGCGCGACTTCGCGGGTCAGCTTCGGGCTGGTATGCGGCACGGCCTCGTGGGGCATGGGCTGGAGCTGCGCGGCTCATATCGTTCGGGGGACGTGGATATGGACGAGACCCCAACCCCATCCCCCCGCCGCTGTCGTGTGGCCTTTGGTGTGGCCACCCGCCACACCACCGGCCACACCGGAGGCCACAGCACATGCCGGTCCTTTGACCCATCCCACGCCCCCCCCACCCCAAAGAAAAGCCGCAGTTGGGGAGGGGTCCCCCACCGCCGGTACGGGGGTGTCCACTTGGACGCGCCTGGCCAATGGCGAGGGCGGTTGCCCTCCTCCGTGTGGACCCGACACGGAGCAGTGAAACGGGGGAAGTCCGGGGGCACGGCTGGCACAACCTCCTGAGGGAAAGGGAAGGGGTTATGGAAAGTAAGGGTAGGCCAGGGAGGGGGAGGGCACCGGGTGGAGGGAGGCCGAGGGGCACCGCCGCGTGTGGAGGGAAAACGGTTCAAGGGAAGGGCAGCGGTAAGTGGCGAGAGGCCAATAGGCGTCGCCGGCCGCAGACAGCGTCACAACCAGGCGTCATGCCATCCCCCCCCCGCCCCTCCCACAGTGTCTACATGCGCCAGGCTTTAGCAGCACGGCACAAAAGGTTATGGGCATCACTGTACATGCACTTGTATTGGAATCCCTGACCAGCCCTTGACTACACCCCCGAGGACTCACCAGCACCAAACGGGGTCTTATGAACCCTCGACCGAGCTCACCGACCTCCACAGACGCTTGGCACGCCGGCCTCTCGGCTCTGTGTCGCGCAGACAAACGTCATTCCGGGCCGTTTTGTTTGTTTGTATGACTTTCCCGTTCACTTGTCAGTTTTAGGGTTCACCCCTTTCCCTCCATTTGCATGGCCCATCCGGTGGCAGACCCACTGATTTCGATCTCGGTGATGAAGATTTGACGATTCCTTGAGGAAGACTGCCCTAAGATCAGGGGGGCTCATACTAGACCTATGCCCCCAAGTGAAGCTGCGGCTTCACCCAATTACACGAGCGACATTGTGGGCAGGCCATGCTACGACGCGGTTCAAGAGAAGGGGAGGGAGAGGGGGTTAGGAGAGGGCTGTGGCTTTGGGCTCATGTTGGGCACCCGGGCGGCATCCTCTGCCCTGGACTTGGGGGTGGCCGCCCGGCCATGTGTCCCCCCTTTACCCGCCACCGCCACCGCCACCGCCCTCTCACACACCGTAAGTGCCGGTCGCCTTGGTCTTGTGAAGGATCCGCGGAGGGCCGTGCTACGCACTCCCGGTCATTGGCTGGCGGCCCTTTCCCATCCTCCTGCCCCTCACTCGCTGATGTCGCAGCGGAGATGCCTACCCCTTGCGCAAAAAATGGGCCTCCGGTGCCCAACAAACGGGGCCCCGACAACGCCACATGCGCGCGCGCAGTCCGTGCTCGTCAGACGGCATTCCGTTCCACGCCACGAACGAGGGCCCCGCGACGGCGGGACGCCCTCGAAGTGGCTGCCCGTCGGTGGGTGTTGGCTGGCTGACCTCCCTCTCTCATATCTAAGCAAAGCGTTCCGAGAGGCTCGCCGTTGCGTGAGGGGCCCCAAACCCCGTGAGTTGAGTGGTTTTCACTCACCTGCCCCCCGCTCCCATCCCCCCCCCCCCCCCAGCCCCCCTCCCTGCTCGGTGCTCCAGACCTGTGGTTACTGCTGACACAGTCACGTCACCGTGCAGAGCGTTTTTTGTTTTTTTGTATTGACAGCCCCCCCCCCCCCCCTACACACGGGCAACAGCCCGTCTCTAGGACAGCCGACCCCCGGAGTAGTCAAACAGGACAAGTCATCCAGGGGCTCCGTTGACACAACCAAAACACGTTCGGGCCCACAGAGGGTCAGAATGAGCAGTGGCGAGAGGCCAATAGTCGCCGCCAAAGGCAAACAAACCAACACCATGGCCTCGTGCCAACCCCCCCCCCCCCCCCACTCTTGCGAGAGCAAAGCCCTTGTCAAAGCAACACTGGGTGTTGTTCCGTCTAATTTTGGGACTTTACTGTTGCTCGCGCGATTGGGGGGGTTTGGCAGAAGGCCTCGGTCTTCGGTTGTTTGCCTTTGGCGGCGCCTATTGCTCTCTCACCACTGCTCATTCTGACCCTCTGTGCGCAATTGGGGGGGGGGGGAGTGCCCAGCACAGCTGTACGCAGCTGTGCACAAGTATTGCCCTGAGCCGTACGTCGCCCTGCACCGAAGAAGGTACGGCCATAGCCACGGGTCTGCCCCGCCCCCCCACCGCCTTTTCCTTCGGTGTGTCCCGTCCCAGACCGAGGGAATGGAGTCCCTCTCCATCGCCAACGACGTCCCGGCGTTCGACGCCGAATTCCCGTCGCACGGGGGGCACGCCCGCGAGGACTTCGACCCCCCGCTGAGCCCCACCCCCGCCTCCAGCGCCGCCGCGGGGGACGACGCGGACCGCCTGGCGCGGGACGCGTCGGACGCCGCGTTCCTCGACTCGTACCTGGCGAGCCATCCCGCCATCGCGGGGTCCCCGCAGGGCAGCCCGCACGCGTCGGCCGATGCCCAGGCCCTCGCCGGCGAGGGCCCGGCCGCTGCGGACTGCAACGGGGCGGTCCGGGCCGGTGCAGCGGAGGACAACGCCGTCCGTGCCTCAGGGGGTGTGTCTGCTCGGCCTCCGATGCTGCGCATTGGGCCACGTCATCCGGAGGCTGAGGGGGGGGCGCGAACGCGGAAACGACACCAGCAAGAGCACCGGCCACAGCGGCCGACAGAAAGTAGCAACCCGACGCAACATGCGAAGGGAAGAACGGGTGACCGTCCAGGGCCCCGTAAAGGAGCAACAACCAGACGGAATGTCACACAGGGGGCACATGTCGTAACCCTCTGCCCCTGCCACGGCCCCTGCCATAAGCCTGCGATCCCTCGAAAAAACGCGGACCCTGCGTCGAAACGGGTGGTCACTTTGATGTGGCTTCACGGGTCACGAAATGGGAAGGTCGGGTCGCATGCGTCAGCCAAGACCGTGTCCCTGATTTCAAGTCCCGCGGCATAATGCGCAAACGCCCCGCTTCTATACGCTTCAGCACGCTCGGGTTGCGGGGCTCACGTGTGGGGGCTCGTGCAGCTACGAAATCTGTTACGGGTGGGTCCTCTCGCGCTGTTGATGCCGAGGAGGAGGGAGGGAGGGGGGTACTGGGCACCGCTAACGCACAAACGGCACCCGCCGCAACCAGCACAGCCCCGGCACACCACCCACTGGGCACCGCGAGCGCGGAAACGACACCAGCAGAAGCACCGGCCGCAGCGGCCGACAGAAAGCAGCGACCCGACGCAGCACGCGAAGGCAAGAACGGGTGGCGTGTCCAGGGCCACGTAAAGAAACCGCAACCCGACGGAATGTCACACAGGGGCTTGGGATAGGGCCTCACACAGGCGGGGGATTGCAGGCCCGCGCATCCGCTCCTGTACGGCGCCGGTCCCACATCCCACGCTGTCGGGTCCAAGGCCGAGAGGACGAGGACAGCCCCCAGGGACCCCACTGTAGCGGCGCTGAGCGGGCGACGCCGTCGCGGTGCCTGCGTGTGTGGGCGGGCAGCACAGGGGATTGGGGTCGATAGTGTGCACGTGCACGTGGCGGTGTGCGGGAGAGCGGGCAGAGTGTGTGTGTGCCCGGTGCTCCGGCTGGGGGAAGATAACGCTGAGCCCTCCAGGGGGGCATATGGGCCCGGCCAGGGATGTATTAGAACGGCCGTACACCGCAGGAGACCGTAGGAGGAGGGGGGTAGGCTGACAGCCAAAATTGTGCTTCGGCGCCAAGAGGATTGGAGCTTCAAGATTTTCGGCCCGACTTTGGCAGGGACCATAGGGGGACCCTGGGAGGAAGAGGGGTCCCAGCCAGCACCCCCCCCCCCCCCCCTTCAGACCCCCCTCCCCCTCCGCTTCTGATACATCCCTGGGGCCCCGCCTCCAGGTCACAAAGACGTGCATGGAGGGGGTGGGGGCAGGGGGTTGGAGAGAGTGAAATTTGGAATGGTAGGATTTTGGCGCAAGAAAAGTGCGCCAAATTTGCTGCGGTGTTTGAGAGTCGTGGCCATTTTCATTTCGGGTCTGGTGTTGATTCTGGCAAAATGTTGCAATCCCTGACATCCATCAAAGTGAAGCCGCCTGCATGTCCGTGCAGCCGTGCGTTGCCCGTTACCACAGAGTGCTAGGCTTGGGGCACTGCCTCCGGTGCCAACGTTTGGGAATTCTCTGTCACGTTTCCCCGATGGTATTTGACAACGGGTGCCAAATGGTCCCCTCCCCAAAATTTTGCGTGCCCCAGTCTTCCCCACACCAAATGCCCCCCTCTACCGGTATCAAGGCATAAAAAGTGCAATCGCCACCAAACCCCAGGAACAGTACCCGGCGGAGGGAAACCTGCGAAACTTTTAGGGGGCTGCACGGTGCTGGCACACGGCGCCCACAGACCGGGGGCAACAATACTAAACACCCGCGACTTGCTGCTCCATCCGAATGGCGAAGTTGTCCCGGGAAATCGCGACGCCGACGCGGGCAGTGGCGACGCGGGGCAACTCGTGTGAGGACGTGGTGCGCACCGTGCGGGCGCCCGGCAGCACCTCCCCGCATGACCACTGCCCACCGCCCTCCCGCCGTCCCGAAAGGGGCCCCGGACCGCCCCGAGCGGTGCACGACAGCCTCCGACGGGGCGGAATGCGAAAGGCGTGCGGGGCTGCGCGTTGTGGTCGTGGTGCGAGCGGGGGCTGTCCTCGCAGAAGGAGCGTTCCCAACGAGTCCAGCCCTTGAAGGACGGCGTTTTACGCCGGCGCTGCACCCCCAACCGCTGGCTGTCAATGCCCGAATTTTTCTTCGTGAAACCCTGACTGCGGGTGACGGTTCATATGTCTTCTCTTTACCGATGGTAATTGACGGCCTCATACGCGGTCCAATGCGTTTTAGACCCATAGCACGTGTCAAGCCGCGTATCAGGCCCGCTTTGCCAATGATACACTTCCAAAAGGGATGGCTCACCGGATGTTGTCCCACTCCGCTGTGTGCAGTGCGCGGGTGCCTTCTCCGTGCGTCGCGTGCGCGTTTGTTGCGTTCAGCTTACGTCAACAAGACGTTGTGTTTGTCATTTTGTGTTGAGGGCAGCGCCGGGTGCGAGTTGTCCCGCTGAGCGCCGAGTATTCCGGGAGTGGCCCTCGTCGGTGTAGGCCCGGCCTTCCTTCGTCTTCTTCCGTCCGTCCCTCGATGTCATACCGCCCGATTGCAGATGCGGGAGCCGAGGACGGCGCGGGGCAAGTGGCTGTCGGGGGTTTGGTGGTGGTCGAACCGCCGCATGGGGGCCTCGCGCTGCCCCTGCCGCACGGTATGGCCCTCTGTTCTGTGGCTCCCATCGAAGTGGCGTTGTAGGAGTTGTGTGTGGGGGGGAGAGGGGACCGTCTGCAGAGACCTGCCGGCGCCGTGAGCAACACCGGGACTATGGCGATCCCCCGAAGTGACTGCCGTGGGTGACGCTGTCGGGCCCCGGGCGGTGCCGCGCAGTGTCGGGGCCGTGTCGCTCTGCAATGGGACAACGGTGCTTAGTACTGGGGGAATCCGCCACAGTTCTGGGACGGTCCCGCGTTGTACGGGATCGCTAAGTGCTCGGCACCGGGTGGCATCGGAGTAGAGTGCTCAATACCGCGTGGTACCCCTCAGCGCTGCAACTCGGTAAAGTGCGCGCGCGGGGGGGGAGGGGGGGGGTGCAGCGGTGCCACGGCCTGTGGAATGTAAACGTTGCGACCCTGTGCCGCACGTGGAAACGACGGGTCGAAGCAGACAAACGATGATGGTGAGCAGTGAGACCCCCCCCCCCCCCCCAAACAGCGCTTTTTGCGTGCCCCCAGGACAGGGGACAGGGACCCCCTGGAAGTTCCACGCCACGAGTGCTGTCCCGGTCGTCCACACGATCTGTGCCCCGCCCGCGCCATCCCGCTCATGCGGGCCACCCCGCCAATCGCACCTTCCGGGGCATCCGTGCCTCCCGCATTGCGCAGATGGTCAGGATCGCGCGGATGGCCCCGATTGTGCGAAGGGGGAGGATGGCGCGGATCGCTGGAACGCCGCAGATGGCCAGAGTCGCGCGCGTGGCCCGGATCGCGCAGGCGGCCACCGTCGCGCGGATGGCGAGGGTCGGGCGGGTGGCCAGGATGGCGTCGCGGGCGAGGATCGCGTGGGTGGCCGAGATAGCGCAGATGGCGAGGGTCATGGGGATGGCCAAGGCTGCGCGATGGCCCGGATCGCGCGGGTGGACGAAGCGGGTGGTCAACATCGTGTGAGTGGCACGGATCGTGCGGATGGCCAGGACCGCGCGGGTGGCGAGAGTGGTGTGGGTGGCAAGGGTCCTGGCCATCTGCGTGATCCTGGGCATCCGCGCTAGACTGGCCACCCGCACGATCCCCCCCCCCCCCGCCCCCCTCCCCAGGACGGGGGGGACAGCGTCCAGGGGGGCCTTGCCCCAGGGGTCCAACAGCTGCGCATGGGCCAGGGCGGGTTGGCATCTCCGGTGGGGGCACCGAGATGCACGTCCGAGTGGGCGGGAGAATCGCAGACCCACAGCGCTGACGGCGGGACGAGTCGTTTGCCCATAATGCCCGACCGGCAAGTGAGTGCCTTGTGTCGCGGGCGGTGAAAGGCTGCGTCCGAGGCGTTTGCCAACGGCCGCCTGCTTTTCTTCGGCGGAGAGGCCACGTTCCCTGGACCCTGGCGCTTGTTTCGTGCCCAAGTGCGAGCGGCACTCAAGGCGTTGCCACCCGTTGGCAAACGGTTGTAGACCTGAAACCGAGTCCCCATCCTCCCGAGGCAGTGGGCAGCCCGTTGACCACCGACGCGCACCTCGTTCCTGCCGCAGGTCCCACAGACATTGCCCCGGAGCTTGACCGACTGTCCCAGTTCATCGAGAGCACTCTGCGTATGTGTTGCTGCCCAGAGCTGCGATGCCCCAGCCTTGTGCCGTTGTTGTGCCGTCGCGATGCCCCGGCGGAGTTCCCCTGGCAAGACAACAGCAATACTCCTCCCCCCTCTCAGTGCAGTGATGTTGTGCCCCCTGAGGCCCCTACCCCCCCTGCAACAGGTGTACGTGTAGGCAGTGGCTGCATTCGCCTGGCTAGCCCTGGCCGCTGGACACTGGGCCACGCCTCTCGCTGCTCGCTCGCTCCCCAGTGTGTACTCGGGTTCGAAACTGGCGACCTTCGAACCGCGTGGCCTCTGCACTGCCAGTCAGCCACACTGCGCGCCTGCTTACCCACTGGCGTCGTTGGGTCTATCCACTTCGCTAAATACGCTTGGGGCGCCTGGTCATCTGCGGTGTGCCCTTTCCGTGCCACACAGGCACTCACAGGGCGCTTGTCCATATACTCCGCATACCCGGGGCGCCACGCGGGGGTTCACGGGGCGCCCGGTCAGCTGAGGCGCGCCCTCAGGGCGCCACCCAAGTGCTGTCTGGGCGCCTGTGCATCAGTTGTGCGCCCACAGGGCGCCTTGCAAGCGCTCTGAGGGCGCCTGCTCATCCACGGTGCGCCCACGGAGCCTCATACAGGCGCTCTCCAGGAGCTTGGTCATCAGTCCAGAGCCCCCAGGGCGCTCTCGGGGCGCCTGGTCATCTACGGTGCACCATTCGGGCACCGTGCAGAGGTTCTTGGAGCACCAGGGCCGTCCCCTCTCTCGCCAGGCCGCTCGGGACTCGCAACGCCCACTCGGGGGCTGTTGCTTCGTTCGCTGAGCCACTCAGGACCTGCCATGCCCACACAGGCGTCGTCGCTAGGCTCACCCCTGGACACATGGCATGGCGACTGTGCGGGGTCGGGGCCGTCTCTGCTCGTGCAGTGGGGCCTTCCGCCCCTCCTGCTCCCGTGCTGGGGTGGCCCTCGTGGCCGCCAGGCGCAATGCGCCCTTCATTTGGATCGCCTGCGGACCCGGCAGCCAGCCCTCCAGAGGGAGGGAGGGAGGGAAGGAGGGAGGGAGGGAGGGAGGGGGGAGTGAGTGAGTGAGCGAGCGAGCGAATGAGTGAGTGAGTGAGTGAGTGAGTGAGTGAGCGAGCGAGTGAGTGAGTGAGTGAGGGAGAGAGTGAGGGAGTGATGGAGTGAGTGAGTGAGTGAGTGAGTGAGTGAGTGAGTGAGCGAGTGAGTGAGTGAGTGAGTGAGGGAGAGAGTGAGGGAGTGATGGAGTGAGTGAGTGAGTGAGTGAGTGGGTGGGTGAGTGAGTGGGTGAGTGAGTGAGTGGGTGAGTGAGTGGGTGAGGGAGGGAGGGAGGGTGGGATTTGGTTTGGTTTTTTGGTTTTGAGGGGCCGTACACTATTGGCTTACCTGTCGGTTTGCCTCACGCCTTGCCGGCCAAGAGCGGCCACCGGCGTACACCCGGGGGGCCCTGGGTACGTGTGTGATGTGTGTGTGTGATGTGTGTGTGGCCGTGTCGCACTCTGTGCGCTCCTCGCGTTCCTGCGGGCGCTCGCTGTGCTCCGCGCTTTGTCTCGTTGCAGTGTGCCACCTCGCGGTGGCCTTGCGCTACCATGTGGTGGGCTTTGTGCCATCTAGCGATGGATTTTGTGCCACCATGCGGTGGGCTTGGTGCCACCATGTGGTGGGCTTTGTGCCACCTAGCGGTGGGCTTGGTGCCACCACACAGTGGGCTTTGTGCCACCACGCAGTGGGCTTTGTGCCACCATTCGGTGGGCTTGTGGCCTCCGTGTTGTGGACTTGCACTGCCGCCAACCCTACATGAGCTGCACCCTCGTTGCGGCTTACATGATACTGCAGCTTCAGCCGGTGTCCTGTGGCTGCTGTGTGCTGAAGCTGCACTGTAGCTTACCCCCCGCTCTGTTACCAATCAAGGGGCTATGGGGGTGCTGCACCCTCAGGTTGAGCTGTTGTACTGCAGTTGCTTTGCCCCCAGCCCGTTTACGACTCTAGGGCTTCAGGGGTGCTGAGCCAGCTGTGTTGCGGCAGCTACAGCTGGTTTCCTGCTGCATTGCTGCCAACCCCTGCCCCATTACCAATCGAGGGGCTATGGGGGGGCTGTGCTCTGGCCACAGCTTTCGTACTGCAGCTGATGCAGCCGGTGTCTTGCAACTGCTGTTGTGCAGCAGCTGCTGTGTAGCCAACCCCGCCGTGTCCACGTCTCTAGGGCTTTAGGGTGCCGCCCCAGCTCACTGCGGTAGCAGCTTTCATGCAGCGGCAGCTCAGTCGGTTTCCCGCACCTGCTGTGGTACTGCAGCTGCATTGCAGCCAACCCCCGTCCCGTTACCAATCGAGGGGCTATGGGGGTGCTGCAATAGGTGCATTCCAGTTGCAGCGTGGGTGTTGCAGCAGCAGCAGCTGGTGTCTAATAGCTGCTTGAGTGCTGCAACTGCTCTGCAACCACCCCTGCCCTGTTACCAATCGAGGGGCCATGGGGGAGCTGCACTAGCTGCACCCCGGCGGCAGCTTACTACAGCAGCTGCTTTGCAGGCAACCCCCGCCCTGTTTACGACTCAAGGGCCCCGGGGGTGCTGCACCAGCTGCATTGCGGCGGCAGCTTGCTTGCTGCGGCAGCTGCAGCCGGTCTCCTGCAGCTGCTTCTATGCTGCAGCCGCGTTGCAACTAAACCCTGCCCCGTTACCAGTCGAGGGGCTATGGGGGTGCTGCAATACCTGCACTTCAGCTGCAGCTGTCATGTTGCAGCTGCAGCTGCAGCAGCTAGTGTCCAGCAGCTGCTTGTGTGCTGCAGCTACACTGCAGCCCTCCCCCGCCCCGTTACCAATCGAGGGGCTATGGAGTTGCTGCTCCTTTCAGCTGCCGCAGCCGTTGTGCATTGTGCGTGCGTTGCGTGGCTTGTGGTTTGGCTCAGCGCACACACCACTCCGTTCTGCCGTGCGTTGCCGTGGCTACGCGTGGCGCCGTGTCTTGTTTTTTGGGTACATGCACTGGCCCAGCGACCTTTTAGAGGCATCTGCCTCGGTTGTCGGGTGGGGTTGCTGGGCGGAGGACGCCCTCCTTCTAGTGGCATGCAGGCTCAGCACTGGACGCCCAGCACCACCAGGCACCTACTTACCCACCGTATAAGCTCACGGTGCTCCCTTGAGCGGGGTTTGGGACCGCCTTTCCGGGAGGGTGCTACTTCAGGTGCGCGTGGCCGCTTGTTGTGTGTGCTTTGTGTTGGAACACCTGTGCAACCATTGTTGTTGCCGTGTGGCGTAGGGACGGGCCCGTGGTGGACGTGGTGGACCGGGCTCCTGTCCCCTGATGGTAAAAAAAAAAGCCGCTTGGGTGTCGGCGCACCAGGCACCTCATCCACAGGGCTGAGCCTGCCCGTGGGGTGGGTTCCTCCATTCGGAGGGAGGGAGTGAGGGAAGGAGTGAGGGAGGAAGGGCTTTGAGTGTATCCGACGTGCAACCTGGGCAGAATCCACAACACTGCACGAGGGTCGGGTTGGAGGGGGTCATGGGTCGCCAACTAATGCACCTGCCCACACGTTTGGAGGTTGGAGGGGTTGAGCGGGAGGTTGAGGGGATGCCGACAATTGGCCCTCCATCGCCCCCCCTGCCGCATGCGCCCCGGTTTATTTCAGGCGTGCTGCACGCACATTACAGCAGCCTGTTGCAGACCAAAGACTTGCAGCTGAGGGCATTGGTTGCACACCAGCCTGGCAGTGAACGAGAGGAGGGTCAGGCTGTGCAGCCTGTGAACAGGTACGTGCACGGCTGGCATGGTCTGGGCCTCAGCCAAACCTGCGACTACTGGAGCTGTCAAAGCACATGCATACCGAGATCGAGTCCCGGGTCCGGCACAGGTCACGGATCGGGTAAGGACGACATGAAATTGGGACATGTCTAATTGGGAATGGAGCAAAATAATGGCAATAGGCTTCGCATGCAGGTAAGCAGACGACAAAGCACCAGAAATGCAAGGAACCGAAGCAACTAGTACCAGTCATCAAATTTTCCCGACTTTCCCAACCCCCCCCCCCCCCTCTCGCCCGCAAGGAAGGGCTCAGATTTACAGTGGGAATTCAAAATTTAGGGGAAACTCACCTGCCGCCCTTTCCACGAGCTCTAGGGATGACGGGTGTGGGAGTGTGGGACGGGGGTGTGGCGCGGCCCACGGAGCTCGGACTGTCTCCCATGAGACTACTTTTGTCCAGAACTCCCCGTTGCTGTGTCGGCCTGTGGGCGTCGTGGGAGTTCACACCCAAGGTCCCCCCTTGTGCCCAACACCGCCCTCTCGCTGCACTGCACAGCGCCTTCATGACTCCTTTCGCTGAAACCAAATAAAAAAGAAACGCCCTGACTGCCAGACTGCCCGACTGACTGATCGACTGATTCGCTGATTGGGTAAGTCTTAAGAAGTGATGCAGGTTGTGCAAGCGTGGCCCAAGGCCTGGCACCAAGGCGGGTCCAATGCCGCTTGCAGGGCCTGGGGGTGCCAAGAAATGTTGCCATCATTTGTTCAAGAAGAAACGCAGACAGCCCTCGGGGTCCGTTGACCTGGTCGTATGCACAATCTGTCCGAGTGGCAGAAAAGAGTGACAGTGTACAGCGACAGGGCGACAACAGCCGTTGTTTGGCACAGTGGCACACCGCGCCTCCGCTGCGACGTGGATCGGGAAACGAGCAGAATGCTGCCGGAGGCTCAGTAGAGATGGCCCCGTGTGACAACTACCACTCCCCGAACAGCGTGCCAGACAAGTGCGGTCGTGGGAATTTGCCACGTGTCCCCGCACAACGAATCGCAGGGGGCACTGAAGTGCGGCCACTGTACGTCGCCAGCCATCTGCATTGGGGGCGTGCTGCGACCACCACCCCGTCCAGGAGTCCCTCTCCGCGCTGCCCCCGATCTGCCCTTCCCTCCCCCGTCCAGGCCACAGTACCGGGCCCCACCTCAAGCGATCATCGCATTCTGTGGTCCCTCCCCTGTCACACGCACGCCTCTCATTGATGCGTGCGGGCGAACACAGAAATGCGCAGCTGCTGACTATGCACAACGCACACTTCGGAACAGCATCGGTGGCCACCGTCGGATCATGGGCTATGTCCAATTCCCCTCGGGCCAAATCCGTCAGTTGCGAGGAAACGATGGTCCCCAAGCGACAATGCCATGTGTCGAATGGCAGGGCAGAAGAGCCCACACGGCTCAATGGCATCACATGAAGGCTTCTTCGTGCACCGCCGCCGAATATCACACTTATGTGGTCCTGATGTGCAGCCTGCATCGGCTCCTGCCCCTCAGCCCCTCAGCTGTCCGTTTTAGAAGATAAGTCCGCGTAGCTCAGCCGTCATGCACCCGACGCCTGAACTAGAGGCACCTCGTTTGAACTCCGCAAGCGCGAACGCATGGCTGTCCTGGGCACCGGGGCGCCTCCCTGACACTGCGAGCCGGAAGGGACGCTCCGAGGGATAACCGGTAATGTTACGTTGCGGCCGGAGATGGCCTGGGCAACCTCGCCTCACCTCACCGGCTGTCACTTATGGGGCGGCGGTTTGGCGCCTTATGGTTCGCCCTGATACCTGCCCTGTGCCTGTGCTTTGCCCCCCCCCCCAGACCCGTGGTTAGAAGCGTGCGCACAGACCAGGGCTAAGCGTGCGCAAGCGTGCGCAGTGTTGGGTGGTAAGTGTGCGTAAGTGTGCGCCATCTCCTCGTCCAAGCGTGCACATTTTTTTTCTTGACCTGAAAGCCCCTTAAGTGCCTTTTCGGCACACAGTGCTGTTGAATAAAAATACCACCAGCACCAATATTTTTTCTGCAGAGAACCTGTGCATGACTATACAAGAGGTCCACCTCTGTGTCCCTGAGCCCAAGCGTACACAAGCGTGCGGAGTGTTGGGGTGTAGGCGTGCGTAAGCGTGCATAGCCATGGAAAGTAAGCGTGCACAAGCGTACACGCACGCTTCTAACCACGGGTCTGCCCCCCCCCTCCCCCCCCCCCCCGCGCTTCCGACTTCAACACCAACAACGCGAGGTGCTCTTGCCTGAGGCCTTCGCGCTGCACAGATTTGGTGTACCCCCCCCCCCCCTCCCGCCACAAACCTCAAGTTTCGTTGGGTGGTTTCGCACATCCCCGACACCCGCCACATTGCCTCGTCGGCGTGTCGCTGCAGTGAATGGTCCGCTCCACGCGCGGTGACGGGGGGGGGGGGGCGCCTGCGCACCGCCGCGCGGGGCAGTGATGGAGCGCACAGCTACGCCCCGGGGTGTGTGTCTGTCTTCATCCCCACTCTTTCGTCCTGAGTGCAAAGGGCCCCTCTCCATTTTGCAGTGACTCGTCAAGGTCGCCTCTGTCCGGCGCAAGCCCTGCGCCGAAGCCGCCTCTATCGAGCTCCAGCCCCAAGGCCAAAAGTCAAAGGCCGTATTCCACGCCATGGCCCAGTGACCCCTCCGTGATCACAAAAGTCGTTCTCAATGAGCGCCCGCGTGTTCGGAGCAGCAAAGCGCCGCGGTCTGTTCCCGTGTTCCCATGTGCAGTCGCTCACCACCCGCCAACAACTGCAGCCACGGAAGGGGGTGGCGCTCGGGCTTCACGTTCAACATTTTGCCAGGGAGGGTGATGGGGGGGGGGCTTGATGGTAAAGGACCTTGGCCACGTCTCCCCTCCTTCGCCCCTCCCCAACCGCCCCCAGAAAAATCCTGTGTTCACCCTTCGCTCCCCACGACCCCATGGACGACCTACGACCAGCCCTGTCTTTGAATCGCAAAATTGGAAGGAGGAGGTCCCCCCGCGTCCCCCCTCCCCTCCCTCCTCCTGTTCTAAGCCGTCTGAAAGTCAGAGTGTGTTGACCCCCCCAAACCTTTTTGTCCAGCACCGCCGGGGCCAAAGAGTATCAAACATGACGGGCCTTTTTGTGGCTACTGTCTATTGTTGTCTTCGTTGTGATGCAACTGGGGTCCGGCGGCCCTACTCATCTCATAGAGTGTGTGTACTGAACTGCACACAACTGTGCAGTTTCGTGGGGTTTGAGGAGGAGGTCCCCTCAGACATCCCCCACCCCCGACCCCCCCCCCCCCCCTCCTCTGGGACAGCCGACCCCGGAGTAGTCAAACAGGACAAGTCATCCGGGGGCTCCGTTGACACAACCCAAACGCGTTCGGACCCACAGAGGGTCAGAAGGAGCAGTGGTGAGAGGCCAATAGGCGCTGCCAAAGGCAAACAACCTAATACCGAGGCCTTGTGCCAAACCCCCCACCCCCCGTCCCTGCTCAAAGACAAGAGTGCATGCTACCTAACCCCCCCCCCGTGCGAAAGCAACGCCCTTGTCAAAGCAACAGTACGTATTGTTTCCGCAACTTTTGGAGCGGAGCTTGCAATGGATTTTGAGGCCACATTGGGTCGGGTGCTGCCCGCGCGCGTGGAACACGCCCTACGGATGACTGTGCTTCTATTGCAAGAGCGAGCAGCGGTCCTGCGGCGGATGGTCCAGTCGCTCCTGCCGCACCTGTTGGTGGGCTGCATCTTGCCGGCAGAGGAGTCCGCCAAGTGCCACTCCCTAATTGCACTTGGTGGCTGCACGTGCCTAGGGCTGCAAGGACGGCCATACTTTGCCGCCCGCGATGAGATGGTGGGATGCTTGAGGGCTTGGCGGTGCACGGTGTCACGCAGTGGCATCACGGCTCAATAGACCACTGCATGTAGCGCCCATGGCAGATTTCCTAGGGGGGTTCTTCCCCCTGGCACTAGCGGGCAAGGCGCCCCTGCGGCAGTACCGGCGGGTGCAACGACGGCCGTGTTGTTTGCCGGCGAGTCCGGCAGAGGAGTCCACCAGCTCTAATGCGGTACAGCCAGTGGCCACACAGGGGGTTCCCTCTTCTTGGCACGGGCTAGGCAAGGGACATGGGTCCACGGGAGGGCTCTGCCCCACGCATGGGGCACCGTCGTGCGAGCGCTGTCGGGCGACGGGCCAGGTAGGTCGCCCGACCTTTGCTGCCGGTACGGGTACACATGCCACCCCAGGCCAGCATGAGCACCAATGGGCCGGGGATCGTTCATCATACGGCCGGCGGAGCGGGTCTCCATGGCCAGAGGCATGCATGGCTGGCTGCAGCGGCCGCTTGCGCCGGGGGACCAGGACGCGCCGCCGGCTCCGTTGCCGGTAGCCCAGGATTGCGACAACCAGTCAGGGCTAGGCAGGGGAAGGAAGCGAGCATCGGAGTAGGGCCCCGTGGACAGAGCCCAATGCCAGCTGTATGCATGTATGCACAACGTGCAGGACCTTAATCGGCTACTTTGTTTCTGCAACTTTTGGAACTGTTGAATTTGGCCGTTCCTTTTTCTGGTGGTCCATGAAGATCAAGTGTTTCCTGTGTTTTGAGGTGGGGGGTGGTCTGTTGGGGATGTTGGTTGCTGCCCTGCCATCCGCTTTGACCCTCTCTTGTCCTTTGGAGGTGGAAATTGGGGAATCACCTGACAACTAGTGCATTCGTGACGCAATGGTCGCCGCTTGTGTTTTCTTGGGACACGCACACACAACGCCCTTGTCAGAGCAACACCCGGTGTTGTTTCCGTCAAATCTTGGAATTTTAGTGTTGCTCTCGCCCCTCCCCCCCCCTCCTCCCTTTTGGGCCTTTTCTTTTTCAAATGTGTGCATGGTGCCCACACAAATGGGTTTAAACTGCAGCACATTACCCTTGCCCCGCGGCACCTGCCGCACGCCAAAGGTGTGTTGTGGCACATTAGTCTTGTTGGGGGTTTGGGAGCATCTGGACACTTAGGCCTCCAAGGGTCCCCCCCTCCCCCTCTCGGCAACCCCCCCCCCCCCGTCTCCAGCCCTATTTGTGGAAGTGGTATTGCCCGGGTGAGTCCCCAGGCTTTCCGTTTCCCGGCAGCCCATACAGAGACAGCCACGCCCTCCCACTGCCGGCTCCCTCGCACTGCAGCCGAGCCCTGACACGGGCCCTCTCGTCCTGCTACTGCCGGCGCGTCTGCGCATATGCCCGCAAGCCGTTGTGTCGTTGCGCACCAACCCCTTGCGAATATCCCCCGAATTCCGTCAAACCCACCCTTTCTCGCCCGATTGCCTCCAACAGCAAACACAATGCAACCCAAAGAGGCCGTCCAACAATGATCCCATCAGAACCATGGGGTTCAGGAACCATGCATCCATGCACTATGGTACAACGACCCCCCGGAAGGGATAGGCTGTGGGCCCAGGCCCTGGCTGTGGGGGTGAGGGGCTCGCAGCCGAATGAGACCCTGACCCCGTGACCCACACATCTGATTCGGTGATGCGCCGTTCTCCAGGAAAGCCCACGGCAGCGCCGTTGGTGTGGCGGCCGGGATGCTGCCGCCAATCCTGGACTCTGCCGACTGCCGACCCCAGACTGTGCCTGCAGATCAGCGCCGCGACTGAGGGTGCCCGAGCAATTGGATTAACGGTTGGTAATGAAGTCGTCTCGGGGCTGAGCACCAGAGGTCAGGGCGCCGATGCGAATGTTCGCCCCTCAGGCACTGGAGGGGCTGGCACGGGCAGCAATGAGCGAATGGAAGTAGGGTGCTGTGGTCAGGGCTCCTTCTTACAACTCGGCACCACTGGGGTTGGCGGGGGGGTAGCGTCCCAGACCACCGATCCATCCCCCAGAACCCACCCATCCACCAGCACCCCCGCCCCTGAAAAGATTGGGCCAAATTTTCCTCGGGGCCTTTGGCCAATCAAAGGTTTTCTCTGGCACTCCTTCCGAATCTTCCACTGAGTTTCTCTGAGAAGGGGCAAGCCTCGAGGAGGTCAGTCAAGTGCAATTTAGAACCTCCCCCCAGGACCTCGGCCCACGCTCTGTCCTGCGAGGCTGTACCTTTACAAGACCAGATCGTCCGGCACTGCCTATGCAACCGTTCCGTCCTCAATGAATCCCCCTGCCATCGATTTAGTGAGGCAATGGTGTGTGCATGACACTCCGAATGCTTCTGTGGAGTGGCAGTGGCGTCTGGGTCAGTGTTGCGCGGAACCTGGTTTCCGTTGGGTGTGGTCGCCAGCAACGGACCCGTTGCTCCCAATTTCCCTGGGTCCGCTGGTCACCCACTGCAGAGGCCAGTCAGCAGGAGCGTGCCCCACGCCATGTGTGTACGTGCGTGTCGTCCATGTTGAAAGTTCGGTCGGCCAAGTGCCTCCGAGTGAATCGTTCCCCGTCAGCCCCTGGTGGACAGCTCTGTACGCCCACCAAAGGCCTGTCGACACCATTCTGTTTCTGCTGCTGCCCCGCTCCTCTCTCTTGCGCCAGGATCTGGTCTGACTCCAGGACTTCACTACACCCATTGCCCAGTACCCGCGCACATGTGTGTTGTCTTGTGTTGTATGTGCTGTTTTGTCATGACAGCCCGACTTGTGCCCTCCCCTCACTGAAACGGGGGGAAGCAAACAATCACTGATCAGAGATCCCTTCCACATCTGCAATTTCCTGGGTCTCATTCCGGGTTTGTGGACATTCGGGCAGGCGATGGGTGCGATTTGCGCAAACAGCAGTGTGGGTAAAGTGAGTGGAGTGGTGTGGTGTGGAGTGGAGTGGCGTTGTGTGGTGTGGTGTGGTGTGGTGTGGTGTACCGAAGGTGCAGTTACCAGAAGGCAAAGGCCGGGATGTCTACCCACGGGTACCGGTAAACGGGAGGGCTGTGTGTATAGCGTGCGCGCTGTGTGTAAGTGTGTTGATGTCGGCGGAAAGCGGGGGAAAAGGGGAGACCTGGAGGCCACCTGCCAGGTGATGGCTGTCAGCCCAGGAGCTCCCGCGGGATTCCCCCTGTTCCGCCTACTGGTGCAGGCATAGTTCTTGCAACACCCACGCCATTGTGTTGTTGGGGCCCAGGCGGGCCTTCAGCAACGTGGCAGGTGCCTTGGCATGGGCGTACCAGACCCTGATGGACTCCTCTATGACGTGGCACAGGAAGTCTGTCCCCAGTGTGTGGGGCCCATATCATTCCATGCGGGCCCGCTGCATGGAGGGGGTGTGCAATGCAGCTGCCCACTGCTCTAGAACAGCCGGCTCCCACAGCTGGTTGCACACTGATGCAGCACGGCTCCCCACATTCTGGTCTAGCCACGCCGCGAGCCGCTAGCGGGCTGGTCGCCACTCATGGGACAGGGCCAAGCAGACCTAGAGGTGGGGCGTCGTTTCATGTTGCGCTCCGCATAGGAGGCACATTCTGTCCAGCACCGTGTCACGGTGAGACGACTGTTGTGCCAGGACAGTCATCGTTGGGATGTTGTCCATGCGGTGTGCTGATATATGGCGCTGCTGGTCACTGTGGAACCAGTCAAGGGGGAGGTCACTCCCCAGCGTGTAGTTGGTGTGGTGTGGTGTGGTGTGGTGTGGTGTGGTGTGGTGTGCTGTTACCAAAAGGCAATGGCCGGGATGTCTTGCTTATGGGAATAGCAAAATGGGTAGGTGTGTGTGTGTGTGTGTGTGTGTGTGCTTTGTGCGGTGTGTGTGTGTGTGTGTGTGTGCGTGTGTGTGTGTGTGTGTGTACGCACCTGCGGTGGCAGGGCTTGCCCTCGCGTGGGGAGGGTGTAGTTCAAAGCCGTCCTGGGGACCCCTTGCCGCTCCGCTTGTCAGTGCAGTTGTAGTTCCTGCAGGGCCCACGCCATGGTGCCCCCGGGTCCTGCTCGGGCCTTAATTAGGCCCTCTCTTGCCTTGGCGTGCCAGAGCCACACACGTTCAGACTCCTTCACCACCTGTGTGATGAACTCCGTCCCGATGTTGTGTGGCCCCGTCAGTCCCATGTGGGCCATGCGCAGGGACGGGTGGCAATGGCTGCCACCCATTGCTCCAAAACGGCAGAGTCCCACAGTTGGCCCGTACTTCTAAGGCCCGTGGCCCAACGAATGTGGGTAGCCACGTGTGCAAGCGTTGCGTGGCTGGGCGCCACTCGTGGGTCTGCACCGGGCACGCACACACATGTCGGGCCGTCTCCGGGCCACTACCGCACAGCAAGCACTGCTCGTGCAACTGCACGTTGCTGTGTTTTGCGCATTTTGCCAGCACCAGGTTAGGGTCAGGGTTAGGTGCCCGCACCCTCATGGTGTGGTGTGGTGTGGTGTGGTGTGGTGTGGTGTGGTGTGGTGTGGTGTGGTGTGGTGTGGTGTGGTGTGGTGCGGTGGGGTGGGGTGCGGTGGGGTGCGGTGCGGTGGGGTGCGGTGCGGTGGGGTGCGGGGCGGGGCGGGGCGGGGCGGTGCGGGGCGGGGCGGGGCGGGGCGGGGCAGGGCGGGGGGGGGGCGGGGCGGGGCGGGGCGGTGCCGTGCCGTGCCGTGCCGTGTGGTGCGATGCGGTGCCGTGCGGTGCGGTGCGGTGCGGTGTGGTGTGGTGTGCTGTGGTGTGGTGTGTGGAGGAGGAGGAGCGCCTGCCGTGGTCCCACGAACGGTGAGCCGTGGCGTCGTCCCTCGGGGGCCCCACGCAGCCACAGCCGAGGGAGTCCTCCGTCTCACCTCCGCTACAGTAACACGAATCTCGTCGCACACTCGAACGCTCCTCCAAGCAGGCCGTGTGGGTCACAGCGTCGGTGTATGACAACGCCACGGTCCGATCTGCTCTCCGGTCCCGGCCACCAACCGCTCTGAACTGTCCTAGATCCACCCGCGGCAGCGTCCCAAGATCAACGGGCACGGAAGATGTGGGTCTCCCGGGGCATCACCCCCCCACTTAGGACGTCGCCAGACAAGGAGCGCTGTCTGCAACCACTGCGCGCTGTACTTGAACGGTCCGGGCGCGTGAGGCCGAGGACGGGTCACGGGCGGCGATAAGGCCACGGGGCGAGCCGACTCAGGGCCACCTGCATGTCCTTGAAGACCGTGCGGGGGCCTTGGGAAGCCGCAGCGAGGATGGCCGAGAAAGCTGAGTGCAGTGCGGCACACCACGAGGGGATCACATCTCCACAGAGGCCGGCCTCTAGGCGCCGTCCGTTGCCACCGTAATGGATGGCCCAGAGGCGGCGCCGGTCCGGGAGATGGGGGGCAAGCCTGTGCCGGCCGGGACTGTCCAACATGACCACGTCATGGGCTTCCATTTCAATTCCCGCCGTATGTCCGGCGGCATCTGGTTCTTCTCGATGTACACATACAGGACTCGGTACGGGCTGCGCTTGTTACGGGTGGAGATGGCGGACTTCACTTAGGGGGCCACAAGGAGGTCCCCCGATAGCCAGAGGCCTAGGATGACGTCCCAGGCCGGCCACCTGGCCGAACCAGGCGTTGGGGCCCAGTTGGCAACGTGATACCACTCTGGCGGCGGGTTGTTGGCGAGGGAATGGTTCACGGGGACCCCCGGCAGGGGGGAGAAGTGGTCGGCAAGGGGGAGGACAAGCACCGCGTGCCGCTTGTGCAGGAGGACGGTAGTGAGGATGACGTCGCAGAGGAGACGACGGAGGTGAGCAGGACGTAGACCTTTGTGCTGTAGGGCATCCCTGTGAGGCGGGGAAATGGCCCCGAGACGGCCGACCGTGTAGGTGGTGACAGTGTCGTGGGCCGGGGAGCCGTCTACAGCCAGCATGAGGGGCTCCTTGCCCCAGAGGACGAGGGTACCCCAGGCAGTGGGCGTGCAGTGGCGCCAGGCATGGCACCTCTGGGAGAGTCGGGCTGCAAGCCACCGATGGTAGTGGGCACGGAGGAGCGGGTCGAGTGGGCAGGAGAGGACGTGGTCCCCAGGGGCGGGTAAGAGACGGAGGGGACAGGGCGTGTTCTTGGGGGGGAACAGGGAGAGGCGAATGCCGGTGGCCCTGAGGTGGCCCCCCCACATGAGGAGGCCATGGGTGACGGCGGTGGCGTACTCGGTGAGGGCGGGGTGGCGCTGAGGCGGGGGAGCCTTAGCGTAGGCGTGGTGGGAGGCGAGCAGGGCGCGGCGTGCTTGGGGCAGGGCGTCGTGGACTTGGAGGCCCGCGTGGGAGAAACAGACGCGGGGTTCTTGTAGGGGACCGAGCCACCCTACGGTGTCGGGGCAGGTGACCGCAGCGCGTCCTGCCGCTGCATCCACCTAGTCCAACAGGGCGTCGATCCAAGTGCCGGTGATGTGCGAGTAGAGATGGCGGGGGGGGGGGGGGGGGGGGGCGTTGCCACGGGCCATATCGCGGCAGTCCCGTATGAGGTCTCCTTGGAGTGAGTCCCCCGGTTCCCGGCGTCCCTCCTGGGCTGTGATGTACCCTTTGCAATCCGCAAAGTGCCATGAGCCGGATCTGAAACTGAAGGCGGGGTCAGTTGAGGGTCCCTTGGCGGTGAGGGCTACCCACGCGGTGTACAACTCTGCCGTGTAGGCGTTGTCCAGCCGCAAGGGGATGGGGATGGGGTACACCTGGTATCGGAGGGTGACAGGGCGAAACACCGCCACTGCCCCACCACAGCGTCGGGTCTTCGGGCACCACGACGCATCGTGGAGGATCCCATAGTTCTCGGGGAGCCAGGAGAACGTGGGGACGGCTGCAGTTGCAGCGTGGCAACGGCCAACTGGGGGGAGCGTGCCGACCAGTGGGGTGGGGCGAGGGGATACCCGGGGCCACCCTCTCTGACGCGCGTCCTCTGCACTGCGGTGACCCGCAAGCATCCACGCATGGGTGTCTTGGACCTCAAGTCCGGGGGATGACAGGGCCATCACGTGGGGAGCATGGTCCGGCAGATGGCCGGCGGGGGGCAGGTGGATGGAGATGTCGCATTGGTGGCACAGGGCGATGAACAGGCCGTGGTCCGTGGGGTGGGCAGTACACCGGAGCCCGAGCTCGGAGGTGAGGCAGGGCTGGGAAGGGTGGAATCGCCAGAGGGCAGTTAGGAGCCCGTGGCGCGTGGACCGGCGAACCAGGGGGTTGGGGTGGTTCAGGTGTCGGATGTATACGCCGAGGAAGTTGGCGAACCCGATGACCGGGGCTGGGGGGAAGCCAATCTTCCCTTTGGGGATCTCGTGGAGGAAGTGGGCAGAGGCGGAGAGGGCCCAGCCAGCGGTGGCGCGTAAGGCCGAGGCGGCCATAGCGTCCTGCACGCGCATGGCTCCGTAGGAGGGGGGCGGATGCCGGTAAACCAGTTGACCGTCCTGTGGCACTTGGCGACGAACATGGCGAGGGGGTAGTGGGCCGGCAGCTTGGGGGCTCGGAGCGCCCTGCACGCGGCGCGGGTGCAGGAGAACAAGCGCCGGGAGTCGACGGGGTGCAAGGGGTGGGGGAGGGCGTTGCGGCCAGGGACGTGGACGTAGTCTTGGCTCGTGGCGCATCGCACCGGGTGGCCATTCAGGTACACCGTGTCTCTGAGGAAGTGGACCCAGCCATCGCGCATTTCCGTGCCGACCAAGACCGTCTTGGTCGGGTCTGAGTGGAGGTTGGTGAGACGACCCGCCCGCTCAATGCCGCTGGTGAGGGTGGGGAGGCGGCCACGGTCGCCGGGCAACTACTGGGTATCGTCCATTAGGAGAAACCGGTCCGGAGGTCCCGCGGGGGTGTCGGTGGGAGGGACTTGGCGACAGGCTTCGTGTCCTCGGACTTCGCCATATACACAGAACTTCATGCCGGACACGGGGCACCCTTGCCCCGTCCCGGCCCCCAGGTAGGTGGAGGACGGGAACGGCCGTCAGCCCCCCCCATGTGCACCTCCAGGGCGCGATCATGGTGTTGAAGGGTCGTGGCGTCGGCTGGGGAGATCGCTGCCGCGGTCAGGACGGCGTACTCGGTGGTGTGGTTGATGGAGCCGTACGCATGGCGGACATCGTCCGACAGGACCCACGCCTCGAGGCGCCGCCTCCAGCGGTCCCACCACACGTCGTGGAGGACGCGGAGGAGCTCCATGGAGGAGCAGTGCGGGGACATCCCGAACTGGTAGGGTGGCAGGATGCCGCCCTCAACCAGGCGGGGCTGGTAGTGGTCGTTGAGACGGGCGGCCGTGAGCTTCCACACCGTGGCCAGATTTGTGAGCGGTCTGCCGTTGGCAATGGGGCCGTGTGGCGTCTTCTTCGGGAGGTTGATGAAATCTGCGGAGTGCGCCTAGGGCATGGGCGCTCCACTGAGAATGCCGTTGATCAAGTCCACGATCACCGTGAACTGGGCGTCCTCCAACTGTCCGAATAGCCGGTATTCCAGCAGATCGTGGTACGGTACAGTGGCCGCTGCTCGGCGAATGATGGCGCGTAGGTTGGTGATGGTGGTGTGAGGCGGCGGGCCAAGCGGGGCGCCGGTCCACCCCGTGATAGCCTGGACGCGCGTGAACGAGATTGCCTCAAGGGGGGCCAGGTGCCTCTGGCGCAGCTGGTCCAGCGCAACGGCGGCTTGTTGGTGCAATGGCATTGGGACTCCTACGACGTAGACGGGATCTGCCGGGGGCACGTACCATGCTCCCAACGTGCGGCGATAGTCTACTTTGGTGGGCTGTCTGGGGGCGGTGGGTAGGGGCGCTAGCCCCACATCCTTTTCCAGGAGGATGACATCCCAAGTCGCCCAGATCTGCTCTTTGAGGCGGGCGATCTCCACAAGGTGTGGGGACTGGGACACCCAATCCAGGTGCGCGAGGATGTAGCGTCGCAGGTTGGTGACGTGGACTCGCACCGCCGACGGCACGGGCTGGCTGGGGACACAGGGCCCGTAGGCTGCTGTGGCTGCGGCGTACAGCGCTGAGGTCACCTCGGCATAGTGCGGCGGCGTGTCAGGAGCGCCCGGGGGCGGCGGGGTGAGCTCGGCCTGGAAGGTGTCGTTGAGGGCGCGGAGCTGGCTGGCAAGGGGCTCCCGTGGGATGGGGAAGCGGCCCTTTTTTGATGGGCACACCAGCTGGGGCGCAGGGGGGAGGTCATGGAGGGTGGCAATCACGGGCAGATGGTCAGACGGGAAACTGGAATCAGAGCGCACCTCCGTGGTGTGGGCTGCTTCCGAGGGGATGCGGAGGAAGATGTGGTCAAGGGCACCCGCGAAGCCTTGCGGGCTCACCCACGTGGGGGCCTCAGCAAGGGGGTGTAAACGGCGCATCCCAAGGCGCGCGAGCGTGGGCAGGACGAGGTCACAGAGCGGGGCAGGAGAGACAGGGAGGTGTGGGACACAACGGCAGTTGGCGTTCAGGTCCCCCGCCAGGACAACGACCCTGGCCGGGGTGAGGAGGAGGTATGGGTATACCCAGTCCAGAACTTCCTGGAGGGTGTCGAGGTCCCCTAACCCTCACCCCCGGGAAATACACGTTGGTGTGGCAGTGGGCCACGCCCGCCACGGTGAAGTGAGTGACCAGGGCTCGTCTTGACGGGTGGGCGCTGTGACTGGTCACGGTCAGGTATGGGGCCCTGTAGAGGAGGGTGGTGCATCCCCCAGCCACTCTCGTTGGAGCCTGGATGGTGTGGTAGAGGGGCTGCACGCGTTGGACGATCAGGGGACCAGCTTCTTGAACGTGCAGGGTTAGGGGGTATTGGTATTCGCGTACCAGGACGTCTAGGACGCGGAGCTTGGGCCGCAGGGACATCTGCACGTTGAGGGTCACAATGTCCGGGCGGGGCGACGGGCGATCGGGAAGGGGGGGGTCGGGGCAGGGGCCGGCGGCGGCAGGGTGCCGGGTTAGCTTGCAGGCCACGGCCGCAGGGAGGGCGTGAGGTAGGCCCCGGACCCATTTGCGAAGGTGTCGGGGGTGGTACGTGGCTGCCAGCGCCAGGACACTGGCCCGAGTGAGGCCGGTGGCCGTGACAGAGACACGGCTGTGCAGGGACTGCGGGAAGACCACATGGTGGTGCTCGGGCAGGATGAGGGAAGCTGGGGGCATGCCCTTGCGGCAGAGCTGTATCCGGTGAGAACCACACACCTGCACGCAATGCACAGCGCCCATCAGCGACAGGATGTCGCGGGGCCAAGAGTCCATCGCGCTGCACACCCGGTAGTAGTGCAGCCCCGCCGGTAGGTTCAGGCACATGTGGAGGGCGTAAGGGGGCGGGACGAAGTGGCAGTGCCTGGGGCTGGCATCGGCACCCGCCACCACTCTCTGGGAGGGGAGCAGGGAGTGTACGCGCCCAGGTGCAGGTCCCTGACGTGGGGGACGCCGTCGAGGTGGGAGTGGCGGAGCTTAGCTGCGGCGTCCGCGATGTCTTTGTTGCGCCCCGCCAACTCCCACTCTAGCGGTCCCTCGGGTGCCGACCGAAGTACGGCTGGAAGCGGTGCGGGTCGGCTGGGGGGCTCCAGGGCGGGGGAGCGTAGGGGTTGTGGGCCAAGGCCACGCGGGGGTCGTGGGGTCCCCCGAGTACGGGTAGGGTTGGAGGGGGGCTGCTGCATGGTGGTCGTGGCGGCTAGAATGCGCGCAGGGCTCCATCCGTTCATCGCGGTACGCACTGCGACGCCTTGGCGGCGGGCTATCACGGCGATGCCCAGGGCTGCGGCGGCGGGACAGGGACCTGTCCGAGCGGCGCGGGCTGTACCTTCGCTGGTACTTTGGGTCCGGTTCTCCTTCAGACTCCGAGGTCGCCGTGCGGTCCACCTGCTCCTCCGGGTCCCGCTGTCGTCGCTGCTTCTGTCCTCGTGCTCCTCGATGGGTTTTGCGGGCGGGGTATTCTCTGTCGGGGTCGGGCACCCAGGGAGTGTACGGCTGCTTCTTGGATTCGGCCCAGGTCACTCGCCAGCCGCGAGCGGTGTGATGTTTGGTCAATTTCATGCCTCTGTCATACTCGGCGGCCTTGATTCCGACAATCGTGAATTTGGCCTTGTGGTTGAGTTGCTCGTCCGAGATGGACGACAGTCTGGCGCCAAATTTGTCGCGGAGGATGCCTCTGAGGAGCCCCGCATCCACTTCCCCCGATGGGGGATCGTCGACCTCCTGCCATCCTACCCACAGGGCCTTGGAGAAGGTCCGCGGGTCCACTTTTTGGGGTGTATACCCCTTCTTCTTGGCCGCGCCCTCTGCCTGGTTGGCGGCTGCGGCTTCGGCTGGGGAGGCGGCCGGGCTTTCCGTGATTCGCTGGACAGGGGGAGGGCTGGCGAGGAATGTGCGAAGGACGTCTGCGACACCTGGCAGGCTGGGCGCGTGGCTGCGGACCAAGGTCCACTGATCCCGAATCCGGGATTGCGGGAGGGTGCTGACGCTGGCGCCGTACTAGCGGAATAATTGGAGGTGGAAGGCGTGTGCAACCTCTTCTTCACAGCTCTTGGGGATATCCGGGATCCATTCCAGGAGGGAGGCTAGCGCTGCGTCGGTGGGAGAAGCCGTGGGCGATGGCGGCTAGGGAGCAGCGCCCGTGGCCCGGAGGGCAGCAGCCGCCCGGGCTTGGGAATCGGGTCCGGGATGGCGAACGACAGCTCGGGGATACGCACGGGGGCCTCCGGGGCAGGCACGGGGCTCGGCGTGGTCATCGCCCATCGGAGGACGTTGGCCAGTTCCTCGAGATCAGGTACTTGGGGCAAGGTGAGGACTGCCGCGGCGAGGATGACTGGCACGAGGACCAGGAACTGCTGCGAGCCGGGCGCAGGCAGCTCAAAAGAGGCCGGAACGGCACTGCACACGGCGTTGGCGAACGCGGGCGGTGTGGATTGGAGGCCGCGGAGCCTAGTGGCTGTGGACAGGAGGGGGGGGCACGGCCCTGATGAAGTTGTTTAGCCGAACGGCTTCGGCCTGCCGCTGTGCCGCGGCGGAACGCTGGATTTGCTGCTGGGCATTGTCCCGCTCGGTGCGGACCATGTCCAGGTCCCGTTTGAGGGATTCTAGGTCCCCCTACGCCATGGCCAGCTCCTGTTGCTGGGCCTCGTACTGGTCACGCAGCTGAGTGTAATTGGTTGAGTAAGCCGTCACGTCCAAGTCCGGGACAAAGGGCTCTCCCAGCTGGGAGGGGCTGGGGGGGCCTGATCCGGCGGCCTGATCCGGAGGCCGGGGCTGGCGACTCCGGCGGCGTGGGGTCTGCGGCTGCCGGCTGGACTTGGGAGGCGGGTTCGGGGAGGCTGAAGGAGTGCCTGGTCTGCTCTGGCAACAGCGACGCAGGCGAATGTTCTGCCCCCGCAGGGGCGGGCTTGTCCTGGGATCGGTATAGGGCTGATGCCGGGGTGAACGCCGTCGTGGCGAATAGAGTTCCGGCGGGGCTGGGTGCTGCCTGGCCCTTGGTGAGGTAGGGCGCCTGGCTGGGCGGGGTGAGGGGTGGGGGGCTGACGGTGTCGGGGATGCCGGCTTGCAGCAAGGCGAAGGTGGGGGCTGTGGCCCAGGAGTGCTCGCCAGCCAGCTCGATCTGGTGCAGTAGCTCACCGCTGCGGACCGGCAGGACCGAGCACTCCAGCAGCGGTCGCAGCTGGTCGTGGGTCCAGATGCCCTTGTGGGCGAGGGGCGGGGGGGGGGGGGTGGCGACCGGGGCCGGCGTGTACTGCCCAATGAGGGAGACGGAGGAGGCCCACGCCAGGAGGCCGAGTTTCAGCGGGACGAGGTCCGCCCTTTGGGATCTGGGCTGCTTGCAAGACTGCATGCACGTCATGGGGCAGCGTCCAAAAGGCCGCAACCACCTCGCGGGTCCGAAGGCGGTCCCATGATAGTCTGAGATCGGGGGCCAGGAACTGGCTGATGGGCTTGTGAATCTTGTGGGAGACCTTCTGACTTTGGACTTCCGGAGGCGTGACGGAGTCGATGGCTGGAGGTTGTTCGCGGGCCGTGTAGAGGCCTCTGAAGACCTGGCTGCGGAAGCGCGACGCGGAGATTGGGACATGGCCCGGACTCAATCGCGTGACAAGGGCTGCTGTGAGGGCCTCAGGGTCCTTGGAGACGTACTCCAGCAGCGGGCCACCTTGCACCAGAGACAGGGGGACGTGCTCGATAACTTTCACATCTCACGGACTGGTGGCGACCGTGACGGTGGCCGTGAGCAGGAGCCCGCGTGGCGTCCATGCTCCCGTCACGGCGGTAATAGCCTCGATGCTGCCATCTGCAGCCGTCCATCGTAGGGCATCGCATAGGTCAGCCAGGGCGGGGTCGGTGGCCCGGATGGCCGCATCCGCCGCTTCTAGCGCGTCATCCTTCAGCATGTCCGGCTCTCGCAGGAGGCGATCAGCGTCGTCAGATTGGGCAATATTCATCAGAAACATGGGGAACGGTCCCCGACGAATGGCTCCTCCTCGACTGGTGTCGGGGGCAGGAGAGGGGGAGTCCTGGGACGGCATTTAGCGGTCTGACATGGTTGGCTGTGACGAGAAAGGAGTGGGTGGCCTGTGGCCGCAAGGCGCCGGGAGGGGGCGACCAATCGGGTGCAGAGGTAGCGGGAAGAGCACGGACAGTATCGGCAGCCCCCATTTGACGGGGTGCATAAGAAAAACACAGGGTGCCACGAGCGTGGCCATGGTGCGATGAAACAAAGAGCATGGCGCGAGAGCGCAGAGCAACATGGGGTCGCCTGGCGGAGCGGGCCGGCGAACGAGGGTCCCAGGACTCACGAGGACGGGGGTGCGAGGGGAGCACCGCGCTGGCGCGTGGTGCTGCAACCCACGGGGCGCATAGGCGAGTGGGGCCCCACGATGGGACAGCGAAGTAAACGGCTCACGATACCCCTGCACAAGGCGTCACGCTTGAGCGGCGGATACGTCGAATGCAGTCCCCGTCGCGGCTCCCCGCGTAGCGGCCTGGAAGATTGCCACGGCGAGGTCGACGTCTTGCCGGAGCCGATTGTAGAACGCAGCGCCCACTGTGAGCAGGAGGTGGCTAGCAAGGGGGAGGGACGCACCTGGGGTGCGGCACTCAGCCCTTGGAGACATGGGAGCAGAGAGAGAGAGACAGAGTGTACCATACGGGCGGAGCAGGGCGGAGATAGGGGCCACGATGGCAAGAGGTGAGTCACGTGGTGGCACGACCATCACGACGTATCACGACTGGCTTCGAGCGTGGCAGTGCGTGTAGGCAATCCGTTCTACAGCTACCATCATGAGGGTTTTAGACTGGTGCCAGGTCACCAGTGGTGTGGTGTGGTGTAGTGTGGTGTGGTGCGGTGTGGTGTGGTGTGGTGTGGTGTGGTGTGGTGCGGTGCGGTGCGGTGCAGTGCGGTGCGGTGCGGTGCGGTGCGGGGCGGGGCGGGGCGGGGCGGGGCGGGGCGGGGCGGGGCGGGGCGGGGCGGTGCCATGCGGTGCGGTGCGGTGCGGTGCGGTGCGGGGAGTAGGGGAAACCTGGAGGTCACCCATCGGGCGACTACTATCAGCCCAGGAGCTCCCGCTGCACTCCCTCTCTCTCCGCCTGCTGGTGCAGGCGCAGCTCCTGCAACACCCACGCCATCGTTACGCTTGGGCTCAGGCGGGCCTTCAGCAACGTGGCACGCGCCTTGGTGTGGGCGTACCAAACCCTGATGGACTCCTTGATGACGTGGCGTATGAACTCAGTTCCGACCGTGTGGGGCTCAGAGCACTCCATGTGGGCCCGCTGCATGGAGGGGGTGCGCAATGCTGCCGCCCACTGTACCAGAACAGCCGGCTCCCACAGCTAGTTGCGCACCGACACGGCCCGACTCCCCACCTTCTGGTCCAGCCACGCAGCGAGTCGCCGGCGAGCCGGCCCCCACTGGTGGGACTAGGCCGAGCAGGCCCAAAGGTGGGGGGTCGTTTCTGGCTGTGCCCCACGGAGGAGGCATGTGGTGTCCAGCACCGTGTTGCGGTGGGAGGACCGGTGTGCCAAGACAATCATCGTGGGGATGTTGTCCATGCGGTGCGCAGTTATATGGCGCTGCTGGTCACTGTCAAACCAGTTGAGGGGGAGGCCCCCCGGCGTGTAGTTCGGCCCCCATTGAGGCTCATATCCGACCCGCACCGGAATAGAGGCTCGATCCTGCAACTAGTCGCTCAGCGCCGTGGGGGAAAGCCGGCACTAGTCCCGGTAGGTCCCCGGGGGGAGAAAGGAGAAGGGGCAGCGGAGGAGCCATGTGAGGTCCACCTTTGGTGGCTCCTGCGTCGCCGCATCCACGCGAATGTTGAGGTCCGTGATCTTGTGCGACGGCGTGGTGACCACATTTATGGCCGAGGCCGGGGAGAGGCAGCGGCCCCCCAGGCTCGTGGCATATAGGTGGTGTATGCCATCCCCACAGTGGCCCCCTTCTTGGTAAGTCCGGAGGGCCCCCACTGCTGCCTCGGAGTCCGGCTCCAGCCAGTACACTTCGGGCTGCTCGGCCAATCTCCGGACGTATGATAAGAGGATTATGGCCTCCCCCTCTTGGAGAACTCCGCAGGCCACGTGGGTCCGGTAGGCCTCTTGCCCACTCTGGTGTGGTGTGGTGTGGTGTGGTGTAGTGTGATGTGGTGCGGTGCGGTGTGGTGTGGTGTGGTGTGGTGTGATGTGGTGTGGTGTGGTGTGGTGTGGTGTGGTGTGGTGTGGTGTGGTGTGGTGTGGTTTGGTGTGGTGTGGTGTGGTGTGGTGTGGTGTGGTGTGGTGTGGTGTGGTGTGGTGTGGTGTGGTGTGGTGTGGTGTGGTGTGGTCTTCGACTGTACGCACGCTCTTCTACTGTTTTGGATGTTGTGCCGTGTTGCACTTGGTTGTGCTGTCGTTTTCTTGTTTTCAGTGTGTTGCACTGTCTCGTGTTGCATTGTCGGCGAAGCCGTGATGTCGTAATGCATGCCCACCCACGAAATTGAGCATGAGTTCATGAAGTGAAGCAAGGGGGGTCATTCCTTCCAGAACGTACCTGACGAGGTGGGTTCCCCAGGTGATGCCCATTTCAGCCGCATCGTCAATGTTCAAGTCCCAACACAGGGCACAGATTTTTAATCAGGTGGACCCTTGCTTTAAAGCAGAACGGTACGTTGGCGCAATGCACGAGCAGTAGACAAATTATTGGCCACAAACGACGATTGCAGCGTGGCGACAACGGAGTATTGTGTATTTGTGACAAGCAGAGGGCTTCACGAACTCGTCGCCCTGCCCCCCTCCTCAATGCCGGGTGTATGCGGCAAAATCACACCGCAACGACTGTGAGATTGCCTGCAGCGGATTTGAATTGTTTTAGCTTTCTTTGCTGGAGATGGTCACGGTCACCCCCTCCCCCTCTCCTTCCTTTGCGCAATGTCATCAGTCATCAGTCCCCTGTGCAGTTTTCTCAAGATTTCCTACCATTCTTGACCCTTTTGCCCGTACCACCTCCTTCTAACTCCTCCCCACTCGTATTGCTGCATTTCTTTTTCTGATTCACATGAGCTTGTGGGTCATATTGGCCCATGTTGCCCCATTTCCGTCTGCATTAAATGTTCACACGTGGGTCATACCATTTCCATTCCATTTCTGATTCGGCCTCTGACTGAGGTTTTGCGTTTGCTGCGCACAAGCATTCCCCGGGCATGTTTTGTCCACTGCTCGATTGGTCAATTGCCTGCGAATATGTATGCCCCAAGTCGGCCTGCATTGCACAGGGAGGTCTACAGTTGCAGGAAACTGGGGTACTCTGCCGATCACCCTTGTAGACAGTGCATGCAGCGGGGCAGTAAAGGTCGTGGTGTGAGTTGCAATACCGTGAAATTTGGTGAATCTGAAGATTCCAGTTCCAGCGGAGGATTTGCTGGAGTATGTACTGTATATTCCTTTGGGGGTTTGCAGGTGCACAGCGGGTCTCGTCACAGTAGGTTGGCTATCAATCTTTGTGTCTATTTGTCTGTCCATCTGTCTGTTTGCCTGTCCACCGTTGTGTCTCTCTCGCTCTGTCTGTCTGTCTTCTGGTCGGTTGATGTCTGTCTGTTTCTGTCTGTCTATTTGTGCGTGTATTTGTGTTGCGTTTGTCTGTTGCTCTTTGTTTGTTTTTCTCTTTGTTCTCTCTCCAACACACATGACCCTTGTTTGCTACTTTCCAATACATGAGTTTCTCAGTAACCCGAGGAGTGCTATTTGTGAGAGGTATGCCGCCTTGCTAATGTTTTGCTCTCAGCTATTTTGTTTGTCATCCCCTGGTCCTATTTCACCGTTCATCTCTGATTTTGACAGTACTGCACTGAGTGTTTGGCATTGCAGCTATTTTCTCCTCAGCTTCCGGGAATTGTGCTCATTTCGTGCGTAACAGGGATGGGTGGTCCCTGTGTTTTGTGAGGTGGGCTTTGTTTGGCCCCAAGAGGCACACAACAAAATGTGAGCCAGAGTACAACATAGCCCCTCGGAGAGCGCAACTGGACAAGGTTTTGGGAGGCGCCCTTAGTGCAGTACAACTATTTGGGTGTCTGGTCATACTAAAAACCCATACTTTGTGATATTAGGGGCATCATATGACAACAGGTTTTTGGGCCTTCTTCTGCATTGGGGATATGGTGGATTTGAATTTCCACCCAATTCCACCCAATTTAGCCATTTTTCACCTATTTTTCACACTTTTTCTCATTTTCGCCACACGTTCTTCGAGTTCTGCCCACTATGTCCGTGTGGCCGTATCTATGCTTTGACTGCTGCTGTGTTGTCAGCCGCAAGCTTTGGTGTATTATGTACCACAGGGGATGACCATTCTGGCCCCTCTCCACCGTAGCATGTGTTGTGGAGGGCACACGATTTAGGCTCGAAATCTAGCAGCAGGAATTCAGTGCCACATTGGCTGTCGCTTTACCGTATTCCGCCGCAAGTTTGCCGCTTTTTTGAGCCTTCATCCTCCCACCTTGGCCTGTTGACAGGCGTTGTATGTCTAGCTACCCTAGCCGTGACTTTGGGAGAGTTGAAGACCCCATGCCTTCGTGCCGGCCTGCGACCTGTATGATCAATTATGGTAAGGGAAGGTAGCTTGCAACTGTGTCCAGCTAGGATAGCTCAGGTGGCCTATTTTGAGGGTGTTTGGAAAGCGTGTGCCTAGGGATCTTTTGGGGAGGATTTGGTATGCACAGTGCGCGTGCAGCGCAAAGGCTCCCCCAGGGCTGGGCAGGGGTTTACCCAGGGCGGCAACGTTCCCTTTGTGTTCATCAGCTCCGGAAAACTTAGCAAGGTCAACAAATATTCCTTCGCCTTCCACGGGGTCAAAAAAAACTGGGAATGTGATCTCTGGCTGCTTGGATTCAAATCTCAAATCTTATCACAGGGGTTGAACCCGGTGCCGAAGCAGCCTCTTGTGCCGGGAGACTGGTGATAAGGAAAGACAGTTCTGAAATCACTGGCTTTATTTTCCCACAAACCAATCTAACGAATGTCTGCCTACCAACAATGGCGCGACGGTGCCTATCCAACAATCCTCGGAGTGGGTATCAAGAACATGGGGGAAACTTTGTGGACTCCGACAGCACTTCTGGGGTAGGTACACCAAGGACCACCACAAACCACCATGAACAACCACGAAGCACCACGAACCACCACGAACCACCACGAACCGCCACGAACCACCACGAACCACCACGAACCACCACGAACCACCACGAACCACCACAAACCACCACGAACCACGACGAACCACCACGAACCACCACGAACCACCACGGACCACCACGAACCACCACAAACCACCACGAACCACCACGAACCACCACGAACCACCACGAGCCACCACGAACCACCACGAACCACCACAAACCACCACGAACCACCACGAACCACCACGAACCACCACAAACCACCACGAACCACCAAGAACCACCACAAACCACCACAAACCACCACGAACCACCACGAACCACCACGAACCACCACGAACCACCATGAAAAACCACAAACCACCACGAACCACCACGAACCACCACGAACCACCACACACCACCAGGAACCACCACGAACCACCACGAACCACCACAAACGACCAAGAACCACCACGAACCACCACGAACCACCCCGGACCACCACGAACCACCGCGAACCACCACGAACCACCACGAACCACCATGAACCACCACGAACCACCACGAACTACCACGAACCACCACGAACCACCACGCATCACCACGAACCACCACGAACCACCACGAACCACCACGAACCACCACGAACCACCACGAGCCACCACGAACCACCACGAACCACCAGGGACCACCACGAACCACCACGAACCACCACGAACCACCACGAACAACCACCAACCACCACGAACCACCACGAACCACCATGAACCACCACGAACCACCACGAACCACCACGAACCACCACGAACCACCACGAACCACCATAAACCACCACGAACCACCACGAACCACCACGAACCACCACGAACCACCACGAACCACCACGAACCACCAGGAACCACCACGAGCCACCACGAACCAACACACAACCACCACCAACCACCGCGAACCACCATGAACCACCACGAACCACCACGAACCACCACGAACCACCACGAACCACCACGAACCACCACGAACCACCACGAACCACATCGCCCAGGGACACAGCACCCTTACGGTTGCTGGCAGGGCTATAGAAGAGTGGAGATAGTAGCTTTGTCCAGCGGCGTAAGGCCCTCTTGCCTCCAGCGGATCCGAGGTGTGAATGGCAGGCCTTTGTTGGGAACAAGGCTTGATCCAGGAAACTCGAGGTCGCGATGTGATCAGCATGTGCAAGCAACAGACCAGAAAAAGTTCAACAGCAAGGTCTTGCACATGGTCTGGGAAGCGCGACAGCGCCTTTGGGCGCCCGCACATGATGTAACCGAGAACCGAGGTGTGACCAGCAGGCTGCCAGTGTATTGCACACTGTGCCCATGCGATAGCATGAGGCCTGATCTGAGAAACTCGAGGTCGAGATGTGCACAGCAAGCGACGGGGATCCACGACGGCATCATCAGCGATACCGTGCGCTTGGTCTGGAAAGCTCGGCTATGACGTGTTGTTGGAGAGCCCTTGCAGTGCCGCTTGTGCATCAAGGTCAAAGGCTATGCACCGAGGCGGCTGGCCTCAGTGACCTACACCAATGTCGACCCAAAGCCACCAACTGGCATTGGCATGCATCCATGGCACAAGGTGAGCTGCGGTGAGACGGTGTAGCGTCGCTGTTTGGGTCAAAGGGACAAACACGGTTCCGAGGATTGTGCTGTGTCTTCCTGGGGGAGGACGCGCAGCCGCGCGAGAAAGAATAGGCGCTTCACCGCTACACCGCTACACCGCTACCACGAACCACCACGAACCACCACGAGCCACCAAGAACCACCACGAACCACCACGAACCACCACGAACCACCAGGAGCCACCACGAACCACCACGAACCACCACGAACCACCACGGACCACCACGAACCACCACGAACCACCACGAACCAGTACAAACCACCACGAACCACCACGAACCACCATAAACCACCATGAACCACCACGAACCACCACGAATCACCACGAACGACCACGAACCACCACGAACCACCAGGAACCACCACGAACCACCAGGCGCCACCAGGAACCACCACGAACCACCACGAACCACCAGGGACCACCACGAACCACCATCAACCACCACGAACCACCAAGAATCACCACGAACCACCAGGAACCACCACAAACCACCTCGAACAACCACGGACCACCACGAACCACCACGAACCACCACGAACCACCATGAACCGCCGCGAACTACCATGAACCACCACGAACCACCAAGAATCACCACGAACCAACAGGGACCACCATGAACCACCACGAACCACCACGAACCACCATGAACCACCCCGGACCACCATGAACCACCACGAACCACCACCAACCACCACGAACCACCAAGAACCACAGCGAACCACCGCGAACCACCACGAACCACCACGAACCACCACGAACCACCACAAGCCACCATGAGCCACCACAAACCACCACTAACCACCACGAACCACCACGAACCACCACGAACCACCACGAACCACCACGAACCACCACGAACCACCATCAACCACCACGAACCACCAAGAATCACCCGGAACCACCATGAACCACCACAAACCATCTCGAACAACCACGAACCGTGACGCACCACCACGAACCACCAAGAACCACTAAGAACCACCACGAACCACCACGGACCACCACGAACCACCACGAAACAACAGGGACCACCACGAACCACCGCGAACCACCACGAACCACCACGAACCACCGCGAATCACCACGAACCACCGCAAACCACCACGAACCACCGCAAACCACCACGAACCACCACGCACCACAACGAACCACCACGAACCACCACGCACCACCACGAACCACCAAGAACCACCACAAACCACCACAAACCACCAGGAATCACCGCAAACCACCGCGAACCATCACGAGTCACCACGAACCACCACGAACCACCACGAACCACTGAGAACCACCACGAACCACCACAAACCACCATGAACCACCACGAACCACCATGAACCACCACGAACCACCACGAACCACCACAAACCACCGCGAACCACCGCGAACCACCGCGAACCACCACTTACCACCACGAACCACCACGAACCACCACGAACCACCAGGAACCACCATGCACAAAACGAACCACCACGAACCACCACGAACCACCACGAATCACCACGAACCACCGCAAACCACCACGAACCACCGCAAACCACCACAACCACCACGCACCACAACGAACCACCAAGAACCACCACGAACCACCACAAACCACCACAAACCACCACCAACCACCGCGAATCACCGCAAACCACCGCGAACCATCACGAATCACCACGAACCACCACGAACCACCACGAACCACCACGAACCACCGAGAACCACCAAGAATCACCCCGAACCACCATGAACCACCACAAACCATCTCGAACAACCACGAACCGTGACGCACCACCACGAACCACCACGAACCACCAGGAACCACCATGCACAAAACGAACCACCACGAACCACCACGAACCACCACGAATCACCACGAACCACCGCAAACCACCACGAACCACCGCAAACCACCACAACCACCACGCACCACAACGAACCACCAAGAACCACCACGAACCACCACAAACCACCACAAACCACCACCAACCACCGCGAATCACCGCAAACCACCGCGAACCATCACGAACCACCACGAACCACCACGAACCACCACGAACCACCATCAACCACCACGAACCACCAAGAATCACCCCGAACCACCATGAACCACCACAAACCATCTCGAACAACCACGAACCGTGACGCACCACCACGAACCACCAAGAACCACTAAGAACCACCACAAACCACCACGGACCACCACGAACCACCACGAAACAACAGGGACCACCACGAACCACCGCGAACCACCACGAACCACCACGAACCACCGCGAATCACCACGAACCACCGCAAACCACCACGAACCACCGCAAACCACCACGAACCACCACGCACCACAACGAACCACCACGAACCACCACGCACCACCACGAACCACCAAGAACCACCACAAACCACCACAAACCACCAGGAATCACCGCAAACCACCGCGAACCATCACGAGTCACCACGAACCACCACGAACCACCACGAACCACCGAGAACCACCACGAACCACCACAAACCACCATGAACCACCACGAACCACCATGAACCACCACGAACCACCACGAACCACCACAAACCACCGCGAACCACCGCGAACCACCGCGAACCACCACTTACCACCACGAACCACCACGAACCACCACGAACCACCAGGAACAACCATGCACAAAACGAACCACCACGAACCACCACGAACCACCATGCACAAAACGAACCACCACGAACCACCACTAACCACCACGAATCACCACGAACCACCGCAAACCACCACGAACCACCGCAAACCACCACAACCACCACGCACCACAACGAACCACCAAGAACCACCACGAACCACCACAAACCACCACAAACCACCACCAACCACCGCGAATCACCGCAAACCACCGCGAACCATCACGAATCACCACGAACCACCACGAACCACCACGAACCACCACGAACCACCGAGAACCACCACGAACCACCACGAACCACCACGAACCACCATGAACCACCGCGAACCACCATGAACCACCACGAACCACCACGAACCACCACAAACCGCCGCGAACCACCTCGAACCACCGCGAACCACCACTTACCACCACGAACCACCACGAACCACGACGAACCACCAGGAACCATCACGCACCAAACGAACCAACGCGAACCACCCCGAACCACCACGAATCACCACGAACCACCGCAAACCACCACGAACAACCAAGAACCACAACGAACCACCACGAACCACCACGCACCACCACGAACCACCAAGAACCACCACAAACCACCACAAACCACCACGAATCACCGCAAACCACCGCGAACCATCACGAGTCACCACGAACCACCACGAACCACCACGAACCACCGAGAACCACCACGAACCACCACAAACCACCATGAACCACCACGAACCACCATGAACCACCACGAACCACCACGAACCACCACAAACCACCGCGAACCACCGCGAACCACCGCGAACCACCACCTACCACCACGAACCACCACGAACCACCACGAATCACCAGGAACCACCATGCACAAAACGAACCACCACGAACCACCACGAACCACCACGAATCACCACGAACCACAGCAAACCACCACGAACCACCGCAAACCACCACAAACCACCACGCACCACAACGAACCACCAAGAACCACCACGAACCACCACAAACCACCACAAACCACCACCAACCACCCCGAATCACCGCAAACCACCGCGAACCATCACGAATCACCACGAACCACCACGAACCACCACGAACCACCACGAACCACCGAGAACCACCACGAACCACCACGAACCACCACGAACCACCATGAACCACCGCGAACCACCATGAACCACCACGAACCACCACGAACCACCACAAACCGCCGCGAACCACCTCGAACCACCGCGAACCACCACTTACCACCACGAACCACCACGAACCACGACGAACCACCAGGAACCATCACGCACCAAACGAACCAACGCGAACCACCCCGAACCACCACGAATCACCACGAACCACCGCAAACCACCACGAACCACCAAGAACCACCACGAACCACCGCGAACCACCACGAACCACCACGAACCACCACAAACCACCACGAACCACCATGAGCCACCACGAACCACCACGAACCACCACGAACCACCACGAACCACCACGAACCAGCACGAACCACCACGAACCACCACGAACCACCGAGAACCACCACGAACCACCACGAACCACCACGAACCGCCACGAACCACCACGAACCGCCACGAACCACCACGAACCACCACGAACCACCACGAACCACCACGAACCACCACGAACCACCATCAACCACCACGAACCACCACGAATCACCACGAACCACCACGAACCACCACAAACCACCACGAACCACCACGAACCACCACGAACCACCATGAACCACCACGAACCACCATGAACCACCACGAACCACCACGAACCACCATGAACCACCACGAACCACCACGAACCACCATGCGCCACCAGGGACCACCACAAACCACCACGAACCACCATGAACCACCACGAACTGCCACGAACCACCACGCATCACCACGAACCACCACGAACCACCATCAACCACCACGAATCACCACGAATCGCCACGAACCACCACGAACCACCACGAACCACCACGAACCACCACGAACCACCAAGAATCACCACAAACCACCACGAACCACCACGAACCACCATGAACCACCACGAACCACCACGAACCACCACGAACCACCACGAACCACCACGAACCACCATGAACCACCACGAATCACCACGAACCACCAGGCGCCACCAGGGACCACCACGAACCACCACGAACCACCACGAACCACCACGAACTGCCACGAACCACCACGCATCACCACGAACCACCACGAACCACCATCAACCACCACGAATCACCACGAACCACCACGAACCACCACGAACCACCACGAACCACCACGAACCACCGCGAACCACCACTTACCACCACGAACCACCACGAACCACCACGAATCACCATGAACCACCACGAACCACCACGCATCACCACGAACCACCACGAACCACGACGAACCACCACGAACCACCACGAACCACCACGAACCACCACGAACCACCACGAACCACCATGAACCACCACGAACCACCACGAACCACCACGAACCACCACGAACCACCACGAACTGCCACGAACCACCACGCATCACCACGAACCACCACGAACCACCATCAACCACCACGAACCACCACGAATCACCACGAACCACCATGAACCACCACGAACCACCACGAACCACCACGAACCACCAAGAATCACCACTAACCACCACGAACCACCACGAACCACCACGAACCACCACGAACCACCACGAACCACCATAAACCACCACGAACCACCACGAACCACCACGAACCACCACGAACCACCACGAACCACCACGAACCACCACGAACCACCACAAACCACCATGAACCACCACGAACCACCACGAACCACCACCCACCACTATGAACCAACACACAACCACCATTCACCACCAGGGGCCACCACGAACCACCACGAACCACCACGAACCACCACGGACCACCACGAACCACCAGGAACCACCACGAACCACCATGAACCACCATCAACCACCACGAACCAACACGAACCACCACGAACCACCACGAACCACCACGAACCACCACGAACCACCACGAACCACCACGAACCACCACGAACCACCACGAACCACCACGAACCACCATGAACCACCACGAACCACCACGAACCACCAGGCGCCACCAGGCACCACCACAAACCACCACGAACCATCAGGAACCACCACGAACTGCCACGAACCACCACGCATCACCACGAACCACCACGAACCACCATCAACCACCACGAACCACCACGAATGACCACGAACCACCACGAACCACCACGAACCACCACGAACCACCACGAACCACCACGAACCACCACGAACCACCACGAACCACCACGAACCACCATGAACCACCATGAACCACCACGAACCACCAGGCCCCACCGAGGACCACCACGAACCAACACGAACCACCATGAACCACCACGAACTGCTATGAACCACCACGCATCACCACGAACCACCACGAACCACCATCAACCACCACGAACCACCACGAATCACAACGAACCTCCACGAACCACCACGAACCACCACGAACCACCACGAACCACCGCGAACCACCACGAACCACCATGAACCACCACGAACCACCATCAACCACCACGAACCACCACGAATCACCACGAACCACCACGAACCACCACGAACCAGCACGAACCACCACGAACCACCACGAACCACCACAAACCACCACAAACCACCACGAACCAACACGAACCACCACGAACCACCACGAGCCACCAGGCACCACCACAAACCACCACGAACCACCACGAACCACCAAGAACCACCACAAACCACCACAAACCACCATGAGCCACCACGAACCACCACGAACCACCACGAACCACCACGAACCACCACGAACCAGCACGAACCACCACGAACCACCACGAACCACCGAGAACCACCACGAACCACCACGAACCACCACGAACCACCACGAACCGCCACGAACCTCCACGAACCACCACGAACCACCACGAACCACCACGAACCACCACGAACCACCATCAACCACCACGAACCACCACGAATCACCACGAACGAACCACCACGAACCACCACGAACGACCACGAACCACCACGAACCACCATGAACCACCACGAACCACCACGAACCACCACGAACCACCACAAACCACCACGAACCACCATGTGCCACCAGGGACCACCACGAACCACCACGAACCACCATGAACCACCACGAACTGCCACGAACCACCACGCATCACCACGAACCACCACGAACCACCATCAACCACCACGAATCACCACGAATCACCACGAACCACCACGAACCACCACGAACCACCACGAACCACCACGAACCACCAAGAATCACCACGAACCACCACGAACCACCACGAACCACCATGAACCACCACGAACCACCACGAACCACCACGAACCACCACGAACCACCATGAACCACCACGAACCACCACGAACCACCAGGCGCCACCAGGGACCACCACGAACCACCACGAACCACCACAAACCACCATGAACTGCCACGAACCACCACACATCACCACGAACCACCATCAACCACCACGAATCACCACGAATCACCACGAACCACCACGAACCACCACTAACCACCACGAACCACCACGAACCACCAAGAATCACCACGAACCACCACGAACCACCACGAACCACCATGAACCACCACGAACCACCACGAACCACCACGAACCACCACGAACCACCACGAACCACCACGAACCACCACGAACCACCACGAACCACCACGAACCACCACGAACCACCACGAACCACCACGAACCACCAGGAACTGCCACGAACCACCACGCATCACCACGAACCACCACGAACCACCATCAACCACCACGAACCACCACGAACCACCACGAACCACCACGAACCACCATGAACCACCACGAACCACCACGAACCACCACGAACCACCACGAACCGCCACGAACCACCACGAACCACCACGAACCACCACGAACCACCACAAACCACCACGAACCACCACGAACCACCACGAATCACCACGAACCACCACGAACCACCACGAACCACCACGAACCACCACGAACCACCACGAACCACCACGAACCACCATGAACCACCACGAACCACCACGAACCACCACGAACCACCATGAACCACCACGAACCACCACGAACCACCACCGACCACTATGAACCAACACACAACCACCATTCACCACCAGGGGCCACCACGAACCACCAAGAACCACCACGAACCACCACGGACCACCACGAACCACCAAGAACCACCACGAACCACCACGAACCACCATTAACCACCACGAACCAACACGAACCACCACGAACCACCACGAACCACCACGAACCACCATGAACCACCACGAACCACCACGAACCACCACGAACCACCACGAACCAGCACGAACCACCACGAACCACCATGAATCACCAAGAACCACCAGGCGCCACCAGGGACCACCACGAACCACCACGAACCATCAGGAACCACCACGAACTGCCACGAACCACCACGAACCACCATCAACCACCACGAACCACCACGAATGACCACGAACCACCATGAACCACCACGAACCACCACGAACCACCACGAACCACCACGAACCACCACGAACACGAACCACCATGAACCACCACGAACCACCACGAACCACCAGGCCCCACCAGGGACCACCACGAACCAACACGAACCACCATGAACCACCACAAACTGCTATGAACCACCACGCATCACCACGAACCACCACGAACCACCATCAACCACCACGAACCACCACGAATCACAACGAACCTCCACGAACCACCACGAACCACCACGAACCACCACGAACCACCACGAACCACCACGAACCACCATGAACCACCACGAACCACCATCAACCACCACGAACCACCATGAACCACCACGAACCACCACGAACCACCACGAACCAGCACGAACCACCACGAACCACCACGAACCACCACAAACCACCACAAACCACCACGAACCACCACGAACCACCACGAACCACCACGAGCCACCAGGCACCACCACAAACCACCACGAACCACCACCAACCACCACGAACCACCACAAACCACCACAAACCACCATGAGCCACCACGAACCACCACGAACCGACACGAACCACCACGAACCACCACGAACCAGCACGAACCACCACGAACCACCACGAACCACCGAGAACCACCACGAACCACCACGAACCACCACGAACCACCACGAACCGCCACGAACCACCACGAACCACCACGAACCACCAAGAACCACCACGAACCACCACGAACCACCACGAACCACCACGAACCACCATCAACCACCACGAACCACCACGAATCACCACCAACCACCACGAACCACCACGAACCACCATGAACCACCACGAACCACCACGAACCACCACGAACCACCATGAACCACCATGAACCACCACGAACTGCCACGAACCACCACGCATCAGCACGAACCACCACGAACCACCATCAACCACCACGAATCACCACGAATCACCACGTACCACCACGAACCACCACGAACCACCACGAACCACCACGAACCACCAAGAATCACCACGAACCACCAAGAACCACCACGAACCACCATGAACCACCACGAACCACCACGAACCACCACGAACCACCACGAACCACCACACAACCACCATGAACCACCACGAACCACCACGAACCACCAGGCGCCACCAGGGACCACCACGAACCACCACGAACCACCACGAACCACCACGAACCACCACGCATCACCACGAACCACCACGAACCACCATCAACCACCACGAATCACCCCGAATCACCACGAACCACCACGAACCACCACGAACCACCACAAACCACCACGAACCACCACGAACCACCACGAACCACCAGGGACCACCACGAACCACCACGAACCACCACGCATCACCACGAACCACCACGAACCACCATCAACCACCACGAACCACCACGAATCACCACGAACCACCACGAACCACCACGAACCACCACGAACCGCCACGAACCACCACGACCCACCACGAACCACCACGAACCACCACGAACCACCACGATCCACCACGAACCACCACGAATCACCACGAACCACCACGAACCACCACGAACCACCACGAACCACCACGAACCACCACGAACCACCATGAACCACCACGAACCACCACGAACCACCACGAACCACCATGAACCACCACGAACCACCACGAACCACCACCCACCATTATGAACCAACACACAACCACCATTCACCACCAAGGCCCACCGGGAACCACCACGAACCACCACGAACCACCACGGACCACCACGAACCACCAAGAACCACCACGAACCACCACGGACCACCACGAACCACCATCAACCACCACGAACCAACACGAACCACCACGCACCACCACGAACCACCACGAACCACCATGAACCACCAGGAACCACCACGAACCACCACGAACCACCACGAACCACCACGAACCACCACGGACCACCATGAACCACCACGAACCACCACGAACCACCAGGCGCCACCACGGACCACCACGAACCACCACGAACCATCAGGAACCACCACCAACTGCCACGAACCACCACGCATCACCACGAACCACCACGAACCACCACGAACCACCACGAACCACCACGAACCACCACGAACCACCACGAACCACCACGAACCACCAAGAATCACCACGAACCACCACGAACCACCACAAACCACCATGAACCACCACGAACCACCACGAACCACCACGAACCACCACGAACCACCACGAACCACCATGAACCACCACGAACCACCACGAACCACCAGGCGCCACCAGGGACCACCACGAACCAACACGAACCACCATGAACCACCATGAACTGCTACGAACCACCACGCATCACCACGAACCACCACGAACCACCATCAACCACCACGAACCACCACGAATCACCACGAACCTCCGCGAACCACCACGAACCACCACGAACCACCACGAACCACCACGAACCGCCACGAACCACCACGAACCACCACGAACCACCACGAACCACCATCAACCACCACGAACCACCACGAATCACCACGAACCACCACGAACCACCACGAACCAGCACAAACCACCACGAACCACCACAAACCACCACAAACCACCACGAACCACCACGAACCACCACGAACCACCACGAGCCACCACGAACCACCACGAACCACCACAAACCACCACGAACCACCAAGAATCACCACGAACCACCACGAACCACCACAAACCACCATGAACCACCACGAACCACCACGAACCACCACGAACCACCACGAACCACCACGAACCACCATGAACCACCACGAACCACCAGGAACCACCACGAACCACCACGAACCACCACGAACCACCACGAACCACCATGAACCACCATGAACTGCTACGAACCACCACGCATCACCACGAACCACCACGAACCACCATCAACCACCACGAACCACCACGAATCACCACGAACCTCCACGAACCACCTCGAACCACCACGAACCACCACGAACCACCACGAACCACCACGAACCACCATCAACCACCACGAACCACCACGAATCACCACGAACCACCACGAACCACCACGAACCAGCACAAACCACCACGAACCACCACGAACCACCACAAACCACCACAAACCACCACGAACCACCACGAACCACCACGAACCACCACGAGCCACCAGGCACCACCACAAACCACCACGAACCACCACGAACCACCACGAGCCACCACGAACCACCAAGCGCCACCAGGGACCACCACAAACCACCACAAACCACCATGAACCACCACGAACTGCCACGAACCACCACGAATCACCACGAACCACCACGAACCACCACGAACCACCATCAACCACCACGAACCACCACGAATCACCAAGAACCACCACAAACCACGACGAACCACCACAAACCACCACGAACCACCAGGAACCACCAGGCGCCACCAGGGACCACCACGAACCACCACGAACCACCACGAACCACCACGAACCAAGACAAACCACCACGAACCACCACGAACCACCACGAGCCACTAGGCACCACCACAAACCACCACGAACCACCACGAGCCACCAGGCGCCACCACGAACCACCAGCCACCACCAACGTCCAGCACGAACCACCATGAACCACCACGAACTACCACGAGCCACCAGGGACCACCACAAACCACCACAAACCACGAGGAACCACCACGAACTACCACGAACCACCACGAACCACCACGAACCACCACAAACCACCACAAACCACCACGAACCACCACGAACCACCACGAACCACCACGAGCCACCAGGCACCACCACAAACCACCACGAACCACCACGAACCACCACGAACCACCACAAACCACCAGGGACCACCACGAACCACCACGAACCACCACAAACCACCACGAACCACCACAAACCACCACGCACCACCACAAACCACCACGAACCACCACGAACCACCACGAACAACCACGAGCCACCAGGCACCACCACGAACCACCACGAACCACCACGAACCACCACGAACCACCAGGCGCCACCAAGAACCACCACGAACCACCACGAACCACCACGAACCACCACAAACCACCACGAACCACTACGAACCACCACGAGCCACCAGGCAACACCACGAACCACCACCTACCACCAGGCGCCACCAGGCGCCACCACGAACCACCAGACACCACCAGGAACCACCACGAACCACCACGGACCACCACGAACCACCACGAACCACCACGAACCACCACGAACCACCAAGAATCACCACGAACCACCACGAACCACCACGAACCACCATCAACCACCACGAACCACCACGAATCACCACGAACCACCACGAACCACCACGAACCACCACGAACCGCCACGAACCACCACGAACCACCACGAACCACCACGAACCACCACGAACCACCACGATCCACCACGAACCACCACGAATCACCACGAACCACCACGAACCACCACGAACCACCACGAACCACCACGAACCACCACGAACCACCATGAACCACCACGAACCACCACGAACCACCACGAACCACCATGAACCACCACGAACCACCACGAACCACCACCCACCATTATGAACCAACACACAACCACCATTCACCACCAAGGCCCACCGGGAACCACCACGAACCACCACGAACCACCACGGACCACCACGAACCACCAAGAACCACCACGAACCACCACGGACCACCACGAACCACCATCAACCACCACGAACCAACACGAACCACCACGCACCACCACGAACCACCACGAACCACCATGAACCACCAGGAACCACCACGAACCACCACGAACCACCACGAACCACCACGAACCACCACGGACCACCATGAACCACCACGAACCACCACGAACCACCAGGCGCCACCACGGACCACCACGAACCACCACGAACCATCAGGAACCACCACGAACTGCCACGAACCACCACGCATCACCACGAACCACCACGAACCACCACGAACCACCACGAACCACCACGAACCACCACGAACCACCACGAACCACCACGAACCACCAAGAATCACCACGAACCACCACGAACCACCACAAACCACCATGAACCACCACGAACCACCACGAACCACCACGAACCACCACGAACCACCACGAACCACCATGAACCACCACGAACCACCACGAACCACCAGGCGCCACCAGGGACCACCACGAACCAACACGAACCACCATGAACCACCATGAACTGCTACGAACCACCACGCATCACCACGAACCACCACGAACCACCATCAACCACCACGAACCACCACGAATCACCACGAACCTCCGCGAACCACCACGAACCACCACGAACCACCACGAACCACCACGAACCGCCACGAACCACCACGAACCACCACGAACCACCACGAACCACCATCAACCACCACGAACCACCACGAATCACCACGAACCACCACGAACCACCACGAACCAGCACAAACCACCACGAACCACCACAAACCACCACAAACCACCACGAACCACCACGAACCACCACGAACCACCACGAGCCACCACGAACCACCACGAACCACCACAAACCACCACGAACCACCAAGAATCACCACGAACCACCACGAACCACCACAAACCACCATGAACCACCACGAACCACCACGAACCACCACGAACCACCACGAACCACCACGAACCACCATGAACCACCACGAACCACCAGGAACCACCACGAACCACCACGAACCACCACGAACCACCACGAACCACCATGAACCACCATGAACTGCTACGAACCACCACGCATCACCACGAACCACCACGAACCACCATCAACCACCACGAACCACCACGAATCACCACGAACCTCCACGAACCACCACGAACCACCACGAACCACCACGAACCACCACGAACCACCACGAACCACCATCAACCACCACGAACCACCACGAATCACCACGAACCACCACGAACCACCACGAACCAGCACAAACCACCACGAACCACCACGAACCACCACAAACCACCACAAACCACCACGAACCACCACGAACCACCACGAACCACCACGAGCCACCAGGCACCACCACAAACCACCACGAACCACCACGAACCACCACGAGCCACCACGAACCACCAAGCGCCACCAGGGACCACCACAAACCACCACAAACCACCATGAACCACCACGAACTGCCACGAACCACCACGAATCACCACGAACCACCACGAACCACCACGAACCACCATCAACCACCACGAACCACCACGAATCACCAAGAACCACCACAAACCACGACGAACCACCACAAACCACCACGAACCACCAGGAACCACCAGGCGCCACCAGGGACCACCACGAACCACCACGAACCACCACGAACCACCACGAACCAAGACAAACCACCACGAACCACCACGAACCACCACGAGCCACTAGGCACCACCACAAACCACCACGAACCACCACGAGCCACCAGGCGCCACCACGAACCACCAGCCACCACCAACGTCCAGCACGAACCACCATGAACCACCACGAACTACCACGAGCCACCAGGGACCACCACAAACCACCACAAACCACGAGGAACCACCACGAACTACCACGAACCACCACGAACCACCACGAACCACCACAAACCACCACAAACCACCACGAACCACCACGAACCACCACAAACCACCACGAGCCACCAGGCACCACCACAAACCACCACGAACCACCACGAACCACCACGAACCACCACAAACCACCAGGGACCACCACGAACCACCACGAACCACCACAAACCACCACGAACCACCACAAACCACCACGCACCACCACAAACCACCACGAACCACCACGAACCACCACGAACAACCACGAGCCACCAGGCACCACCACGAACCACCACGAACCACCACGAACCACCACGAACCACCAGGCGCCACCAAGAACCACCACGAACCACCACGAACCACCACGAACCACCACAAACCACCACGAACCACTACGAACCACCACGAGCCACCAGGCAACACCACGAACCACCACCTACCACCAGGCGCCACCAGGCGCCACCACGAACCACCAGACACCACCAGGAACCACCACGAACCACCACGGACCACCACGAACCACCACGAATCACCACGAACCACCACGAACCACCACGAACCACCACGAACCACCACCAACCACCGGGAACCACCACGAACAACGACGGACCACCACGAACCACCACGAACCACCACAACCCACCACGAACCACCATGAACCACCACGAACCACCACAAACCACCACGGACCACCACGAACCACCACGAACCACCACGAACCACCACGAACCACCACGAACCACCACAAACCACCACAAACCACCACGAACCACCACGAACCACCACGAACCACTAGGCACCACCACGAACCACCACGGGCCACAAGGCGCCACCACGAACCACCAGACACCACCAAGGACCAGCACGAACCACCACGAACCACCACAAACCACCACGAACCACCACGAACCACCACGAACCACCACGAACCACCACGAACCACCACGAACCACCACGAACCACCACGAGCAACCAGGCGCCACCACGAACCACCACGAACCACCACGAACCACCACGAACCACCACAAACCACCACGAATCACCACGAACCACCACAAACCACCACAAACCACCACGAACCACCACGAACCACCACGAGCCACCAGGCACCACCACAAACCACCACGAAACACCACGATCCACCACGAACCACCACGAACCACCAGGGAACCACCAGGGACCACCACGAACCACCAGGCACCAGCACGAACCACCACGAACCACCATGAACCACGGCGAACCACCACGAAACACCACAAACCACCATGAACCACCACGAACTGCCACGAACCACCACGAATCACCACGAACCACCACGAACCACCACGAACCACCACGAACCACCACGAATCACCAAGAACCACCACGAACCACCACGCACCACCACGAACCACCACGAACCACCACGCATCACCACGAACCACCACGAACCACCACGAACCACCACAAACCACGACGAACCACCACGAACCACCACGAACCACCACGCATCACCACGAACCACCACGAACCACCACGAACCACCACGAACCACCACAAACCACGACGAACCACCACAAACCACGACGAACCACCAAGAACCACCACGAACCACCACGCATCACCACGAACCACCACGAACCACCACGAACCACCACAAACCACCAGGAACCACCACGAACCACCACGAACCACCACGAACAACCACGAGCCACCAGGCACCACCACGAACCACCACCTACCACCATGCGCCACCAGGCGCCACAACGAACCACTAGACACCACCAGGGACCAGCACGCACCACCACGAACCACCAGGAACCACCACGAACTACCACGAACCACCACGAACCACCACGAACCACCACAAACCACCAGGAACCACCACGAACCACCACAAACCACCACAAACCACCACAAACCACCACGCACCACCAGGAACCACAACGAAGCACCAGGAACCACCACGGACCACCACGAACCACCACGAACCATCACGAACCGCCAGTGACCACCACGAACCACCATCAACCACCACGAATCACCACGAATCACCACGAACCGCCACGAACCACCTCGCCCAGGGACACAGCACCCTTACGGTTGCTGGCAGGGCTATAGAAGAGTGGAGATAGTAGCTTTGTCCAGCGGCGTAAGGCCCTCTTGCCTCTAGCGGATCCGAGGTGTGAATGGCAGGCCTTTGTTGGGAACAAGGCTTGATCCAGGAAACTCGAGGTCGCGATGTGATCAGCATGTGCAAGCAACAGACCAGAAAAAGTTCAACAGCAAGGTCTTGCACATGGTCTGGGAAGCGCGACAGCGCCTTTGGGCGCCCGCACATGATGTAACCGAGAACCGAGGTCTGACCAGCAGGCTGCCAGTGTATTGCACACTGTGCCCATGCGATAGCATGAGGCCTGATCTGAGAAACTCGAGGTCGAGATGTGCACAGCAAGCGACAGGGGTTCCACGACGGCATCATCAGCGATACCGTGCGCTTGGTCTGGAAAGCTCGGCTATGACGTGTTGTTCGAGAGCCCTTGCGGTGCCGCTTGTGCATCAAGGTCAAAGGCTATGCACCGAGGCGGCTGGCCTCAGTGACCTACACCAATGTCGACCCAAAGCCACCAACTGGCATTGGCATGCATCCATGGCACAAGGTGAGCTGCGGTGAGACGGTGTAGCGTCGCTGTTTGGGTCCAAGGGACAAACACGGTTCCGAGGATTGTGCTGTGTCTTCCTGGGGGAGGACGCACAGCCGCGCGAGAAAGAATAGGCGCTGCACCGTTACACCGCTACACCGCTACCACGAACCACCACGCACCACCAAGAACCACCACGAACCACCACGAACCACCACGAACCACCACGAACCACCAGGAACCACCAGGCGCCACCAGGGACCACCACGAACCACCACGAACCACCACGAACCACCACGAACCAGGACGAACCACCACGAACCACCACGAACCACCACGAGCCACTAGGCACCACCACAAACCACCACGAACCACCACGAGCCACCAGGCGCCACCACGAACCACCAGCCACCACCAAGGTCCAGCACGAACCACCACGAACCACCACGAACTACCACGAGCCACCAGGGACCACCACAAACCACCACAAACCACGAGGAACCACCACGAACTACCACGAACCACCACGAACCACCACGAACCACCACAAACCACCACAAACCACCACGAACCACCACAAACCACCACGAACCACCACAAACCACCACGAACCACCACAAACCACCACGAACCACCACAAACCACCACGAACCACCACGAACCACCACGAACCACCAGGGACCACCACGAACCACCACGAACCACCACGAACCACCACAAACCACCACGAACCACCACAAACCACCAGGCACCACCACGAACCACCACGAACCACCACGAACCACCACGAACAACCACGAGCCACCAGGCACCACCACAAACCACCACGAACCACCACGAACCACCAGGCGCCACCAGGAACCACCACGAACCACCACGAACCACCACGAACCACCACGAACTACCACGAACCACCACAAACCACCACGGACCACCACGAACCACCATCAACCACCACGAACCAACACGAACCACCACGAACCACCACAAACCACCACGAACCAGCACGAACCACCACGAACAACCACGAACCACCAGGCACCACCACGAACCACCACGAACCACCACGAGCCACCAGGCGCCACCACGAACCACCAGACACCACCAAGCACCAGCATGAACCACCACGAACCACCACGAACCACCACGAACTACCACGAGCCACCAGGGACCACCACGAACCACCACAAACCACCACGAACCACCACGAACCACCACAAACCACCACAAACCACCACGAACCACCACGAACCACCACGAACCAGCACGGACCACCACGAACCACCACGAACCACCACGAGCCACCAGGCACCACCACAAACCACCACGAAACACCACGATCCACCACGAACCACCACGAACCACCAGGGAACCAATAGGGACCACCACGAACCACCACGCACCAGCACGAACCACCACGAACCACCATGAACCACGGCGAACCACCACGAAACACCACAAACCACCATGAACCACCACGAACTGCCACGAACCACCACGAATCACCACGAACCACCACGAACCACCACGAACCACCACGAACCACCACGAACCACCACGGACCACCACGAACCACCACGAACCACCACGAACCACGACGAACCACCACGAACCACCACGAACCACCACGAACAACCCAGGCACCACCACGAACCACCACCTACCACCAGGCGCCACCAGGCGCCACCACGAACCACCAGACACCACCAGGGACCAGCACGAACCACCACGAACCACCAGGAACCACCACGAACTACCACGAACCACCACGAACCACCACGAACCACCACAAACCACCAGGAACCACCACGAACCACCACAAACCACCACAAACCACCACAAACCACCACGAACCGCCACGAACCACCAGGGACCACCACGAACCACCACGAACCACCACGAACCACCATCAACCACCACGAACCACCACAAACCACCACGCACCACCACGAACCACCACGCACCACCACAAACCACGACTAACCACCACGAACCACCACGAACCACCACGAACCACCACGAACCACCAGGCGCCACCAGGAACCACCACGAACCACCACGAACCACCATGAACCACCACGAACCACGACGAACCACCACGAACCACCAGGAACCACCACGAGCCACCAGGCACCACCACGAACCACCACCTACCACCAGGCGCCACCAGGCGCCACCACGAACCACTAGACACCACCAGGGACCACCACGAACCACCACAAACCACCACGAACCACCACGAACTACCACAAACCACCACGAACCACCACGAACCACCACAAACCACCAGGAACGACCACGAACCACCACGAACCACCACGAACCACCATGAACCACCACGAACCACCACGAACCACCAGGGACCACCACGAACCACCACGAACCACAACGAACCACCACGCACCACCACGAACCACCACGAACCACCACGAACCACCACGAACCACCACGAACCAGCACAAACCAGCACGAACCACCACGAACCACCACGAACCACCATGAACCACCACGATCCACCAGGGACCACCACGAACCACCAGGAATCACCACCAACCACCACAAACCAGCACGAACCACCACGAACCACCATGAACTACGGCGAACCACCACGAACCACCACGAACCACCACGAAGGTTTTGCAGTCAGTTTGAAACACGGAGTTTCCAACACGAGGTAGACCCACGCGCCAACCCCCAGCTACCCCCCCCACCCTCTCCTTGTTCTACATAGTGCTTCCCATGGGGTCCCCAAAGTGACGAGCCTAACAGCCCTCGGAGCCCAAATACTTGCCAACCCAACATTGGGGCAGGTGTTGCATTCAGTTTTTAATACTCCCTTGATTTGCGTGATTTTTTTTTGGTTTGGATTTCTTTTTTGTTTCTCGCTTTGAGGACCTGTAGGCGTCAAAGGGGTATGTGGTTTTTTTTTTCAATTCCTCCCCGCTTTGGGGACCCTAAGAGGGCATTTCTGCATCCCTCCCCGCTGTGGTGACCCCAGGGTCATGTAGCGTTATTCAGTTCCTTCCCGCTTTGGGCAGCTCGCCAACGTAGCATTTTTCAATGCTTCCCCGCTTTGGGGACCCCAAGACGGCAGCAGGTAGCTCTTTCCAATTCCTTCCCGCGTTGGGGACCCCAAGATGGAAGGCGTTTTGGAGCCTTTTTCAATTACTCCCCACCATTCGCAGCATTGTCAAGTTGTTTTGAGCACGGTTGTGACAGAATGCATACAATATGTGGAGAGGATGATAACATGTTGGTACCCTTGAAGTTGTGCTGCAACCTAGCCGGCACTGTTTTCTGCCCTGTTTGATGGCTTGGTTGAACACCAGTATCCCTCCAAGGCCCCCCCCGGCCCCCCACCCCCACCCATCACCCACCATGCCACGCCGCCCTGCACCAAGCGTGCAGAGGAGGAACCACCCATCCCCGCCCAACATCCTGTGCCACCAGCCACCCACCACACCCACGCGTGGCATGCGTGGGAACAGAGACTCAATAATACACCATGGACATAAAGGGGGGGGGTAGGGGGTACATGATGCACTCGCCACAAGGAGGACGGAGTGCGTGATTGGACAGGCAGAAGGTTGTTATGTGCCCCCGTTGAGGAAAAGGTCCCGCAAGTGGACATCCCAGGGCCCAAAAGCCGCTGTTGGGGAGGGGTCCCTCACCGCCGGTTGGGGCTGACGGCTTGGATGCACCTGGCCAACGGTGAGGACATTTGCCCTGCTGTGTGTGGGCCAGACACAGAGCAGTGAAACAGGGAAAGTCCGGGGGTTCCATTGGCACAAGCGACCAAGGGAAAGGAAAGGGAAGTCGAGAGGGAAAGATAGGGCAAGGAGGAAGGTCACAGGGTGTTGAGGGACCGATGGGCACCACCGCCTATGCTGGGAAAGGCCAAGGGAAAGGAAAGAGACGTAGAGACGGAAAGATAGGGCAAGGCAGAAAAGGAAGGACACAAGGCGCGGCGCCTATGGGCTGATCACCATTGGCTGCCCTTCCCTTGGAGCCTTTCCCTCCATAGGCGGTGGTGCATGCAGACGAGAACAACACACCATGGCGACATGCCAAATCCCCCCCAACCCAACTCCCCACCCACCACCACCACCGCCACCACCCCAAAATGCTGCCCCCAATCAGTGAATCTTTCTCTGAGCGAGGGGAAGGGTGCTCTGTTGCTTGCAGGGCCATAGAGCACGGGGCACCCACGCAGTCTGCCACCCCCAATACATCATCAAGGGGTGGTGTGTAGGGAGGCAATGTTTCTCCAGTGTACACATATGGCACAGGCATAAGTGTCCCCTGCCGGATCTGACCAGGAGTGGGCTGGGCGACAAGGTGCGGCGGAGTGCACACACTGCGCGCACTTGACACACAGTCGATTTCTGGGACCAGGAGTGTCACGACCCCCAATTTCTGTAACCCCCTGTCACCGGCCTCCCCCATCCGGAAAGATGCCCCCCCCCCCCTCTCTCACCTAAAACGTCAATGTAGTCCATTTGTTGCGGTGTTTCTTGGCCCTGTAGTGTCAGGAGGTATGCAAGATGTTTGCTCATAAGCACCCTGTGGACACATTGTGGTCACAGTGCCCGCAGTGGGTAGGCACAACAGCCCACAATGGTAGCACCACAATTCAAAGCAGTGCAGTTTGAGAGGTACACGGAGGTGAATCACCACAAATGTCGACAACTACAGCCAGAGTGGCCAACAGCCAGAAAATGCCTGCACTACAGTTTGGGTAGAATAATTGATGATAAATTTACTCGTTGCCCCCCCTCCCCCCCTGCACCAATGCCAACGCCCCCCCTCGCCGGAAAGGTGAATCACCCCCCCCCCCCCCCCCTTGTCAGTGCCTCCCCCCTGAAAATTTGGAGGAAACAAAGCTTGCGTCACCAAGCGAGAGCACACGGGCAAGCACACATTTGGTGTGAGCCACCGTGGAAACGAAGCAAAGGGAGAAGCAACAAGCCAAAGGGACAAAGATGGTCGAGCACTGCGGTTCACATGCGTGGTCCAGGGCTACAGGTGCCTTAACCCCCCCCCCCCCCACCCCCCATGTCATTGGCCTCGCACGTCACGCAAGGGCGCTCTGCATGTGCATGTCCATCCACCACAGGGCCCCTCTTCTCCGCTTGACGACCACCACGAACCAACACACAACCACCACGAACCACCACGAACCACCACGAACCACCACGAAGCACCACGAAGCACCAGGGACAACCACGACCACCACAAACCACCACGGACCACCACGAACCACCACGAACCACCAGGGACCACCACGAACCACCAGGCACCACCACGAACCACCACGAACCACCACAAACCACCACGAACCACCACGAACCGCCACAAATCACCAGGAACCACCACAAACCACCACGAACCACCACGGACCACCACAAACCACCACCAACCACCACCAACCACCACCAACCACCACGAACAAGGGACCACCACGAACCACCACGAACCACCACGAACCACCACGAACCACCACGAACCACCACGAACCACCAGGGACCACCACGAACCACCACGGACCACCACGAACCACCACGAACCACCAAGAACCACCACGAACCACCACGAACCACCACGAACCACCACGAACCACCACGAACCGCCACGAACCACCACGAACCACCACGAACCACCACGAACCACCAGGGACAACCACGAACCACCACGAACCAACACGAACCACCACGAACCACCACGAACCACCACGAACCACCACGAACCACGACATGCCAAATCCCCCCCAACCCAACCTCCCACCTACCACCACCACCACCACCACCCCAAAATGCTGCCCCCAATCAGTGAATCTTTCTCTGAGCGAGGGGAAGGGTGCTTCGTTGCTTGCAGTGCCATAGAGCACGGGGCACCCACGCAGTCTGCCAACCCCAATACATCATCAAGGGGTGGTGTGTAGGGAGGCAATGTTTCTCCAGTGTACACATATGGCACAGGCATAAGTGTCCCCTGCCGGATCTGACCAGGAGTGGGCTGGGCGACAAGGTGCGGCGGAGTGCACACACTGCGCGCACTTGACACACAGTCGATTTCTGGGACCAGGAGTGTCACGACCCCCAATTTCTGTAACCCCCTGTCACCGGCCTCCCCCATCCGGAAAGATGCCCCCCCCCCCCCCTCTCTCACCTAAAACGTCAATGTAGTCCATTTGTTGCGGTGTTTCTTGGCCCTGTAGTGTCAGGAGGTATGCAAGATGTTTGCTCATAAGCACCCTGTGGTGCCCGCAGTGGGTAGGCACAACAGCCCACAATGGTAGCGCCACAATTCAAAGCAGTGCAGTTTGAGAGGTACACGGAGGTGAATCACCACAAATGTCGACAACTACAGCCAGAGTGGCCAACAGCCAGAAAATGCCTGCACTACAGTTTGGGTAGAATAATTGATGATAAATTTACTCGTTGCCCCCCCTCCCCCCCTGCACCAATGCCAACGCGCCCCCTCGCCGGAAAGGTGAATCACCCCCCCCCCCCCCCGTCACGGGCAAGCACACATTTGGTGTGAGCCACCATGGAAACGAAGCAAAGGGAGAAGCAACAAGCCAAAGGGACAAAGATGGTCGAGCACTGCGGTTCACATGCGTGGTCCAGGGCTACAGGTGCCTTAACCCCCCCCCCCCCCCCCACCCCACATGTCATTGGCCTAGCACGTCACGCAAGGGCGCTCTGCATGTGCATGTCCATCCACCACAGGGCCCCTCTTCTCCGCTTGTATGCCCCAGCCCTTTTCAGTGGACTCCTTGTGCCCCCACAGGGCCGCGGCTTCACGAGCGTAGCATGCGATTCCCCGCAGCTGTTCCATGAAGAAGGCCGGTTCCACGCACCATCTGGCCGTCACCGTTTCTGTGGCTGTGGCCTGTCTACTGCTTTGGCTGTTGCACGAGCTGCGACCTCAGACCGCGGCTCCTACGCAGGCCCTGACAGAGATCAAGGAGGAATCGGACAGAGTGGCCAGTGCAGTGGCAGAACATGCTGAGCCCACGAAGGTGACGTTCATTGGGGACTCTACCATTTTCACGAACACTCGGCGGGTGCTTCGACTGGCGCAGCTCCACAATGCCACCGTCCTGTCGCATCAAGGCGACGTGGACTACAATCAGAGGCCCGCCCAGTTCTTCGGCCTCGTCTCCGAAATTGTGGGCCGGCACGTGCCGCTGATGTTTTCTGTTGGGAATGCAGAGTGGGCGACGCCCGAGCCGTACAGTCGGATGGCCCATGATAGGCTGACCCTGCCGTTGCGGTGTGACAACGATGCGACGTTGGGCATTAAGTCCCATTGTGTAGTCTCAGGGCCCCACACAACGGTAGCCTTCGTGCACATGGCCGGCTGGGTTCCATCGGGGCGTGACCGGGCACAGGAATTTGTCAGCTACATTCGTCAGAGTCTGAGTGGCTACAGAGACCACGTGTGGAAAGTGTGCAGCTTCCACGTCCCGCCAATAGCGCCATCTGATCTTGGAAAGGAGAATCCGGAGAGCCTCGACACGGCTCGAGCAATTGCCGAAGAGTGTGTCTCGCAAGGAGCTGTCATCGTTACTGCACATAAGCATTACTACGCCCGCTCACACCCGGTGTCTTCGGTGAACCCGCTTCGGTTGACCCCCAAGTCAACTGGGGACCAAGTGCGCATTGCGAAAGGCAGCACAGTCCTCCTGATATCTGGACTGGGAGGGGCCAGCATAGGGAAGCCGCAGCAGAGTGGCGCATGGGCTGCAGTGTATCCGACCTCAAAGCACCTGCAACCACAGTTTGGTGCACTGCAGTGTACTTTCAGGGAAGACAAGGCGAACTGTGATTTCCAGTTGGTGGATGGCAGTGTGATCGATCGAGTGGAATTGGTGCGCTGATGGCCCTGTGGCCTTCTCTCCTGCGGCCAGGCTCTGCTCTTCGGGCCTGGCATCGTGGGATACCGGGCCATAACTCAGACTGACAGTACGGGTACAGTTGTCCAGTTGTTCAGTTGTATCCCTGGTGCACTGCAGGAGGGTGTAGGGGACGTTTCCGAGGATTCTTAGGAGGAAACAAGATGCCAAGTGTAATTTGTCCCTTCGGGCTTGTGTTGGCCTTTGGATTCATTCCTTAGTCGCCTCAGCCCGTTTGGGTCTGGCTGTAGATGCAGGCATGGTTTTCCAGGCCACACAGTATCAGTATGAGACAACTGGTTTGCGCTAATGTGCATTAATTGATTGTGCAGTGAGCTGCCAGGCATGTATGCACCCATTTTTCTGTCAAGGTATGCGTGCATTCCTATACAACCTTTGCAACCAGGCTGTACGAAAAGAAATAAATGTCAGGTCGTGTATCATTCTTTGGGAGGAACTGGGGGTTTAAATGGGAATATTCATAAAATACATGCCTCTCCATAACCATGCGCTCTTACTGCTGTTTGGGCTGTTGTTTTGCCTGTCTTGCATCGTCATGTCAAGAGTTACAACATAAATTTACGCGATGCCGGTCATTTCTCTGCGAATACTGCTACTGATAGACTCTGCACGAGACTGTCATGAAGAATATTGTCACAAAAACAAAGAAAGAAGAACTGAGGTTTTCACGGCTTATAAGAATGAGAACTGTGGCTGATGCCCTGCTGCTTTAGTTCTTATGGACGTTTCTTATGGACGTTTTGTATTTCTGCCGCTCATGCATACTTCATCAGCCGATATACCTTAACGGCTGATAATTTTTGCTGGTAGAAACAACCATAATGAATTGCAAGCACTGGTGTTCATCTGTCCGCATTCATCTCCCCGGTACTCGTTCCAAAAAGGCGTACAAAGCTCAGGACATCATTTCTGCATGAACCATTGGAATAGGTCGTCACCCATTGCATCAACTGATTAATGCCCGTTCCATTGTCACACGCCATCAACTGACGTTGATCACCACTTTGTACTCATGTGCCCATTGGGTCCAAGCATTTTTTCTACGCGAAATTGTATTTTTTAGCATCCTTCTTATTTTTAGTAGAAGAAAACGATTCCGCGCTACAAAAAGATTCCGCGCTAGAAGAAGATTTTGTGCATGATCCTCAAGTATCTCTGAAAAAGTTGCACGGGGGGTTTACAGGGAATGCTACTACCCAGCCAACTCATCAGAGGTAATGCCTGTAATTTGCAAAGTAGGGTACTCAGCCACCTTGGCCGGAGCCCATGTGCACAATTTCATACAGTAGGGGAGCCTCAATATCGGGACTGACAGGTAGTGCACCCAATGGCCCCCTTTCCTTGTTGCCTGGTGCATGCAGTGGGAGGTACCATTTGCAGGGATGTTATGAAAGTGGGGTGCATTACGCAGATCTTGTTTTTCACAATAGAGGTGCCACCTCGGGACTGGGGGACCTATGCAGACAGTTCATGTCTGAATGTTGTAAACTAGGGCACTCAGCCACCTTGGTAGAACAGAAGGCATTGGCAGAACTGAAGGCGTTGGGCGTGTGCACAAGAGCAGAACTGCCGCATCATTCGAGCCGTGGGGCTGGAACCCCCACCGGAACCGCTACTGGAACCCCTACCAAAACCCCTATCGGAACCCCTACCGGAACCCCTACGGGAACCCCTATCCGAACTCCTATCAAAACCGCTACCGGAAACCCTATCGGAACCTCTGCCGGGACCCCTATCGGAACCCCTACCGTAACCTCAACTGGAAGCCCTACCGGAACCTCTACCACAACCCCTAGTGCAACCCCCACCGGAACCCCCACCGGAACCCCTATTGGAACCCCTATCAGCACCCCTACCCGAACCCCTACTGGAAGCGCGCCCGTGGTGCTGGGGGGGGGGGGGGGGCGGTGGGCTCTGGCGTGCCCCCCCCCCTTCACGGGCTCGGCTTGGTGCACACTCGCTGTTCCCCTGGCGTACGTGCATGCCCATCGTCAGGGGGACTGCGCTGTGTGCATCTGGGGGCTAGGGGACGCTATCTTTTGACCAGTCAACCGCCATTGGTGACGAGCCAACCACCATCGTTTGGCGGCCGGCTCGGTCTTTTGTTCGCACCCAAACCATCCGGAGGTTTTTTGAATGTCTTTTCTTGTTCAGGACCGTCCTGTGGCGGGAGCCATAGTGTCTCCTTTGTGGAGCGCACTCCTGTCAGCATCCCCTTGTGCGTGCCTCTTGGTACCACCTTTGCCTACCAGTACTCCATTGAATGCTTCTCCTTCATGTCATATGTTTGCGTCCATCAGTGTTGTAAGAGACATATTTCTGGCCCCTGCGGTGCGCCTACGGTGTGTGTCCCCTACAGGCATAGGTAGGGCAGCAGAGACCATTTGGGGGGCGGGGGGGGGGGGGGGGGCATAAAGGCCAAACGCGTAATGCTTCCGGATATACATGTTGGTTTGTCTTTTCGGGAGGGGACCGCGCCGTGCGCACGCTTGGGCAAAACCAGTTCTCGCCAGCCCAGCCCGCGTCCATTCTAACCAAATTTTGGTATGTCACCGCGGGTACCCCAGTTTGACCCAGAATCCCAGAATTGCGTTGTGTTGCGTTGGGTTACGCTGGGTTACGTTGGTTTGCGTTGCGTTGGGTTGTGTTGGGTTGTGTTGGGTTGCGTTGCATTGGGTTGCGTTGGATTGGGTTGTGTTGGGTTGCATGCGTTCTGTTGGGTTGGGTTGGGTTGCGTTGCGTTGCGTTGCGTTGCATAGGGGTGTGTTGGATAGGGTTGACAATCACCGGCAGCACTTCATTGCGCTCGGGCAGCACTTCTTTGCGACCAGGCAGCACTTCTTTGTGCACGGGTAGCACTTCTTTGCGCACGGGTAGCACCCCATTGCGCACGGGCAGCACTTCTTTGTGCACGGACAGCACTTCTTTGCGCACAGGCAGCACTTCATTGCGCACGGGCAGCACTCATTATTATTTTCGGCTTTTTTTCAGGCGGCTGCATTTTTCTTGTTTTCGGCCGTTTTGGCCATGTTCAGGCGGCTGCATTTTTTTTTCCCCGGCCGTGCTGGCCATTTTCAGGCAGCTGCATTTTTTTTTCCCGGCCATGCTGGCCATGTTTAGGCGGCTGCATTTTTATTACTTTCAGCCGGTTTGGCAATGTCCAAGCGGCTGCATTTTTATTTTTTCCGGCCGTTTTAGCCATGTTCAGGCGGCTGCGGTCCTGTCCTGTCCTTTGCGGGGGCCAAATTTTGGGCCAGATCGCGAGTCCCGTGTGTGGTGGCGGAGGCCTTCACCCGGCAAGGCACCCAGGAGTGAGCTCTGTCGGTTGCGCGCCGCAGGGCAGCTCTGAGTGGTTGCCCCTATGGGAAGGCAAGTGCGATGGAAACCAACCGCATCCGCCGACGCGCAGGAAACACGGCACCAGAAATGGTACCCATTTCCAGATAAGTGCAAGAACGCCCATGCCCCATGCAGATGAGGCCTAGGGGGTTCTTGTACTACAGGCTGCCCCATAGCCGGACACCGGGTCCAGCGCAACCGAGGGGCATCTCCAACTACGGGAATGGCTGCACAAGAGCAGATAGGGAGGTTCCCAGTGCCCACACAGGGGGCGGTGCAAGCGGGAGACATGCTCTTGCACGGAAACAGGAAACAGGTCGCAATTTGACCACGGGCTGTAGCTCAGCCCCACGGGCTCGGCCGACAGAAGGATAGCTAGAAAAGGCCGGAAACATGCACGAAAATGTGCAGCAACGTACCCCGAGGGTGGTGCCTTGCAATGCTATGCTGTCCCTCGTTGTGCTAACATTGTGCTTGTACCAAAACCACACGCGAAAAGAGTAACAACAGACGGTGCAAAAAAGAACAAGCAAGGTGAAACGGCGTCACAAAAAACACGTAGGTGGGTGCAAGTATTGCAATGCCGTGCAACGTACTGTGCGAACACAACACAATTCACCAACACAGCACGGGGAGAAAGGAGCAGACATATACCCCGCAGCCAAAAATTTATGGCAGTGGCGCTTAGCAGTGCCACAAACCGAGGACGACCCAAGATAGCCGTGCAGTCCTCTGCGGGCGAGGCAAAGAAATCCACAGCACGAACCACAACACACGTCCACGGAGTGCATGACACAAGGTGAAATCGGCGACAAACGTGCCAAGGGCTAGAAAAGGGGGAGGCGCGGCGTGGAAAAGGTTCTGAACTGGCGCCAGTGCGGTCTTGTCGTGCCTCGCAGTGCCTTCGCAATGCCACATTGGTCGCCACAAGCAATGGAGTGAACAACGGTCGAAGTGGAAAGGAAGCAGGTGTCACGTAGCCAACTAGCGTAGAAAAAACAACAAAGGGGTCCAAAGAGGTATTGTTGTGCTGTGCTTGTGGGGCACCACATGGGCACAAAGCGGGGGAAAGGATGGGAACAACATGGGACACACAATGCCCACAGCCACAAAGTTTATGGCGACGGAGCTTAGAAGCACCCCGAGTGAAGGACGACTTAGGATAGCAAAGCAGTCCTCCGTGGGCACGGGCAAGGGGAAAGTGCAAGGAACATGGCAAAGACAGAGGGGACACACCAGGGTGAAATGGGCCGCAAAAGCGCCACAAATAGGCTCAGGGGGTGCGCTGCGAGGAAAAGTGCAGATCACGCGCAAGTGAAGCAGAGCCGATGTCCCCAAGGGGTCTTGGCTGAGCACTGACGTGCATGCCTGTGAGCGGGCATAGCCGAGTAGAGGGGCAAAGGAGCGGAACATGCGCGGGCACAAATTTTACCCAACCCGGAACGCGGCGCACCACGACTCCCCCCCAACACGTGCATATACAATGTGCGGTGCCTCGCAGTGCCTCGCAGTGCCAACACATGTACAGCACACGTGGGGGTCATGGTTACAATGCAGAAAGACAAACAAGGCCAAACACCGGTGTTGCGGTGTTGTGCCTGCTGAGAGACGCGCTGACATGGCACGGGGTGGAGGGGGGTGCGAAGATGAGTTCGAGCCTGCATCCACAAAGTTTATGGCGGCGGTGCCTAGAGGCACCGCACATAGAGGACGACCCAGGATAGCTGAGTAGCAGTCCATGGCGGGGGCAAAACCGCAAGGGGTGGGGGAACCGGGACACCATAAAGGGGTACACGCAAGGTGAAACAGGCTGCAAATGCGCCGCGGACAGGAGCAGGGGGTGCGTCGCGAGAGCAAAACCAATGTGGTGGACGCGAGGAAGCGGTGGATCCCGGAACCCCGGGGGGTCTTGTCTAGGCATTGACGTGCATGCATGTGCGCGGGCATAGACAAGAAGAGGGATCCCGAGTTCACCGCACGAGCGTCCACCCCCGAAGTTTTTCACCCCGACAGGAGAGCGGCGCACCATGGGAACGAACAACCCCGTGCCATGTCTGCGTAAAACGCAGACACCGTGCATCGCTGTGCTCTCGCAGTGCTCTTATGCGTGCCACGTGCCACTGCACGAGGGGGGGGGGACGGCGCCACTGGGGCACGGAGGTGGAAGGAATAGGGGACGTGAAGCCCGCGGCCAAAGAGGCCGATGGTGCATAGAACGCGGCGTCCTGAGATACGAGGTAACCCAGGATAGCCGAGACGACCTCGGCAGGCACCAGTGTAGACAGAGAAGAGGCGACTCGCCAAGCTGTCACGGGGGACACGCAAGGTGAAACAGGTCGCAAAGGCGCCATGGGTTAGGTATAGGGCACGCCGCGGAAAAATGGCGCTAAAGGGGCTAGTGAAGAGTTTTTACCCGACCCGGGTCACGGCGCGCACTCCTTCCACCTCTGTGCACTGCACAGGGGGACTAACTAGGCGGGATGAAGGCACCGGTGACATGAGGGTGGCGCAGGGGCGGGATTGAGGGGGCCGTGGGGCTACAGAACAAGAGCAGGCAAACACATAAATCACGCTGCACGCGCGGGTGGCTGCAGGAGGGGGGGTCAACAACCAAAAGGCTGGGTAAAGAGCACCCTCCTTGGCGCCCTGCTGTCGGTGTGCTTGGAAGTACACACACCACACTCCCTCCCTGGTGCCTAATTGTGAAAGGCCAGGCCATGAAGGAAGAGACTAGCTCACAAGCAATCCAGAGCCGTATAGGAACAACAGGTAATGAAAACCCCAACAGGGGCAAGCACTCGGTGACAGGTCCAGGTGACGGTAATGGTGTGTGGGGTCCCAACCACCAACCTCGTCTCCCCCTTCCTAACTCCCTGCAATGCCGCTGCTCGCATGGGTGGAAGCCCAGTCGTTGGATCCTCACCCCCCTAAGGCCTCCCACATGAGCAGGCCTAGGGGTAAAGTATACCGCGGGGCGGTATATGGGGTGAAGGCGGCTGTTTGGAAACTCCCCTGCTTAGCTTGGATGGGTGGTCCACATGAGATCATCCTAGCCCCCGCGAATCCGAGCTCGCCTGTTGCTGCCGCATGCGCACCCAAACTCTTGGGCTACTGGTATCCCTTGGGCCTAAAGGTTGCCCGCTCCATAGCTCAGGGAGGTCGCGAAGTTTTGCCTTGCTTTGGGCAACACTCAGGGTACTGTGCTGAGTCTCGTGGCTCAGGGCCGTGCGCAAGTCTCCTTTCCAAAGCCCAAGCCCAAGCACTTCATTGCGCATGGGCAGCACTTCATTGCGCACGGGCAGCACTTATTATTATTTTCGGCTCTTTTGGCCATGTCCAGGCGGCTGCATTTTTTTTTCCGGCCATGCTGGCCATGTTCAGGTGGCTGCATTTTTATTATTTTCGGCCGTTTTGGCCATGTTCAGGCGGCTGCATTTTTATTATTTTCGGCCGTTTTGGCCATGCTCAGGCAGCTGCAGTCCTGTCCTGAAGAAGCCGGATTTTGTTTTGCTAAGGACAGCCCCGGGGACAACCAACCGCCAACCGCTGCCAACCGCCAACTGCCACAAACCCCCAAGCGCCAACCACCAATCGTATAGGTCCCATGACCAGGAGGCAGAGGACATCCCCTTGAACGTTCGTTTCTGTTGGCCCTACAAAGGCCTTTTGTTTCCCTGAAGGACAGCCCCGCCCCTCGAAAGGAGCTGAATTGGCAGCACCCTCCAAAACTGAGCTGCACCGACCGTCTGGTTTTTCTGTGGAGGGGTCCGCAGCCTTGGGCCTTGGGTAATTCTTTCCACCGCAGTTGGATATGCAGAGCATGGCATGGGGCCTTGGACGCGCGGCCCGCACACCCCACGGATATTGCCATCGAGTGCCTGTGGCATGGTTTATCGGGGCCGCTGCGCTCCTGCTGGTTGGCGCCACAGTGTGTCCCGATCTGAGGCCGGAGGCCCGGCTCCACGTCACGCGCTTCTCGCCCACCATCGCCAAAGGCCTGCGATACCCGCGGCCCCGTGCGCCTTCCCATCTGAAGTCTGCCATGCCCCTCCTCCTCCTCCATCCACATGGCCCTCGGGACTCGTTTGCACTGGACCAAGGGCTGGCTGCCGCTGGCACTATCCCGGATCTTGGTCCGCTCCCCATGGTCCCTGACTGGCGAATCCCCAGCCTGTCTCTCGCAACGACCGCACTGGTCGCGATGCTGACTGCACTGCAGCATCGGTACCGAGAGGGGGCCCCCGGTGCTGCTTCACGGGCGTTGATGACCACCTCCGGTGCCGTCAGCCCCGCGGCGGCCTCCCCCCCGGACCGCGTGCCATGGCCGGCTCTGCTGCAGGTCCTCGCCGTCCAATTCTGCGAATCCTTCACTCTTCAGCTGATCATTCCGTTGCTGCCGTTTATGGTCCGAGACTTCGCCCCGGCACTCCCCATGGCCTCGGTGGGCTACTACAGGTCGAAGTGTGCGTGTGGGTGCGCCCCACACATGTCCTGTATGCCCTGCGGGCCCCGTGCATGCCACCTGTATGCCCTTTCTGCTCAAAACTACCCACGGGGGGGGGGGGGGGGGGCACAGCCTGTTGAATGCTGCTTCCGAAGTGGCACGAATTATCCGTGCCCCCCATCCCCCAGCCGCCGTACTTGTGACCTGCCACGCCCACTGAATTTTTCTTGTTGTGATCACTACAAAGTGCTGTGCCTGACGGCAAGCACATTGACTGGCTGTCATGATGCTCTTTCATATGGCCTCATAGCTCGATAGCTCCACATCTCACTGACCACCGTCCGTGTGGCAACGTGCAAGACCATGAGTCCAAATCCATTTCGAGATCCTTCGAAGCATTCAAGGCACCTTCAGCAGGGCTTTGGATGGTGATTTTGGTAGGAAGACCTCCTGCATGCCCGAAGGTTCGTACCACGTGCGTCAGTTTTCGTCCTAAAGGTGGCACTGCACACCGACGTATCATGTCTGTGAGACGTCCGTGGTCCAAAGTTCATCCTCCAACCATCGAACGACCATTTCCTGAAGGTGGGTTGGCGCCGCCGAAAGCAAAGTAGCGCCAGCCAAACATTGTGCAAGGCTTGGCGCTTCACTACAATCTTCCGCACACCTGACAATCACTCGCAGATTTCCAGACCCAGTGGTGCTGCACGTACCCCTTGGTACCCCTGCTGACATTCACCGCATGCTCCCCATGGCATCCACTCTGCAGCTGGTGCCGGCACGCCTCCCTTCGCAGCACCAGCCCCAGCTTCTGAGGTTGGGTGGGTGCCCGCCACAGCTGATGTGGGTAGGGCCTGCCTTGACACGACAGGCAGCGGGACTTGCCGGCTTCGGGGTCGCATTCCAAAATGGCCAAGGACCACGTGTTCCTTGCGCTGCCTGTTTAGAAATTTGTCACCCGCCCCTCGAAGGTCTAGGCCGTGAGCCCGGAGTCATCTGAAGCGCGCGGCCGCTGAAGATATGCGTCTTCGAGAGATTGGTATCTCGTGGTTGTTGCTACGTATGCGCACAGTGCGCATGCCAGTGGAACAGCGTTCCCACGGGCAGGGATGCATTCGAAGGGAAGGGACCTCAGGGGCGGCCCAGAAGCGGTTAGACAGGCGGTTCGAGGAGGTTGCCAAAGCGGTTGGGGGCGGTTACTGTCGGTTACGAATGCCAATTGAAGCTGGCACTTGGCGTCAGGGAGACAGTGGTTGGGCATCGGCTGGGCGCCCTGTAGGGGGGTGGGGGTACCCCTCCCCCCCTTCCAATGCATCCCTGGCCACAGGGTAGCAGCGGCCGTGGGTCGAACGTAGGCAGTGGTGTACCTCCTGTGAGCCTGGTCCATGCGCCCGGTGTGTGTTTCTCCTGCGGATGGGGGCGTGCCATGCGCTGTGCACGCCCTGTGCGAAAAGTAGGCGTTTCGACCCGTTTTCCCCTTTGGCAAAGGTGCCTGGGATGTGCCCCCTGCGTATGGTATGAGTCCGCCACTGTGGACATGTGCCTGGTATGTCCGCCCTGTTTGTCCGTCCCCTCCATGTGCCCCAGTCAATTGTATTCTGCAGGTTGGGGGGTATGAGGGCAAAAAAGAGGTGGTGTACCTAAAACGGGCCTCTCATTGTTGGCTCTCCCTTCAAATTTCAGCTTTCCCTGGATGAAAAATTTTCTGGGTTCTACGGTGGATGGGTCCAAAGAGAGGCCATTTACCCCCCTTACCCCCCGCCCCGTTGGTAAGCAACTGAGTGGCCCCAGTGTGCCCCTTACGCCCGCGTCCGCGCCTCTGGTATGCATTTGTAGCTCTCTCGTCTCCCCACTCCGTGCCCACTTCGTGCAGTGGTGCCCTCATCAGCGTCCTGTACCTTGGCCAGCTCCTCAGCTCCTCCTTCTGGGGCGCCCAGTCCGACCGCATCGGGCGCCGGCCCACGCTTCTCCTGGGCCTCGTGGGGCTGCTTGTTTCGCTCGCGGCGTTGGCCGTCAGCCGCAGCCTCGCGTGGGCTCTGGCGGCGCGCTTCGCCATGGGCCTCCTGAACGGCAACAATCCTGTGGTCAAGGCATGTGGTGTTTGCTTCGCAGAAGGCACGGGTGCAGTCGATAGAGTCTCTTCCCCCACAATGGCGTGCTTTCCGGGTGTGCCTATCAGGTCCCCTGAATTCCACGTCGCCTGGCGGTGCAGCACCGACCCCCGCGTGGGATCCCGATCAAACGTTCCGAACTCCCCCTGCCCCCTCCCCCTCACCTTCATCGGGACACCCATTTTCAGGCCTTCACCAGCTAGAGCGGTGAGGCGGAGCGCTCCATAAAGTGCCCCCCACCCCCCTGGTGCCACTGATATCCCCAGGGCATGCTGATACCCTGCCAAGCGACCAAGGGGCACCACCAGCTCGCAATGATTTGGGGGTAGGCACGTCGTTCGGGCAACCACCCGTGGCGGAGTCCTGCTTTAGATGTCTTGGGCCTCAGTGGCATCATACCATCCCATTTGGTCCTCACTGAAGGGTACTGGGGTTTGCTCGGGGGTCGCACTGGGGTTTGCTAGAGACTAGAATGTTCTGGAGATTGATGGATATGCAGTCGGATGTTGTACGCTGTGCGGTGGCGGAGTTCCTGTACCGTCTGCACTGACCGCCGATCCAGGACAGTCTCGAGCGCTTCATTGGACGCAAGGTTCGCCAGTTACAGAACAAAGATCGGGAGCCCAACCAGTTGGCATTGCTGCTCCTCATGCGGCACTTATGGCAAAACCCATCACCACTGTCAGCCCCATTTTGGGAGGAGTCTCGGCTGCCTATCAAGCGAAGGGACTGCATGAACAACTGCCGAAGCGGGAATATGCTTCACATGAGATGAGGACATTGCGTTGCAGCGGCGTTGGACAGTCGGGACAATGTACGATGCGATTTCTGAACGTGGCGCATTCGAGCAGCTGCTCTGAGGAGATTCACGTTCATCGTTGTGGTGTTGTTCAGGGACCACCAACCGCCAAACGCCAACCGCCACCAACCGGCAACCGGCGCCAACCGCCAACCGCCGACCACCAACCGCCAACCACCAACCGCCACCAACCGCCAACCGCCAACCACTAGCCACCACCAACCACCAACCGCCGCCAACCGCCACCAACCCCTACCATCCGCCAACCGCCAACCGCCATCAACCATGGTTGAACATATGAGCTACACGCGGTCTTTTTGCAAAACTGCAGTTTTGGAACACTTTTTCCCCCCCCTTAAGCACTGCCCTGAGCCCCCCCCCCCCCAAAACGCCTAGAACTTGGCGGTTCCTTTTTGTGGTAGTCTATGAAGACCAAGATTTTTGGTTATATGGGGCTGGGAATAGTATTTTAGATTAGTGATTGCTGTCCTGCCGCGCATTGTCACCCTATCTCGTCCTTTGGAGGTGGAGGTTGGGGAATCACCTGACCACGAGTGCATTCACGATGCACGGCTGGTGTCTTCTCAGGGCGCGCCTGAACAACGCGTTTGTCAGAGCAACAGGGTGTTGTTTCCGTCACATTTAGTCTCGCAAGGGGAGCGGGGGGGAAGGGGGGGTAAATTCTGCCGCCGAAGCCGCTGACTTTGTTTCTGAGGGGCCAAAAGTGGTCCCAAATCTCAAAACCATTTTTCTTTTCAGAAATGTCATGAGGCCCATCAAGTTGATCAGCGGAACGTGCTGAACACGAAGATGTATGTGGTGGGGGCCAAGTATCGCTCTTTTTCCAACAGTCAAGAGTGGTGCAATTTGGACAATTTGGCCGGCCAAATTTCGTCACCATCATTTCGTCATCGGGGGGGGGGGGGGGTCCCGCACGCTGTGGACCTCCTGTACGCAAGGCGCTGCCCCAGCCCACCGCTCCGTGCCTGGCTTGCCCCCGGTCGCCTCTGCTCCTGCAGGCCACCATCACCGAAATCTGCTCCCCAGAGACCGTTGCGCTTGGGATGGGGCTGCTGTCCATCACATGGGGCGTGGGCAACATCTTCGGCCCCGCGGTCGGGGGCCTGCTGGCCCATCCCACCGACAAGTACCCGTGGATGCAGGACCTCCCCATCGGCCGTGTGCTGGAGGACTGCCCGTTCCTGCTCCCGCTGATGGTGCCCATGGTCGTCACTGTCGCGGTGTGGGCCATCACGTACCGTTACTTCGAAGAGCCCATGGCTCCCGCCGCGGAGGAGGCCGCTGGCCGTGCCGCCGTGGCCGAGGAAGGGAAGGCCGCGGTGCCCACGCCCTCTGGGCCCCGGGACGATGCGCTCCGGTCCGTGGCTGCGGTCACCAGCGTGACGATGTACGCCCTCATCGCCACCTGCAATGGCTCCCTCAACACCATCCTCCCGCTCTTCTTCTCCACGGGGACGGCGGACGGTGGGTACGGATTCGACAGCAGCCAGGTGTCTCGCGGAGGGCATGGGCAGGGCTTTGCTTTGACTTTCATTCCGGAAGGGGGGGGAGGGGCAGACCCGCTCCTCCCCTACCCCAGTGCAGCGGAGAGAAATGAAACAGGGAACACTATTTGGGCCATTTTTGGTGCCCAACCCCCGCACCCCCCCCTCGGCTGTACCGGAGGCCTGCAGTGTCGTAAGTCCCAAGGATAGCCCTGTTCGGGAGGCGGGGCTGACTACCAGGTAGCACCCTATGGTATCAAGAGGACAGTGTAGCCCCCCTCGCTGCAGGGGATCGGGTTGCCTTGGACGATACGATTCTGGTTCTCGCACCAACATGTGTCGGACACACCCCCCCAAGGCCCTCATCGTAGCCTGCTGCAGGGGTCCTGTGCCCTGGAAGGAGGCACAAAACCACTCCCATACGCGACCTGCAATGCCATGACTGCCCTCTCTTGTTTTGCCCCTGCACCCGCGATGCCCTCCTGCCCTCAGCACTGCCCTGCACTCCCGTGCGTGCCCCGTAGCCTCTCGCTCTTGCCGCGCACCCGCCGCACGGACCCGTCTCCACACGCCTCGTGCAACGCAGGTCGGTCTACTGCTGGGCCTCGGCGCACAGATGCAGCTTCTGTGGCAGCCCCTCGTGTTCCCCAGACTGACGCGCAAGTTCGGGTTCCGGCTCTGCTGCCGCGCCGGCTTCCTGGTCTTTGGCCTGGCGGTGTTCGCCTCTCCCTTTGCGAGGGGCCTGCAAGCGTTTCCGTATGCCCTTCCTTCCTGCGACACCCCCCGACACCCAGGGGCCCATTGGAGGGGGACCGCGATGCCGGTACGCACGCGGTGACATTGATGTTGAGGTTGGGGTTGGGGTTGGCATAGGCACTTATAGCGGTTCAAGACAAGCACAAACGGCGGGCTATTGCGGAGGGGTCAAGTTGGGTTAGGGCTTTTCGGGGTTCCGGATCTCCGTTGGTGGCGTTGCGCACGACCTTTCCAACGCCTCTGACGCGTCGTACCTGCGCCACGGGGGGGGGGGGGGGCGCTGCCGTCTCGGGGGTCGGCATGGCCCGGAGGGGTATTGTCTGCGGTAAGTCGCGGGAGGGAACGATGGGCACCGCAGCACGTGCCCCCGGCAAGCCCCCCCCCCCCGCCCCCGCGCTCCCCCCGGGTCCCGCAGACGGAGCATGGGAGTCTCCCACAGGGTCCGCGCCCCGTCCCCGACCCCATGCACATCCCCAAACCTTTTCTCGGCAGTTGTTTCGCCTTCCGTGTGGCTCCGACAGGCCACAACAGCGGTCCTGGTCAGCGTCCGGTGTCTGTTTGGCGGAGCCGGGGGGCCGTGCGGGAGTTGGGGAGGGGCAGCCGTCGGCCGGTCGGGGGGTTGCCGGGTGGAGGGGAATCCGCGCGGTGCTTCGTGGCCTTTTCGGGGAAAGAGGGAACCGAAACCGCGTCCACTGTTCAAAGAGGCGTCACGGGGGCTCTGCACGGCCCCGGGCTGACTCGTGGGGCCAAGGCTGCAGCGACATCCGGTGCGGCACTTGTGCGACTACGTCCGGGTCGCAAGCGTAGCGCAGGTGCACATCAGCGGTGGGGGGGGGGGGGGGGACTGCACGGGGGCAGGGGAGTTGCGGTTTAGTGGTGGTGCCCAACACCTTCGCGGAGACGGGAAGGGGGTGAGTGGGCAAACTTAAGGCTCTTTTGGCATGTGTCAATGGACATTGGGACAGACATGCCGCTATTATCGACGAAACTGTACTCCCCCCCCCCCACCACTTCCGCACCGGACCACACATAAGAGGCGTGGCACGGACAGCGGTCGTTGTCCACGGTTCCGGCAGGGGGGAAATTAAAAGGGCGAAAAAATTGATCTGGACAAATTTGGAAGCCCTCCCTCCTATTCATGCTGTGTGCCAAAAGGTGTGCACAGGAAATAAAAGTAACCATCAAGAGCCCACCAGGCAATAGCATCAGCCATCCAGAGCCCACTAGGAACCTACAGTCAGGGGACCTTGTACTGTCGTTGCCGTATTTAAAAACGGTCAAATTTAAAAACGGTGCCCTTGGCGTTTTTAATTATGGCCACCCACAAGGACACTACACGGAGCACGAAAAAGTCGCCGCAGATTCCAACTGATGACCCCAGTGCAGGTTTTAATGGCATTGGACTGTGTGATTATCGAGACAATCAGAACACAAATGCTTGCTGCATACAACACACTGCGCTGGTGGAGAAGGCTCCAAACAGTCAGCACAGGGGACCAAATCCGCTTCCGGGGCACAAAAGTGGCTGACCGTTTTAAATTATGGCCAATTCTGGAAATCCCCCAAAACCCCCGGCGTTTTTAAATGTGGCGTTTTAATTTATGGCCGTTTTAAATCAAGGCCGCTACAGTACCCAATTTGCTCTTCATTCCTCCGGAGGAGTACCAATCCCCCCCCCCCCTAACTTAGGCCCTCCGAACCCCCCCCCCCCCCCCCGCCCCCCCATCGAACAACGGGCGCGCCACGAATCACTTGCCTGTCCTGAGTCCCAGCCCTCGCGCTGACTCTCACGTCCCCAGGTCTCTGCTGTGGCCTGCGTTGGTGGCGTTCTGCATCATAGTCCGCATCTGCGTGGCCACCAGCTTCAGCAGCATCTCCGTCATGATCTCCTTCTCGGTCCCGCGGCACCTCCGGGGCCGCGTCAACGGACTCGCCCAGACGGCCGCGGCCGCCATCCGCGTTGTGGCCCCCGTCACCGTCGGAGTGCTGTACGGCTGGTGTACGCAGAACGGCCTACCCTGGCCCTTGGACTACCATTTGCCCTTCCATATCATCGGCGGCCTTGGCCTCGCAGCTGCGGCCCTCTCCTTTCGCCTCCCGGCCTCCATTGAAAAACCCGCGGAGTAGTCCCGAGGCCGGAATGGCGGGCTCTCCACACGTGTTGTCAACCCGACAAAGTCGGAATCAGACGTGCCACGAGCGTGTGCCACCTGAGACATGATCAGATGGAGCAGGGTCCTACTGGGCCGCACACCGCACGCAGCACGTTCCTACTGAGTTCTGGTGGTGCAGGGGACAGGGTATCACTGAGTGGCCTTAGGTACGGGGCCAATTGCTACGGGGAACCAGCTTCCCCGCCAGACGGTAGTGGCATGTATCGTCGCGATGTGGTACTCTGATACACAACGACCTGCGGTGACTTCAACTGCGGTGTGCATCGCGCTTCAGGAACGCGGTGGGATGCACCCGGTTCCTCCTCCGCGCAGCCCCCGCAATCCCCGGACACCCTTTTTGGGCCTTGGGTCTGGGGCCCACGGGTTACCTCCGAAGGAACAGCGGAGGGCCCGTTCACTGGGAAGGTCGCTGCTTGGTTTGCGTCGATCTCCCAATGGCGGCAGAGAACCGACGGTGCTCGTGCACGCTGCTGCGGGGCGGAGAGCGCTGTCTCTCTCAGGACGACGGGGAGTGTCCCACGCGGAGTTCCTAGGGCCACGCCCTCACCACCGTGCCTCACATGCGTGTGTGCGGTCGATAGAAAATTTGCATGCGGAACAAGCCATTTGAGGCATGTGGTCGTATTCGTGAGGATAAGGACGCCAAACGTATTTTCCACAAAAGCAAGTAGAATTATGCACATCTCCGAAGTCAGTTACAAATTCGTCAACACGTGCAATTTCCTCATACCCGCAGGTGGCGAAGGGACACGCCAAACAGTCAGTAATCTCGAAAGCATCTAAACATATGTTTCCAACATGCGAACCGGCCAATGCACGCTGACAACGAGAACGCAGGGTTTCCCCTTCGCGTTCGGTACAGATCTGATCGTATTACTCCATTTCGTGGACCCGGTGGCCCCGTGTGGCGCATTCCACATCCGTTGGTGGAGGGCCCGCCGGTCGGTGCCGGCGCCGCGCGCGCAGAGCCGGGCCCGGCACCCGGTCGAGGGTCGGGGGGACCAGTGTGTGCCAGTTCCGGTCGGCCACACGGCGGAGCAGGCGGGACCGTGCCGCAGTCCCGCGAACGGCGGGGGCCCGTGGGCTGGCCCCGGACGTGCAGCCTCGCCAGAAGATGAGGGGGATGCGGCATCGAATGGGCTGGCGACCACCGAACGCACAATTGCGGGGATCTCTCCGCAGTTGGAGAGTGCAGGGGTCAGGGAGCGGGGAGGCGAGTGCGGGGGTGGGGAGGGTGTGACGTTGCGGTGGGCGGCACTACACACAGCATTTGGCCATTAACCTCCAGCGCCAGCCAGTTGATTGCGGGATGTCGGCGGTTAATCCAGTCAAATGCCGACCGTTGGCATTTAACCGCCGGCGGTTGGCGGTTGATCATCGAAAAAGACGACGAAGAAATATCTCGTTGACCTTGGACAGCCCTGGGTTGGAGGCGAAGATGTTAAGAACGGGGAATGCGAATGCCTCTGCCAGCGCTCCGGAACCGGGGAAACAGGGATGAGGGGGGCTTCCGGGGGTTGGGGTGGGGAGTGGTTCATGGGGTGGACAAGCCGACGGAAGGGCCAAAGATGCAGAGCGTGGTCGTGAAGGTGGAGAATAATGCGAAGTGTTCGGCGCACACAGCCCGAGCCCCCCGTAGAGTTTCACTGAACACCTCAGCACCAGTGAGGGGGGCAACCCCCCACGCCCACTTTAGATGATCCGTCCAAAAAGTCCTCTGCGCAATCGGCGCAAGATTTCATGGTGCAGTTGGTGCGGCTGCACATACCGCTATTCCCCGTCTTTTTCTTGTCCTTTTTTTCGGGCTTCATATTGCCAATCATTGCGGGGGCCTGCAGCGGCACATGCGACGTCCTCTCTAACCCTGCATCTCATGAATAGGGACTGATGCCGCGGTTGCGGGAGCCATTGTTGCATCATGAGCTGGCCTTTCCCTTGTTACAGCCCACGGATCTCTGCAGCAGATTTGCAGTGGGCCGTCGTTTGACCGACGGCGGTGCGCAGTCTACTAACAGCATTCAATCGACGCCGGTTGCCCCGTACCCACGAGTCGTTGCGGGTGTGAAATACAGTACAGGCAAAGGGAATGAGGGGCCAGGGCCAGGGTTAGGGTTTCCAGGGGTACCGCTGTTTCGCTGGTGGGTCCAGCACGCCCCTGCGAATGTGAAGACTGTGGACCTTCATGTGGTTTGATCGCAGAGGCCGGTCAAGGGGGTTATCAGTAACAACCGCAACACTGGGCGGCCAGTAACCGCTGATTGCAGTCCCTACAGCGTATAGACCCAGGCTGTCACGACAGGGAGACGAGGCGAGGGGCAGTACCTGCGGGAGCGAAGAGGGCGAGAGGGCATCCGGAGAGATGCCGCAGCCTGGTTTCAGGGGACCCTTGCAGATTCCCCCCTGGCGTCCTGCAAGAGGGATGACAGAACCAATGGAGTGCATTGTTTGCCGGGCTGTACGCCCCTCCAGCGAGACCTGTATCTGCATCTCTATGTTTTCGTTTCCGGACACAATGCCGCCATTCCCCAGGGCGCCTGGACGCTTGTCTAGTGCGCTAATTCAAGTTTGTCAGACCTTGCACAGTTGAAAATAGTTCCCAGCCCCCAGATCTGTGCCCCATCACACAGGGGACACCACAAGGTAACTGGGTAAATGCCCTGTGCACCCATGCCCTGCTGCACGGTGTCCGGACCGCAGGTCGACGTACTCCTGCAGGAATTCGCCGAGGAGTCCCATGGCCATCTGCAACCATCCGAGGGCGTGGCAGGAGGAGAATGCAACACCACCAAGGGTGCAAAGGGACATTGTATTCCGGCATATTACAATACTCTCCTTCTGCCAATCACCTGCCAATCCATTTCGGTCCGTCAGTTGCCAATGGACTTGGCATTGCGTATTTCCTGGTTGGGCTGAAAGAGAAAAGAATAAATGGCCCAGCGTCACGGAGGCAAGTAACACTGGCCACAAGCATTTGCAGACATCTTGCCACCCTGGCAGTTGGCAATTAGTTGATAGCGTTTTGAGGCTGCCACGCATGCAGTGCACGGGGTGCACGTGGTGCGACATCAGCCCGGTGTCCACGTACCACGCAGGGACACTAACCATTTTACAAGGATGGGCACACTCGGCAGTGAATGCAAGGCGTCGGCGATATTGTCTTGTATGTACGTGCGGTGTCCCTTTTGGGGCACGGTCTTTGGCGTTGGGCACACTTGTTTGAAACAGCAGTACAATGGTGGAATGTGTTGGCTCCGCAGGTGCCGAGCTCGCACTGTCCTTTTGGTATCCACGAGTCACCACCGAGCAGCATGTCCCCGCAACAATTGTGGGCCCATAATGCGTCGCAATTCGATATGAGCGGTCTGGCCCTTTCAAGCTCCATCCAGATTGACCAGTTGAGCACCTTGCGTTCACTGTCGAGTGTGCTAAGTCCCCGCTCAGCGATTGCCACTGCTCTGTGGCTTTCGGTTGAGATCCATTTTTCAGACTTTCTAGCTGACTCCTGCGTTGCAAAGGGCGCACCTCTTGCGGAGACGACGCCGTCTTTAGTGATGGCCAGCGATGTCTATGTAAGTTGTTCCCCACGTGCGCTATCATGTTGTGAGTGCCATGATATTGTGACCCAACCCATTGCACACACACCCCGCTAACACGCCCAAAGCCAACACATGTACAATCCATTCGGCGCATTGTCCATGGCCATTCACCACCAACGTGCTCCTGCATTTGACACTGTGCTTTGAAAACAGCGTCTGTAACGCTGCCGCATGTGGTGTGCACACACCTTTTCCGTGGGTCTGAGCATGCACAATCCTCCCTTCCTTGGGCCGTCGGAGCAGTGGCCCCTTATCTATCACAAGGATACGGCATTCCTGGCCGGGCATGTGGATGGGTAACCGTCAACGCCGTAAAGATGGCACCGGCCTGCACGCGGTGCAGGCGCGGTGCGATGATGGCACCCTCTGGTGAGTGATGATTAGCACCTAAGTGGCCAGTGTTGGCACCAAGCAACGCATTCATTCTTCCTCACACGTGATCTTTTTTTCAATCGTTTTCGATGCATATTCAAAGAGACCTCACCTCATTTTATGCGCCGTTGGCCCTGAGTGTGGTGACGTTTCCGAAGGTGGTCCGGCAGGCAGCCGTCCGATTTGTGCAAACCAATGTACAAACAACAACGGCGTGTTAGTGGGGTGCTCACAACGGGGGGTTGCAGGCCTCATACCCCTTGCCTGGCTGTCAGATCGTCAGAGGCTGAGGGCGAAAGGCCGATGTCCTATTGAAGCCCCAGCGGAGCAGCAGCCCATGTCACGGTGCCAGCCATTGTATATTTGATGCTCAACCGGGGCTGCCTGGGGCAGACTGTATGCCGGCCATTTCAGGCGGCGACCCGACGGGCCGGTTGGTGTACAACAAGAAGGATTCATACTTATGCCCTTCTGAGTGTGTGTCGTCGCACCGTTGTGCACATGGTTGGTCGTGGCCGTCGAATCCGTGTGTCAAGCGCAATGGGTCAGACTTCAGATTGCCATATTGGCAACACTTTTTGAAGCGCGAACTCGTTCCAGCCACTTGGACCCCATTTGAAGGCTCCCACTGGGGCACAAGGATAAAGGCGACGCCTTTAAGCCCGAGGCCTATGCTCCATGAACAAATGCACTCTCTCGCACTTGGACCCCATTTGAAAACATGCCTGAGCGACGCAGGCCTGAATGTCAGATTTGGATGTCATCCTTTCAGACCATTTCAGCCTCAGCGGCTGGGTCGTGCTTTGTTGGAGGCAAGAGGATTGTGCGTTCCAGACGTCCTGGTTCTGCCGGGAGGCATGCTTTGGGCTGCCGATGCCGGTGCTAGAGGGGTATCTTCCGGGACATCTGGCGGTGTTTTAATGGGGTCCAGGATATGGTGGTATTTCAGCTGCATCATTTCACAGGGCACAAAGGTGTGGTGCCATACGGGTCAAGCTCTTTGTTTTCGTGGTTCAGATACCCTATGGGAACCGGGGGGGGCGATGCTTGCCTGTCTTTGAGCAAATTGTGCCCCCCCCCCCCCGCCCCCACAGAGGGTCAGGACATTTTTGGGTAGGGTCCGAACTCTGGGGTTAGCTCGGTTCTGCATGCCTCGGTCAGGAAAGGTGCCCTCTGACAGTACTGGGTACATTTCCCACAGTCCTTTGTTGCATCGTGAGTGGTTGCCTACCTTCTGGGCTGGACCCCGTCGTAGGCCAAAGGCCGTGCCTGCCCTCGAAAGGGGCCTGCCTCCTCCAGGATTTGACCCCACCCTCCCACCCGTCACTGAAAACAGGCTTGGCACAATCACAATCACATCCATGAGACCAGTACCACCCCCCCCCCCCCCTTGCGGGAGCAACGCCCTTCTCAGAGCAACAGCAGGTGTTGTTTCGGCAACCGTTGCAACCGTGTCCCTCTTTGCCCTTTATAAGTACGGCCCCCTGTCAGAGCAACGGTAGGTGTCGTTTCCGTCTAACTTTGGGACGGTGGTGTTGCTCTCGGAAGGTACGTACATGAGCCAAGAAGTCGCACGGTGGGCATTTCAGTGGTCGACGTGCTTCCTGGTGCTTCACGGACGGGGTTGGACGGCACATTGGTTCACCGACCGTATCCACGTGTGGTCAGGATCTTCGATGTCCCCTGACGTGTCCCGGTAGCCCTGGGACGGAAGCAGGACGGCGCAAACTATTTTGAGAGGAGTTCCAGTCGTAGCAGATCCGTGGCGCCATTGGCGGTAGGCCAAGGATGCACCCCAAACGCTCCCAGACCGATCCCTGGGCATGTCCGGGACGTCTTGGATATGTCCCGCAGCACCGGGACCCTGGAAGTCCCCCTGCAACCAGGCGGCCATGGCTCTCCACAACCATACAGGACAGGTCCCATGCCTTGGCGCCGTCTGCGACCACACGGCACAGGCACCCACGAGGCAGACTGCAGCCGCAGTCCTGCCTCCATCCCACGATGCTGGAAGATCCCTGATTGTCGAAGGCACATCCGACGCAGCCGGACTCAAAATGTCTTGTTGGGTGGGGCCGAACTCGGCCACCAGACGTTTTAGTTTGCCTTAGTGGGGGCCGCTGCACGGTCGGCGCATAGTGCGGTGGTGTCGCCACCTTGGAAAGCACCCACAGGCACAAGGGGGCGGCTGGTCCCAGTGCGACCCCTCCCCGAAGGGAAGGAAGGCATCAAGCGTCAGCACCTGGAGTTGGCCTTGGTGGCCCGTAGGTCGGCTTTTTTAGGGAGTGAAGGGGCACCCCCCAGGCGGTGGATGGCAAAGGGGTGGTGAGTGCCGTGGGTTGTTGCCAGGGGCGGTGAAACCGGGGCATCGATACGTTGGCACCTCAGGCTGCGGATTGGCATCCCAGGTGGCGGGGGGGGGGCTGGCATTGGTTATACGTCACAGCAAACTACACATGCAAAAACCAACGAGTGACACATGTACAGCCAGGCGAATGTAGGGCGGAACACGCAGGGCAATTAGATTTTAAGTGCACAAAGGTTGAGGGCACGAAATGAAGACGAGAATGATGATACAATACACATCACCGCATTCAGCGATTTGCTAATGTGTTTTGTCCCCCCCCCCCCCCTCGTGCTCGCAGAGATGTCTCAAATGCAAGAGGGAGGCCAAAATATGACGCAGTGACGATGAAACGTTGCAAGAACATTCATGCAAATGATGCCAAGTAACAGCTGAGTTCTGATCGGTAGTCTGGAACATTGTGTTGCAATGGTGTGTATGACACGAAGGGACACACTGCAGGCACAGTGCGGGGGACTTCCGTTGCATTGCATGGAACTGCTGTAATTATGGCATTGTGATACGCGACAATAAGTTTTGGGGAATTGGCTTGGGGCATCATGGTGTCGAAGGGGGCGTGGTTGCAGGGGCATGCGCGGTGCAGTATTATTTGGATGTTTGCTCAATGTGGACTACTGTCCAAATCTGAAATTTATCATGATATGATTAGGTATTTAGGTGAAATTCGTCAAAAGGTGCATCATGCAAAACACCCAAAAGCAAAACTAAACTTGCTTCACAGGTGCACACAAAACGGGTCTACAAAACGCAAATACTTCCAAACTTTGATTAATTTGGCAGCTCCAGACATGTAGTGAATAGAACGAAACGGATGCACTCCAGATTGTTCTCACTGTACTCTTTGTGCCTGACCATACAGTTCATGCACTGTGCGTGCATGTGCTTGCAACGTGCGCTCATGCGTTTCCGCATTGCATTTTTCATAGGCTCCGAAACGATGCCTTCGGCTAACAGATCCAAGATGCACCATCGGCCTGTGGGTTTCAAAGACCGCGGGCAGGCACGTGGCCTTCAACGGGGAGCCCCTCCCGCAGGCCACGACGAAGCGAAGATCCGGCGCGCTGAGGAGCGCATGAGGCACCTGCGACGGGACGTGGAGCCATCGAGGCGCTACGGCGATCTCATGGGGTATTACCCGTACGGGGCGTTGAGGGCCGCCTTCCGGGGCGCGGCGGCCCGCATCCGTGAGGAAGGGGAGGAGACCGCCCCGCAGCTGACGAAGTCCGGCCGCACTTGGTGGGACTGTGGCCGGGACAAATGCAAAGTGTCGCGCACCTGGGGCCCCAGGGCGCAAACGTTTGCGCCAATCGGGTTGTGGGAGGAAGAGGAGGGAGAGGGTTGCAGTGATGCCGAAGATGACACCAACGGTGGAGCAGCCATTGCCCATGGTGCCTGACAAGGCGATGCCGAGCTCGAGCGCCACACTCATTAAAATGGGACCATTCAGCTGTCCAGGCGCTCGGGTGTCCCCGGCAACCCTCAAGCCGGCCGGGGTTGGGCTTACAGTTGTTCGCTGGTGCCTACGGGGAGTATCAGTCGCGGTGCGCACGCAGTGCGGATACTCGTGTTGTTGCGTGGACCGTTTCAGCTAGTTTAGAGGCTACGTGCTGTTGGCGCTCATGCTTTTGCTCACAACTGTGCCTGGCACTGCAAAATGAAGTTCGGCAATGTAGCCACATGCAAAATTGGGGTTGGTGTTGTATTCATCTTGCCTGTTGCTGCACTGGTGGCATGTAAGCTGGCACAAGGGGGCCCTCGCACACTGCCATGACTCTTGCCCTAGCAGTTCCACCAAGGGACAGTATTTACAAGGGCTTCGAAGGTAGACAATTTCCTGCAGAAGTTGTTCAAATACCTGACGCGGTGCGCGCGGTGCATGAACTGCCTCTCAGAGATCGCCCGGGTGTTGTGCCTCTCCCGGCAGGATTGGTAGTGGGAAGTGTCTTCAGGAGCACACAGCACACCCCACATGGCTGATTAAATGCATCGCTCCTGCAAACGTCGAACGGTGTTCCCTCTTGCCGCACTTTCCTGGCACTTTTTGCTCTCGGATTCCGGCACCTTCTTTCGGCTGGTGAAGTGGCACCTTGTGCCCTTATGCTCTGTGCATCCGGAGTGCAGCAACTGGAGGCTTAAAAGCCCCCATGCCCCACGGCCCGACACAGGCGTGTATCTCCCACGCCGCTTCACGCATATGTATATACCTGAATCTGCCCTTTATGCTTTGGAACGGGCTGTTTCCCTTGTTGACTGTATTTGCAATCATCGTATTGTCTGCATATTGTGTAGGTCTTATTCGTGAGCCTGAGGAGGCCTGCCCGCCCGCCAGCGCAGGTTGTTCGCCATGCAGTGGTTTCCGAGACTTCCGCTTGTTGTGTGGAAACAGACCGCCGTGGTATCGGACAGCTCTAATTCCGGAAGCTTCCTCGAGTACCACCCGCGGGGCTCCACCAGCTGACCTGGACCAGAACAAAAATCTGTACAAACTTCCTTTGGACTCTTCGGTTGTGATCGCCTGTTCCTCGACGTGGTGGTGTTCTTTGAACTCCCACCGCGGGGCCAACGCACCCGGGGGTCGCGAATGTCCATGGCGGACAGTGACCTTTTCCACCTCAGTATTGACTTTCTTCCTTGGTATTGCTTTCTCTGGGCATCACACTCCGCTGTTTTTCTCGGCGTGCAGTGCTTCTTGTACTCCAGTAGCACACTGGGATGCCGACGGGCGTGGCAGTTCCCGCTACATTTCCTGGTATCAGAATCAGCTCACCCTCACCACGTGTCATATCCGCCACCACATCGCCGTGTGGGACAATCGTAGTATCAGACAGCTGTGATCCCTGATTCCGAGAGATTTCTCGAGTGCCTTCTGGTGAGCGGGCTTCACCAGCTTGCCATCGCCTGACCCCCCCCCCCCCCCCAAAAGAACCCAAGCATCCGGGGTTGCGAATGTGATCGGTCCGAGTGCCGAATGGTGATGTGCGTGTGCAGTGTCACATTTTGAGGGTTGGCCGGTACCGAAAGGCTGCTTCACATCTCCTCCCGCCCATTTTCCAGTTCGCTGGGGCCAGCGCCATGGCTATCGAAGTGTCACCCCTTTTCCAGCCCCGTCATCGGGCTTCCGCAAGGCCTTGCCCCCGGTGAGGCCAGGCATTTGTGTATGTTTTTGATGTGCACACTTGCCTGGCACCTCGCTCCCAGTTTTCTGAGCATGGGGTCACCGTTGCCGTTCGTGGGGTTTCTTCTGCATGGGGCACGAAGAGGTGTCCCAAAAGCAGCCATGCATCCCTTGCAAGCCAGGTTGCAAGCAAGGTGAAGTTCGTTGGTGGGCTCCCTGGTATTGGTGGAGTGCCCACGCAAGCCAATACCCCCCGTGGGCGGATGCGCAGCTGCATTCTGCCACGTCCCAAGTCCCTTTGATCACTCAGACATTCACCAACGATGGTATCGGAGACACAGCACTGCCATGGAGGGCAGGGACCTGCTCGCATGCCCGTTTGTCTTTGGTGCACGCTCGTGCTCTGGCTCTGGCGCCCACTGCTTGGGTGTGATGTGTGTCTGGTTTCAGATTTAGCTCGCCCTACCTGCGTGTCATGTCCGCTACCACTCTGAGCTCCGAGACAATCGTAGCACTGGACTGCGCTGATTCCTGATTCCGAGAACTCTCCCGAGTACTGTGTGGTAAGAGGGCTTTGCCAAGGTCTGAGGCTTTGCCAGCCTGCCAAGGTCTGAACCAAAACCAAAAGCCAAAAAAAGACATAATTTTCCATGAGAGTGTACACTGGCATTGCCAACTCCACGGGGCAGGCCCACAGTGAAGTGTTCAGCTGGCGTATCAGATGGCTTTTATCACACTTCGTTGCAGGGCAGCCAGCGCTGATGCACGTTGGTCACTAGCTCATTTTCAGGCAGGTGAGCCCAGGACAGGGGGACGCAGTTTGCTACGTCTACAGCCTCTTGTGTGTACAGCCCAGGGCGCGGACATATACCCGATGGTCCTCCGATGACACCAGGCACCGGTGCAGGCGTGTATACAATTTTTGATGCCTGCAAAAGGCCATGAGCAAATCTTGGAAGGACCTCTGACTCGACACATGCTGACATCTGCCGTGAGCTTTGTTTCAATACAGAACATCTGAACTGCGGTTTGTGATGAGGGTGTGAAGCCGGGGTGGCAACCACCGCCAGGCATGGCCAATTGGGCTTACAGGTGTTGCCCGTACTCCGTTTGGACGGTGAGAGTGAGCTGTCCTTCGTATCCATTTGGTAGTTTGCGAACGCCTCTCCCACACACGCCCAGAGCTGGACTGGCAGCAAGCATTTCCCCCGCAGGTAGGACCACCAGGACGACCTTATCATCCTTTGCTGGAGCTTGCTTCCCTGTTGCGGACCAGGATCTTGACGTGCGGGCAGACCCTTGTTGTGGATCCCCCGCTCCCCATCCCAATTTTGATGCTTCGTTTCTTCAGTTTTGGAGAAATACCCAGTCTCTTTCAGGTTTGAAAGAGCAGTCTGGCCTTGCAGCCAACATTTTCCCGTCCGAACTGAATGAATCGTGCCCTATGGCCCGAAATGCCAATGCCATGATGTACTGGGACACCCACCCCGAGGCAACGGTGTGCCTACTTCGAACACATCCGGATGTCGGACCCCGGCACGAACCAAATGGCGCGTGCGGGCGTACCTTCGGCTTGGTCGGTCCCCCACAACCTCCCGATTCCCGATTCCGCCTTTCCTTATCATCAGACGTCATGTGGTTCGGCGCGGTTTGTGGAGCCCTGTGCACTTTGAGCGTGTATTGGGGCCACCGAGCACTGGGCGGGCTGTTGCTGCTGGTCCCCCCCGTGGCCCTGCAGCTCATAGAGTACCAGCGCAGCAAATGGAAGCTGCGGCACATCCCCGGGACGCATCAATTCTTTGATCCATTCGGCCTTGTGATGCGGCTCATCCCCCCGAACTACTTTTTGCCCTGCACAATGCAGACCGTCCACGACGTTGCCCGAGGGCTCATGGACCAGCACAACACGGACTTGGTGAGTCTGGCGCTGCCGCAGAAGATGGTCGTGTTCACTCGCTGTGCCGACCACATCAAAGAGATGACAGTGACGCGGCCACGCGACTTCATCAAACACGTGGAGCTCTACAAGATCGTCGATTGCTTTGGGAAGAACATCGTGTCGGCCCCCGACGGTCCCGAGTGGCAAAGGCACCGTGCGCTCTGCAATCCGGCCTTCTCCTCCGCAAATCTCAAGCTGGTGCGTGAGGTCACCCTGCGACAAATGGACAGGCTGATCGCCGCGTGGGAGCAGACGCGCGATGCCTCTGGCACGATCTGCATCAATGCCGACAAGGACATGACTTCCCTCACTCTTGCCATCATTGCTGAGGCCGCCTTTGGGCAGAAGTTCGGGGTCGGGACTGCTCGTGATGCGCACCAGCATGGGCCTCAAAGGTGCATGGCTGCGGATGTGCATGTGGAACGACGTGGAACGCCGCATGGGAGGGTGCTGACCGCGCGGTGCGCACGGTGCAGCGCGCGGTGCGGCGTCCGCCCGGTGAGCACAGCATATGCTCACACTAAAAGTTGCTGAAACGTGGCCAGTGTGCAGTGTATGCAATGGTTGGGTGATGCCATTGGTGTGCATGGGCAAAACACACTTTGGGGGCATTATCTGGGGGGAAGTGGTGATGATGCATGCACAAAGGTTTCCCATTTCAATGTATTTTCTCCGCGTCCCTGCCTACCTTCCGAAACGGTGTACATTGCACTAAAGCGTTGCATCCTCTGACGCGCGCGGTGCAGTGCGCGGTGCAGTGCGCGGTGCGTTTCAGCACCCTCATATGCGGCGCAGGGCGGGGCGGGGCGGGGCAGGGCGAGCCGGGCGGCATCATGTTGTTGTAGAGTTGGTGTTGGTGGCAGTGGTGGTTGTGTTGGTGGTGGTGGTGGCATTTCCACCCCAGCCTAGACCGACCTGCGAGCAGCTCGGAAGTCTCGACCTCGACTGCCAAGCGCTACCTCCCTGCCTGGTTGTGCCCGGGCATGGCATTTCTGCAACGAGGGCGTGTGGAGATGCGCGCATGGCATTGTGCATGTGTGTGAGATGCATGCGATCCTGACGTATCCCGGTGCGTGCTGGCCACGGGCGTGCAACTGAGGTGATCCCCCTCCCCTTGGAACAGCCCCCCGCGGGAGGGGGGCGCTGCAGGTGTGTATTGGAGTGCCTGACAGCCACAGCAGAAGGGACCCCCACCCCCCGCCCCTGCCCCCGTCACTCTATCCCTCGTCCTGTTCCCGTTCGCAATCCAGCGCAGAGATTTTCAAGTGCGATTTTCTAGATAAAAGTTCTCTTTGGCCCTCGGCCGCAACATTTCCTTGGCATTGATCAAGGAAACATCCTCTGGCCCTTTACGTTAGAGACCATAGGAGAAGGGGGGTTCTTCCGAGACCCCCCCCCCCCCCCGCCCCTCCCGACAGGCAACTCATAGCTGCCGAAATATTCTTCATTCCCTTGACAGCCCAGCATTGTGTAATTGTAGATATGACATTGATTGGGGACTGATGAATGCATTGCGGTTCATTCTGATTGTTCATAGCATATCCCTTGGAACACGAAAACTGTTGCAGTGTGAATGATGATTGCTCCCGTCCCTTCCGACACATTCATGGGGGGTGCCCGCCACGGGGGTGGCAACAGGGCCGTGAACAGCCAACCGGGCACGGGGCAGTCCACGTTGTACGGAGATGTGAAATCCTCGTACGGGGGGGCAGGCGGGTGGGACAGGAGGGGGTGCGCGGCATGGGCACCCAGCAGCGCCACCAGACAGGGGGAGGAGCAACACAGACACACAAAACGCGGGAGCCACACCAAGGGGGACAAGGGCGGGCACACCAGACAAGGAGGAGGGGCACAGCAAGGCAGGAGAGGCTACCAGAACGGCGGGAACAGGGAACCAGAATGGAGCAAATGGTGGAGCGTGCGCATGGGAGGCAGCGACAATAAAGGGGATGGCTTGGCCAGCCAACCCCGTCGCTACCGGGTGCCAGGGCAACCCCTGCTCAACCGGCATCAGGTGGGGGGTGTCTCCCACAGCCCAGATGGGTTGTTTGCGCAACAGGAGCGGGAGCCCATCAGGGGCAGACCAACCGTGAGGGGGAAAAGGACATATGGTGGACGGCCCGGACAGCGCGTGGAGGAACAGGGCACCTCGGCCGCACAGAAACACAGCGAGGCAGGCTATGGATGGCCTGTGGACAGAGGTGTGTGGACAGTAAAAACAGTCAAACGACCCCGGCAACAACCAGCACATCCTCAATACGCCAATTATTGGGCGCCGCTGACATGCAAACGGCACACCATGCCACATTCAGCACAGTCCCAACACGCCAACTACTGGGCTCCGCGAACGCGGAAACGACACCAGCAAGAGCACCGGCCGCAGCGGCCGACAGAAAGTAGCGACCCAACGCAACATGCGAAGGGAAGAACGGGTGACTGTCCAGGGCCCCGTAAAGGAGCAACAACCAGACGGAATGTCACACAGGGGGCAATGCATGCGCGACACGGTCCACACGTTGCCTCACAGCGCCATGACCTTCGAGGAGGCGTCGGAGATCGTCAGCGAGAAGCTGTTTCTGCGCGTGATCCTGCCGGACTTTGTGTTCCGCTTGCCCAGTCAGCGGCTGCAGACGGTTGGGCGCGCCTTCACAGTGTTCTCCGACACCATCTACCGCGTCATTCGGTCCCGGGACCCCGCAGACGGCTCCGCTTCGCAGGCCCACAAACACGACCTCCTGTCGCTGTTGTTGAAGGCCAACCGCCAGGCACAGGTACCCCCCACCCCCGGCCATGTCGCTAAGTCCCACGCCGCATCCACCGATGCCCCTGTGCCGCTGGGCGCGTGGCCCTTCGGGTCCCTCACATTTTCGTGCGCCTCCATTTGCCCCGACGCCCGTGCGGCCGCGTGCGTCCCCGGCCGCCCCTGCGGCCCGGTCTCCGCGCACTTTGCAGCGCCGTGTTGTTGTGCCACGGCACTGATACCCCGTGCTTCGTTGTCCCCATTCCCGTTTCCCTTCTTGTCCTATGCCCCTGCCCCTACCCCCGCATGCCCCGCCCCCCCCGGAAAGAATAATTACCCCCCATCGGATGGTTTGAGACGTACACGCAGGTGAATGACCACAAAATGTCGAAAACTACAGCTAAAGTGGCTAAGGCAAGCTCTACCACCATCACAGAGATCCAAGAGGTACGAGAGGCACGGGTAGAAAATGCCAACACGAAAGATTCGGTAAAATAATTGATGATATTTCGAGCCCCCCCCCCCCCCCCGCGCGCATTTGAATGGACTCCCCACCTGGAAACAAGAACAATCCCCCTCCCCCGTCGGTTGGAAAATTTAGGTAAAGTAATTTCTTACCTTAGAAATTCTTTTGAAATATCGAAAAATGATTTTAACCTTTTAAGTCTTCGAATTCTTTTAAATTCTTCTAAATACTCGAGAGAGTAAACTTTTCGAAATTTATGTTATTAGATTTCTTACTTTTTTTTAATAGTTGATATAGAAAAATTGTAATATTTCTACCTAGTGTGTTTTGTTGATACTTTTAATTTTTTCTAAAATAAATATGATGGACCCGCCACTCGGAAGTCAGAATCATCGCCCCGGGCGAGTGTCATGGAGGGGCCGGGGGGCGGGTCGGTCCGCCAATCGGAGAATTTACTGAGCGTCGCAGGGGAAGGGGAACTGGCTTTAGGGTATTGAGCCCCGCATTCATTTTCCTCCATTTGGGGTGAAGGAAGTGGGGCGCAGTGGCGAGGCACAATACTCAAAAACGGACAAAACTGTTGCGATCACCACTCCCCAATCACAAGTGCGGTTCACAAAGGGGACGATTTCCCCGCGATAACTACCCACATTGCGCGTCGCAGGTGCCGCAGTTGCCTCAGGATTAGCACCCCCCGTGCCCCCGCGTGCCCCTACACTACGATGCCCATAAAGCCCCGTGCCCGTGTACCCCCATGCCACAGGGGTCCCGTCACAGCCTCAGCGACTCTGAGATTCATGGGAACACTTTCATGTTCCTCTTCGCCGGTCACGAGACAACTGCGGGAACGCTGCACTGGGCCTTGCGGCTGTTGGCGCGCCACCCGGAGGCCCAGCAGAAGGCTCGGCAGGAGATTCGCGAAGTGCTTGGGGACCGCGACGAACTCGCCTCCGAAGACTTGCCAGACCTCGACTTCTGCCTGTCGATCTTCAAAGAGACGCTGAGGCTGTACCCCGCCACCAAAGATATCGCGAAGTTGGCCCCCAGGGACACGACCCTCGGGGGCGTTTCCGTTCCGGCCGGAGCGGCTGTGGCCATGCACTTCGACGCTGTGCACAGGCACCCGCGGTATTGGCAGGACCCCAACGCATTTCGGCCGGAGCGCTTTCAGGAGCGGAACGCTGGGGACGTTGTGCCGTACTCTTGGGTACCCTTCTCGAACGGCGCCCGCGGCTGCATCGGGAACCGCTTTGCCCAGATGGAGGGCGCGCTCGTCCTCGCGAAGGTCTTGCAGCGCTACAATGTCTGCCTGCCCCCCGATGCCCCCGAGGACGGCGAACTGTTTCGCGGGGAGGTAGTGGTTACGCACAAACCGGGCGTGCCGGTGATGCTGGTCTTAGAGGCCCTGTGAAAGGATCTGGTATCCGGCAGGCTCTGGGCCAATGCCCGGCTCAGATGTGTAGATCTGCTTTTCATTGTAAATCGCGAGTCCTGGCACATTTGCTATAATTAATGGCACATGTACAATAGAAAATGCTTCTGAGCAGCCGTCTTGGCAACAACAACAACAACAACAACAACAACAACAACAACAACAACAACAACAACAACAACAACAACAACAACAACAACAACAACAACAACAACAACAACAACAACAACAACAACAACAACAGCAACAACAACAACAACAACAGCAACAACAACAACAACAACAACAACAACAACAACAACAACAACAACAACAACAACAACATTCATAACCAGTTCGTGCGGAGCACAGGGCTTGGGTACCACCCCAGGGATGAGACCCTTGCATAAACTACTTTACAGCCGTCTTGGCTTGCGGCAGGTGTATTGTAAATCGTCAAATGGGTGTTGCTGCACGAGCCCACGCTTATCCCAGTCGCAATCGTCCCAAGCACCCCCTCCCATGCACGTGTATACATGCACGCACGCACGTGCACACACGGCTGTTCATATGGTCCAGTCCACAGCCCTAAGGCCGGCCCCCTGGCCGGGCTTCAGAATTATGAACCCATGGTTTGCAGCGAACGTATGAACATAGGATTGTTGAACCTCGAAGTTTGATCATGATTCGAGTTGATACCTTGGCATATGCACACGTAAAGCACGGCAGTGGTTTCATGACGGCAATCCCCTCCTGACTCATGTGATTTGCCCCTGGAGGTGGCTGCTTCCCTGCGCTACAAAATTGCGTGACACGAGAGGAGGTGAACTGGCATTTGGGTGCAGGTGGTGTCCACATTGCTATCCCAATGTTCAAACGATTGGCATGTGCGTATCCCCAACTGGCACATCTCACACTCACTGAGCAATAGTCAACAGAGTGCCGAGGGTGTGATCTTGCACTGCGGCTGAGGCATGCATTGTTGATCCACTGGCGGAGGAGAAAGGTGAAGGTGGCAGGGGCTGCTGCCCATGAGTGTGACTGCTTCACAGGTCGGGATCAGGAAACAAAAAATCTGATGAACAAAATTTCATAAAAGGAAAATGTGTTGGGGAGGAGGGTGTCAGGCTTAAAGGGCAGGAAGCTGCCAACAAAGAATGGTTTGCTGGGAGGGGGGGGGGTTCAGACGGTTTTGTGAACTCCCTAATGACAGATAGATCCAGTGGCAGCTGCCTGGCAGTGGTCGGCGATGTGCTGCTGCATCACGACCGCATCACTTGTTAGTGGCCCGTCCACTTGAGCCTTCGTGTCTCATTGGTTGTGAGAGAAAGGTACTTATGATGTTATGCACCAGTGACGAGCCAATTTTCTTTCTGCGCTTTCTGCTGACAGCCTCTTGCAACGTGCAATGGCCCATAGTTCCTTTGGGGTCCAAGCTGCTGGAGCTGGTCGTGCCAGATGGAGGGTGTAGAGTAAATGCTATGTATTGTTGTTTTCAGGGGTAGGAAGTACTGCAGTGGAATGGGTCCGGATGGGTCATGTCTCTCCCTTCGCTGGTCTCATGTTCAGTAAGAATGGATGGTGTGTGTGACCAAGTGTGTACGTGTGGAGTACCTACCAACCAACCCCCCACTTTGTACCAAAAAAAAACCCATTTTGTACAAAAAGCCCCCGAAAAATGCACCAAAATGTACCCCAAATGTATCAAAGAAAAACCCGTTTGTACCAAAGAACCCCCTATTGACGTTGCCAGAATGGACCCCCACAAATCCAATATGCAGCAACAACAACACCCCTTACCAAACAACAAACAGCAGTCTTCCCCACGTATGCTACATTTGTGGAGCGTTGTGTACCAAAAAGCCAATTTGGTTGCCCCTTTTCATACTAAAAACCCCCAGGATGCGTTACCTACATCCAAGCAAAATACCGAGAGGACACTCACGTTTAGTTCCATGACCTTCCATTCCCTCTCCTACCTCCATGCCTGAAATCTGCCTGAATGGACCAGCCACATGCACTACAAGCAAAGCTAGACCTGGGCATACGATCTTTTTTGGGGGGGATGGCTAACAGTTCTGAGGATCCACCTAACACCCTGCCTGGACGCCCACACCCCACTCACTCCAGGAGGGTATTGGAATAAAATCCCAGAAACTGACCAGACAAACTGTTCTGAAAACCCCAGATGTGTACTTGAAACCCCCTGAATTTCACCATACCCCCCCCCCCCAATTGCACCTCGAAATCCCCGTTGTACCAGAACGCCCCCCCCAAAAAAGATACCATAAAACCCCCTGAAATGTATCAAACAACCCCCCAGAATGTACCCCCAAAACCCCCGAACTGTACCGAAAAAACCCCCAAAATGGATAAAAAAACGCCCGCCAAATACGCAACCCCCCCCCCCCAAATGCACCAAAAGAAAACCGTGTATAACCCCGCAAAATGTAACCCCCCCCGGGGGGGTTTCTGGTACATCTTGGGGGTTTTTTTCGTACATTTGACAAGGTTTTTTCAATTTTTTCAGCCGGGGGGTTTTTTGTTACAAAGTGGGGGGTTTTTTGATGTTCACCAGTGTATGTGTGAGTGTATGGTGCCATGCCACTGAGGATAGTGGTGTATGCTGAATTTTTAGTCACGCAAGAATTAGCGGTGTGTGTAAAGAAATGTACGGGTGCACAAAAAATGTAATTTCTCACATGCAAGTGAAATTTTTTTTGCACTGTGCACCCCCACTTCCTCCGGGGTGCCAAGGGTTTCTTTTATTTCTTTTGCATTGCAAGTGGAGAGTTTGGTGGTACGTGTAGAAAATTTGGTCAGTTTGACCAAGGTGACTGCTGTGTCTAAGAAAGTGGTGTGTCAGAGAGGATAATTAGTCCCCAAACCCAAGAACATTTAGACCAGAGTGCGGGTAGGCCACTGCCAACTGAAGTAACCTTAAAAGCAGATTTGAAAATATTTGCGACAGACTTTTAATTGAAAGGATTGAGGTGCCCTGAGAAAATTGGAGGCCATAATGAACCAACCCGCTGCAGGCGCCCCATGCATGGAGGGAGCGGATGATACTTAAATGAATTCTAGGGGGAACCTCTCCTCAAATGTTTGAAGTGTCACCAGATGATTGCAGGTTCTCTATGCAAAACTGAGTTTGTTGCCAATGATCCATAAAGGGCATGGTAAAGGTGATAGAGCAAGTGTTGCGATCTGATTTTGTTGGTTTTGAGCAGTGTCGTTATTGATATGTGGATGTGGAATTCGGTGGGGAGAAGAAAGGTGTAATGAGCAGGGTAGGGCATAGTAGTATCCGCGGCAGAGATAGGTATAAGAAACATAGACGTTTTCCTGGGATGTCCTGCAATGGGTGATAGTGATCATAAACCTGTGCGAGCATCCAGTTATGCACTATATGCTGCTATCAATTCATCATGCCATCATTATGATGACTCAATGCATCCAATTGCTTTTTCTCCTCAATCTTTAATTACTAACAAGCGGAGGGGGGCTCCACGAGATGGGGAAGGGCAGTGTGCGGGCTGCGATCGCCTCTGAAGGGTATCTGTCGGACGATGAATTCAGATTGCACGATATGCACGTGCATGATCAGCTATTTGTAGCAAAGAACGATGAGCATTTTGAGGAAATTTCAATGAAGCAATGATACATGATTTGTTGTGGAGGGTGTGGAAAAGTAAGGTTAAACGAATCCTTTGTCTTTCGTGATTGGTCTGGCTTTTCCTTTGCTGGTGCGAAGCACCATCAAAAGAAAAGCCTTATTACGCTTTTAGCCATTTTCGGGTCACCTTTCTATGTCGGAAATGGAGCCGGGCGGTGACAAACAAACGGAAAAACACTCCTTTGCCTTGTGTTTAAGCTAGCAGCGCAAGGACAGGGACGGTGCATTGGGCAAGATTAGCGATACAGGGTGCAAATAGCATATAATTGACATATTCATAACTCAGGCCTATTGCATCGGATTTTGACGAAATTAAGGGTAATTTTGGTCGATTTGGGGGTGTTCTTTGCATTTATGAGCTTAAAAAGGCACCCGAGTGCGCTGAAAACTTTCAAATCGAAAAGCGGTGCCAAAACGAAATGACGGCGGTCTCTCAATTAAACAGCAAGACGAGACTTTTAGAATCATTTATAAATCTGGTCTTAGATTGAAATTTTGTGCATTGTAGCCCGATTTCACTTTGGACAGTCAAAATGAAAGATCGCAAATGCCGGCGACTGCAAAATGCACGCGTGCACAGCAAATAAATAATATGGCAAATGGATTTCTTGACATTTGGGGCCTGTGGCTTACATATAGTGTTGTTCGGCACCCCAACGTTGCTAGTGCACCTTTAAATCGCATCCCTAGCTTATATGGAATTAGTGGATGTTGGTAAAGAAGTGAAAACCTTGCAAAGGTCCTAACTTTGCAGGACAGCACTGATTGATCGAAACAAATATGACGGCACGAATCAGCTCTTTGAGGCGGTCATTTAGAGGGGCTGCATCGTAAACTTTTGGGATATGTTTCATTTCGGCGCGCGGATTGTATATAATGGCATAAGGACTGCTTTTAGAGGGGGGCGGGGCCCCATTCCCCGGCCCCCCAATTAAAAGCCCCCCATGGGGGGGGAGAGTGAACAAGTAGATGGAACAACCCAAAATACTTGCTTGACGAAATGAGTGCTGTGCTGATTATTTGTGGGGGTTGGTTGTGAAGGTTAAGGTTGGGACAGCCCTAATTACTGACGGGTAGGAAGCTCATTACGGACAGGCAAAGACCTGAGTAGAGATTTGACCTCCGACAGCAGGATTCAAACCTATAGGCGCCCAATGCACGACGGCAGCACTGCTAGTTGCGCATATGGTCCATGACAGGTCTCACCGATCCGCTAGACGTATTTGATCTACATGCCATTTATGGTGTGTTTTCCTACAATTCTGGCACACCGACATATGGGTAGGCCCAATACATTTCTATTTGTATTTTTGAGGTTACCTATACCTTTCCAAGTGCGCCGCACCTCAGAGTATCGAGTGTCTCTTTCTGCGAAATCGTGGGTTAAATTGTCAGTTGCCGAGCCATGGTACGAAAAACACCAAGTGATGTAGGTGAAATGCCCATCATCTCATGGGCCACACCCGTGCCACTCCAACACAAATACACCCAAAATCCAAAGCGTGAACATCTATAGGGAGGATGGTGAAATGTCTGGCAGTTTTTTTTGTATTGTTAGTCAAAAATTGATCACGTTTTCAAAAACACTCCTTTTTACTCCATCAGGTGGCCTTGAAGGTGCATATCTTTGTTTGCTATGTGCACAACCCTTCACGTTTGGCACTATTCAATGTTCTATTTGATCTTTGACACATCACTCAGCGAGTTAATTGGGAGAACGGAGGGCTAAATAAGTGGGAGGTGTATGCAACTAGACACACGTACCACTACACCTACTGGGCTAATATATATATATATATATATATATATATATACATATATATATATATATATATATATATATATATATATATATATATATATATATATATATATATATATATATATATATATATATATATATATATATATATATATATATATATATATATATATATATATATATATATATATATATATATATATATATATATATATATATATATATATATATATATATATATATATATATATATATATATATATATATATATATATATATATATATATATATATATATATATATATATATATATATATATATATATATATATATATATATATATATATATATATATATATATATATATATATATTACTACACCCCTCTCCCCTTAAATCTAGCTAACAAGCAAGCAACAAGCAAGCAAGCAAGCAAGCAAGCAAGCACTTCTCCTTTTTGTTTTGGCCATTGCTCCAGCTCATCGCTTCGGGCCCTACTCCACTCTGACCATCCTGGAGCCTAGGTGGTGGCCTTGCCAAATCCAAGTTTTGAGCCAGAAACTCACCGTTGGCGCCCCGGGGCGGGGGCGCCAAGTTGGGAGGTGCCCTCCCAAAACTGCGTATTTTGTGCCCCAAAAAAGGGTTTTTTGGCCCAAAACGGCTCCGAAAGCCAGTCAAAACGGCCAAACGAAGGCAAACGGTTCCTACGTCCCACGTGCGGCTTGACGTCACCGTGACCAAGAGCTCTTTGTTGCCCCCTAACTCCACAACATGTCCGAGAAACGGCCCAAAAAGGCGCCAAACAGCCCCAAAATCTGCGCAATATGCACCAACACCCCGAAACCAAGAACGGGCCGTATCTTGGGCTACGTGGCTCAGACCCGAATTCCGAGGGCACCTAGTCCACCCGCAACCCCCCACATTTTGTGGTTTCCAAGCCACAGAATTGCCCAACGAGCCACCTAGACCCGCGTACCAGTGGTCACCTGGTGGTGCCGGAGGGCAGCCAGGCCTGCGCACGGCGAGGGCCAACGGTGGGTCCACCAGGGTCCCCGGGGCGAAAAAATTGATTTTTTCCAGAAATGTTCCTAGACCACTTGGGATGCTCAAACACATGTTTTTAGCCCGTTTTGAGCCCGTGGTGACGCGTTTTTGGCCGTGGAAAATCCCAAAATGCCTTGAAAATGGGCCGTTTTGGGACCAAAAATGGGTCCAAAATGGGTGAAAAATTCATTTTCTCAAAAGTGATCCTGGACCATTTGGGATGCTCGGACAAGTGTTTTAGCGCATTTTGAGCCCATGTGGACGGGTTTTGGCCCATGGTAGCTCCAATATTCCTTGAAAAGGGGCCGTTTTTGGGAGCAAAAATGGGTGGAAAATTGGTCAAAAACACATTTTTCCTAAAGTGATCTTGGACCATTGGGGGTGCACAAACAAGTCTTTTGAGCCCATTTTGAGCCTGTTTTGATCCAGTTTAGTCCCTTCCGCTACGTGTATGCACCAAGTTGTACCCTTCGCACGTACCTTAGAATGTAGCCACGTAGAGTATGGGAGAGGGGTGTAGATTAGAGGATATATATATATATATGTATATATATATATATATATATATATATATATATATATATATATATATATATATATATATATATATATATATATATATATATATATATATATATATATATATATATATATATATATATATATATATATATATATATATATATATATATATATATATATATATATATATATATATATATATATATATATATATATATATATATATATATATATATATATATATATATATATATATATATATATATATATATATATATATATATATATATATATATATATATATATATATATATATATATATATATATATATATATATATATATATATATATATATATATATATATATATATATATATATATATATATATATATATATATATATATATATATATATATATATATATATATATATATATATATATATATATATATATATATATATATATATATATATATATATATATATATATATATATATATATATATATCGCCAATACACGCATTCCCCCCCCCCCCACCCTGTACCCTAGTGTGCGAGTTGGGGCAGGACTAGGGACCCCCCCCTTCCCCTATTTTGAGGTCGGGAAACCCAAAAAAATAGGTTTC
>OZ038397.1:9856218-10096126 GCA_964036045.1 Eutreptiella sp. 'Long Island Sound 2002' | reverse complement strand
ATATATATATATATATATATATATATATATATATATATATATATATATATATATATAATATATATATTAATATATATATATATATATATATATATATATATATATATATATATATATATATATATATATATATATATATATATATATATATATATATATATATATATATATATATATATATATATATATATATATATATATATATATATATATATATATATATATATATATATATATATATATATATATATATATATATATATATATATATATATATATATATATATATATATATATATATATATATATATATATATATAATATATATATATATATATATATATATATATATATATATATATATATATATATATATATATATATATATATATATATATATATTATATATATATATATATATATATATATATATATATATATATATATATATATATATATATATATATATATATATATATATATATATATATATATATATATATATATATATATATATATATATATATATATATATATATATATATATATATATATATATATATATATATATATATATATATATATATATATATATATATATATATATATATATATATATATATATATATATATATATATATTATATATATATATATATATATATATATATATATATATATATATATATATATATATATATATATATATATATATATATATATATATATATATATATATATATATATATATATATATATATATATATATATATATAATATATATATATATATATATATATATATATATATATATATAATATATATATATATATATATATATATATATATATATATATATATATATATATATATATATATATATATATATATATATATATATATATATATATATATATATATATATATATATATATATATATATATATATATATATATATATATATATATATATATATATATATATATATATATAATATATATATATATATATATATATATATATATATATATATATATATATATATATATATATATATATATATATATATAATATATATATATATATATATATATATATATATATATATATATATATATATATATATATATATATATATATATATATATATATATATATATATATATATATATATATATATATATATATATATATATATATATATATATATATATATATATATATATATATATATATATATATATATATATATATATATATATATATATATATATATATATATATATATATATATATATATATATATATATATATATATATATATATATATATATATATATATATATATATATATATATATATATATATATATATATATATATATATATATATATATATATATATATATATATATATATATATATATATATATATATATATATATCGCCAATACACGCATTCCCCCCCCCCCCACCCTGTACCCTAGTGTGCGAGTTGGGGCAGGACTAGGGACCCCCCCTTCCCCTATTTTGAGGTCGGGAAACCCAAAAAAATAGGTTTCGGGCTGGGTTGGGACAGTGGGAGGGCTGCAGAAGGGTTTTTTTGGCCAAAATTTGCTGTTTTTCACCCCATTTTGCTGCTTTCTTTTGTACAGATGTCTGTCTGGCCACACCACTCTGCTGACTTTTTTGAATGTCCCCTGTGTTCCTCTTCTTTCTTTGAAGGCACCCACTGTCATAGGGACAGCGCTTTGGTGCTGTCAAACGGAGTTGAGCTGATCGGGCGGTGCCGGAAGTGCGAGCTCGGGGTGCCCTTCACGTGTGGGCACAACAGCTGCCTGCCCCGGCAGATTGAATATCCTGGGCTGTGCCTGCCTGCCTTCCGGTACCGCTGGCTGATCGCTAGCATCACCATTTACGACGAGTGATGCCCAAACGAAACGTCCCGGATTCCCCGTTTGCCGTCTCTCCGCTTTATGAGATCAAGAGACGGCGGAAAGACGCACCCAGGGCTGTCCGAGCACTCCTGCAGCACACCACGTTCCAGGATGTGCTGAAAAACTGTGGCAGCAAAGAGGATGCTGCACGATATGCCGTGGATTGGGGTTTGGTGCCCCCTGTCAAATGCAAATGTGGGGCTCAGATGAGACTGAAAACTGCCACCGCCCAGAAATTTGCAGTGCATGGCGTCATGTGGAACTGCTCCAGATGCAAGGACAAAACTGGGTTCCTGACATCTGCTCCCTGGATTGTGCGAAAAATGGGTGCAAAAGAACTGATTTCGGTTGTTTATTTGTGGGCACAGGGGACAGATTATGAGCAAATTGCCCATGAGGCGGGTGTCTCATATAGACATGTGTGCGACCTGGGGACTCAATTGCGTGACTGCCTGCAGGATTACCTGCAGAATTATTGTGACATGCGCCAAGTGGGAGGGGTCGATGTGGTGTGCGAGATCGATGAAACGGAGTATGGCAGAAAAATGAAAAACCAAATCGGTCACAAAACGGACATAAAAATGGATTGCTGGGGGGCAATCCAGCGTGATACTGGCAAAATCATCCTCCAGCCTGACACTCGCCGCTTTGGACCTGCAAGGAAGGAGGAGGTACTGCCACTCGTGGAGAAATTTGTGCAAAAGGGGTCAATCGTGTGTAGTGACCAACTCCGTGCCTATCGTGACAATCTGGGGAAAATGGGGTATAAACGGGCCGGAGTCGATCACAAGAGTGGAGAATTTATCCGTCACGACCCCATTTACACCTCCACGAACAAAAAAAAACTGCTGCCGGTGTCCTCGAACATGATCGATGGCTTGTGGGGCCCTCTCAAAGAGTTTTTTCACCAACATCGAGGGGTGCCACATCAACGATACCCATTATTGGCAGCGGAGTTCGAGTGGCGGCACAATGCGCAGGGTTCAGACCTGTTCCTGGACCTGATTCGCATCTTCAAAATCGTATATTGACTCGCCGCCACAGGTCCCCCACTGTCCCAACTGAGCCCGAAACCTATTTTTTTGTGTTTCCCGACCTCAAAATAGGGGGGGGGGGGTCCCTAGTCCTGCCCCAAGTCGCACACTAGGGTCCAGGGTGGGGGGGGGGGAAATGCGCGTATTGGCCGTATATATATATATATATATATATTACTACACCCCTCTCCCCTTAAATTTAGCTAACAACAAGCAACAACAAGCAACAAGCAACAACAACAACAACACGTCTCCTTGCCGTTTTGGCCATTGCTCCGTCCCAACGCTTCGGATCATTTGCCCATGTAGCCATCTTGGAGCCTAGGTGGTGGCCTTGCCAAATCCAAGTTTTGAGCCAAAAAGTCAACGGTGGCGTCCCAGGGCGGGGGCGCCAAGTTGGGAGGTGCCCTCCCAAAACTGCGCAGTTTTGGGCCAAAAACAGCCATTTTTCGCCCAAAACAGCCCTAGTAAGGGTTCAAAACAGCCAAACGAAGGCAAACGGCTACTACACTACACGTGCGGCTTGACTTTCTCGTGACCAAGGGACCTTTTGTGCCCTCTAACTCCAGGATATGTCTGAGAAAAGGCCGAAAAAGGCGCCGGAAAGCCCCCAAAAAAATGCGCAATGTGCACCAGCACCCCGAAACCAAGAACGGGCCGTATCTTGGGCTACGTGGCTCAAAAACGAATTCGGAGGGCACCTAGTCCACCCGCAACCCCCGACTTTTTATGGTTTCGAAGCCTCAGACTCGCCCAACGAGACTCGTAAACCCCCGTACCAGTGGTCACTTGGTGCAGCCGGAGGGCCGGCCAGCCCATGCACAGTGGGGGCCAACGGTGGGTCCACCAGGGTCCCCGGGGCGAAAAAAATGATTTTTTCCAAAGTTGTTCCTAGACCACTTGGGATGCTCAAACAAGTGTTTTGAGGCCGTTTTGAGCCCGTGGTGGCGCGTTTTGGGCCATGGAAAATCCCAAAATGCCTTGAAAATGGGCCGTTTTGGGACCAACAACGCGTCAAAAATGGGTGAAAAACGCGTTTTTCCAAAAGTGTGTAAGTGCGGCTAGCCCCATCTGCTCAGATTTTCAGACATTCTGTCCAGATTGGCTACATTTTGGTCATTTTCTTTGCTTCGGCGGAATTGCCGCCTCGCAGCTCAGTCTCAGGATCAGACCTATATATTTCTGATATGCCGGATCTGATTCCGCGGTCCATTCTCCGTAAATCCGCCGCGTTCCGATCATTTACCTGGAATCGCCATTCGCCGCTGACGCGCGCTCGCGGGCCAGATCGGCCAAACATTTTTCATAATTGGATTTATATAAATCTTTTCAGACAGATATGGACACTCAGATGTATCTAGAATAATCTGCATCAATTTTCTTCATAGACTGGGATTTTCTGCCGGATAACACTCAACATGGATCTTGCTTCTGTTGTTGCTGCTCTCGCCTCCGTTGGTGTTGGAGTCTCCGGTTCTACCCCCAATAACAACGTTCAGGTCGACTCCTCGCGTGCCTGCCCCACTGGTCTTGCCGGCCCCGAGCCCTCCGGCACCATCAACGACCCAGGGCAGCATTTTCATGGTAGCAGAGGCTACCTGAATGTTGTTCCTTTGGTGTCCCAACCACAGCTAGCTCCCCAGTACTGCCCCGTAGACCCCGCCGCTCCTGGCGACGTAACAATTACGCTGCCGTGGTGCTGTGCGAACGAGGCCTTGAGAGGAATGCCTTGCGCAAGCCCAAGTTGCCCAAGAAGGGCACAAATCAGCAGCTGTGGAGGCCCAGATTACCATCAAGATCCCAGTCGAAATTGGCCATCAAGCAGCTGGAATCTCCCAGCCTACGCCGATGGCAACGCTCCGGTGGAGCTTAGGGACCTGGCAGGTACTAATACTCCTTACCAATGTCCACATTTTGAGACCATCGATGCCGACATTGACGACATTGAGATGGGTGGTCCAGGTGAGGTACCTACCTATAATCGACCAGCCTCTTGGGCACAATGGGACAACCATTTGTCTTCAGAAGTGACCCGTAACCTTGAGGCGCTTGAGGCCCTTTGTCTATTAGCCACGTCTAAGCTGATAGGACAAGAAAGAATCGCCTCTGATTTTTTAACGGAATATTTTTTCCTTCTTCAAGAAGAAATTAATACCAGGATGTGGTGGCGTTCTCAAGAAGATGACTCTTTTGCCATTTTTTTGCAGATCTGGGAGGCAAGTCCCTTCCCGAAGGAGAAGACCAAGGCACCTGTTGCCGGGCCCTCCGCCCCTCGTCCCCCTGTTTCCATCCGCGACGATCTAGCCGCCGCGGTTGAGGAAGGAATTTTAGAGGCAGCCAGGCAGGCAAGCCTGGAAATTAGGGCTGAAGGAGCTCCCCAAGTGGACTCCTGGCTGCGAACCACTGAGATTAGCGGTCCGACAGCCTGCTCAGGCCCTTCAGGACACGGTATGTACTGTCCTGCCGACTGCTCTTGCAGATTCCAGCGAGACTCTGAGCTCCAATTGCTCAAAGATCAAATGCAACTCATCATTCAAACGCTGGGAATTAAAGATCTTTTCAAGACACACATGCGGTCTGAGGGCGCATCATCGGTGGAACAAACAACAGAACCGTCGGAGGAGGCGACAGAAATTTTTTCGATTGCTCCTTCGGTGGACTCTAAGACCACCGATGCAAGGATCAGCAGGACTAAGCTAAAGGAAAGAGTTACAATCTCTCGATCTCAGAGTAGGACGGCGAAGGCTAGGACTGAGGCTCAGAATGCCAAACGAACTGCCTCCCGTACTGCCCCTCCTGCTGCTGATTCCAATGCATTAGCCCAGCTGTTGCTCGCCCAGACCCTCGCCGGAGCTGGTGTGGCGAATGATGCCGCCAAGGTGTCTGCCATTACGGCCGGTGTTGGGCTGGATTCGCTTCTTAATCCCACTTCATTGCGACTTCGTCAGGTTGCCAAGCAACCGAAGTATAATGGAAACCCCAGACGTTGGCCTCAGTTCCAACGAGAATTTAAACTTTGGGTTAAGACTCAAAAACTCCAAGATGATCAGTTCCTGATGGCCCTCTTGGACTGCCTTGAGGGAGCGCCGGCCAACACCTGGCTCAGGACCTGGAGTGATCGTGAGGATTCAAGTTCCCCCCTTACCTTTGATGAGGTGTGGGAACAGTTGGAGGTACGTGGATCCCGGCTGCCAGAGGACCATTACCACCAGATGTTGAAGAATTTTCCTTCATTCTCGCGATTAATCTTGCACGAAGTGCAAGACAAAAGACAGCGCTTCTGGAATTTAGTGGAAGAGTCTGAACATTCAGGTGAAAAATTTTCTAGTGCCGAGCTGAAAAGTCTGATTTTTGACAAGATCCCCTCAGAAACTGCCGCCACCCTTCGGAATAAACAGTCCGAAGAAAAGGTCAAGACCTGGTGGGCGGAGGTCGATGGCTTCGATGCCTCGGCCAACAGGTTTTCCGTCAGGGAATCACTTCAAAAGTGTTCCCCCACGTCGTTTACCAAGGTGAAATTCACTGAAAACACGTGGAAAATCAAGTTTAATGAACACGAGGATCGGGACTTGTTTGTCCAAGTCCTCAATAGGGGAGTAAGCTTCCATGGCCATCGCCTGAAGGCCAGAAACTGGGTGTTTTTGTTCACCCCGAAGGAATTGTGGGAAGAGGTTGAGCGGCTCGCTGATGCCGCCAATCAAAATTTCCATGAGGGTCTTGGGGGGAACAAGAATACCCAGCAAAACACCCAAAATGGGGCCCAAAAGGGCAACAAAAAGGTGAATGACACCCGGAATGTTCAGGATCATTGTAGCATCTGCCTTCTTTTAGGTTCTACGAACCGAGCTAAGACGCATTCTACTGGTAATCACCGATGGTCTGCTTACGATCATAAGGTGATTGGTGAAAATGTCAGTAATTCGCAGAATTCAGACAGGAATGACAGACAGGTGCATGGTGGAAAGGGGGGAAAAGGGAATTCGCCCCCCTCCGGTGGAAACAAAAATACTGGAGGCCCTGGCGGGTCCCAAGGCACAGGAAATCGGACTCCATCCGGCTCCGGTGGGCAGCCGAACGGCCAGCAAAATCCCAATGGCAACGCCGGAGGCGGAAATCGAAATCCAGGCCAAACCCCTCAATCCGGTACAAACAAAGGAAATGCTCCAGGATTCCAGGGTAAAGGTAAGGGAAATCCTTCTGGGACCCCTTTCTCTGGTAAGGGCAGAGGGCGTGGCGACGGTGGTGGTCCATCATCCGGCGGCCGTGGCCGTGGACGTGGAAAGGGCAACCATCGTGTGGATCAGGTCTCAGGTGCAGATCAGGTGTCCGATGCGGATCGAGATTATGTCGAAAATGCCCTGAATCCAGCAGATGATCCGTTCCAAGATGAGTGGATCGACGAATCAGGCTGTGTTCACAATGTTAACGCAGCCACTGGAGGTCAGAACGCCTAGGGGAGCCACGAAAATCGCCCCTCCCCAGGCGATTTCAGGCATGATCCCCAGATTCCTGATCAACCATTACTTGATGTAGGATCGCTTGTCTCCTCTCCCCTGGATCTGGCAGCGGATCCTTCTGTTGTAGTGGACGAGGTTGGTGTACAGTCCAAGCACAGGGCCCGTCAGTTTGTCACAAAGCTGTGGGTCTCTGATTGCAAGGGAAATTTCCACCTCGCCACTTGTTTGTGTGACAATGGATCAGAGGTAAATCTCCAATCCAATTCTTTCTTACCCGACGACTGCGTGTTTGAGTCGCCTCATCCTGTTACCCTCGAGGGAGTTTCTGGACATTCTCTCGCAGGTGGGCAACGCGGTTGTTATATATCAACTCATTTGGTCGCTCAAGACCTTTGGGAAGAAGGTAATGTGGAGGAAGTTGTCCTTAAGGATGACTACTTCTATCGTGCCGACATAAAGTATGACCTTTACTTGGGCCATCCTTGGCTTCGCAAGAACAGGGTGGCGCCCGTAGGTCATCGGCATTGTTTTTTGCTGGAGTCAGGTCCCTTGGAGCGTCCTGAATTTCGTTTTTTGCACGCAGGGTTTAAAAGTGCAGAAGAACTTTTGAAGCAAAAGGTTACACGGAAATTTGGCGAAGATGTCACCATTGCAGAGGTGAATGGGAGTGCCGGTTACTCCCAAGAGTTAGAATGTCTTCGTAGGGACTCCCAGCCACGACGTCCTTCGCGCTGGCACTCTTCATCCTACAGAGTTGTCGACAAATGGCGCGATGCAATTTGTGAATATTTTCATGAACACCATTCCTTTTGGCCACAGTATGATGCCTTTGCTAACCGTAAGAACAAGCGCTTTGACAAGCACTTTAGCAACGCTTGGACCCATAAATGGGACAAGAAGTTGTGGATTAATCCTCCGTTTCACTTAATCCAGCAGGTCATCCACAAAATCAAGCAAGATAAAACCCAGGCAATTTTAGTTGTGCCCTTGTGGGACGACAAGCCTTGGTTTCAGGAATTACAAGACATTTGTGTAGATTACATCGAACTTCCCAGGAAGATTAAGCTGTATGCCAGGGACGACACAGGTCCCCTGCCACAGCGGTCCTGGAATTCGCTTGCATTCCTGGTGGATGGAAAGCTTTCTGACTCTAATTCTGCTGATTCTAGTACAGATTCCTGTGTTGGGTCTGAATCTGAGGTTGAGCGTGGTACTGATGATGAATCTATTTTTTCTGATTTTTGTCCGTCAGATACCCAAGGTGATCCAACGTCCAATGGATCCGCCTCGTCTCCCTCTTCCCCAATACGATCGACATCGAAAAGAATCTTCAGTGCACGGGCGAAGAAAAATCTTAAATCGCGCCGCAAATTCAGAGTTTTTTATGAAAAACCCCCTGTGGAAGCTTTCATAGATCCTTTCGAGGAGCTGGATCACGAAGATAATCTCTGGAATGTCGACACTCGACCCACCTATCTTCAAGAGGCAGTTGATACGGACCTCTTTAGGGACATCCGTAAGAAGATTCTTCCTGCCAAGGCCGAAGAAGTCGCCAAAGTTTTTTCGACAGTAATTCCTGGCGATCAGGTGGACACTGAATTGTGTTCCAAGGCAAGAGAAAAGATTTTTGAGGAACGGAAGGACACAACCCTTTCGGGGAAGTTGATCAAAGACCCCCCTGTCCGTGGGCAGTTCGGTGAAGCCTTCATCGAGCTTCGTGAAGGGTACAAGGCGAAGAAACAGCGTCCTTATGAGAACCATGGACATAAACATGAGATCCTCAGAAAAATAATCGAGAGAAATCTCAGGGAATTTGGTTGGCTTGAGGGTTGTATGACCAGCGAATGGTGCTGTGCACCCTTCACAGTCCCGAAGCCGCCGCCTGCAGACCAGAACACTATTGATGGTTGGCGAATGGTTGTTGATTTTCGCAATCTCAATGCCGAAACCAAGGCGGATTCACACCCCCTGCCCCTCATTGAGGAGGAAATCGCCAAGAGGGCAAGAGGTCGTTTGTTTTCTGTGCTGGATCTCCGTCACGGCTTTCACCAAATGCCGTTGAGGAAGGACAGCCGACCTCTCACCTGTATGTGCACGCCATGTGGCCCAGTCCAATGGACGGTCATGCCCATGGGCCTGAAGAACGCCCCTTCGTTTTTTCAAAGAATGATGGAGGATGTGCTTTTTACAGCCCATCCTGAGCTTCGTGCCTTCGTGAGTGTGTACATAGATGACATAATCATCGCGACGGAGGGGGAGGGACTGACCGAAGCCGAGCTGGTGGCCCTACATGAAAAGCAGCTGAACCAAGTTTTGGACATTCTTGATGCTAATCAACTGATTTGTGGGCCAAAGAAGGGAAAATTATTTTCAAAATCAGTCGAATTTTGTGGTTCTCTCCTAGAGAATGGCACCCGACGACCCAGTCCAGGGAAGCTCGTCGCTATTCAGAAGTGGAAGCGCCCTGAGACGATCACGGAGTTGAGAGGATTCCTGGGTTGTTGCAATTTTTACCACACTTTTGTGCCGAATTATGCCAAATTTGCTGCCCCCCTCACTGAATTATTGAAGGTAGGGAGAGATGCAGGCAAGGCAGGTTCAAAGGTTCGTGTCAAGTGGACTGACGAGTGCGGAGGAGGCCTTCCATCACTTGAAGGCGGCCCTCTGTGAAGTCGCCACGTTGCATGTGCCCCAATTTGACCGACCCTTCTACATTAGAACCGACGCTTCTAGGTACGCGATCGGAGCTGTCCTTGAACAGGTTGATGAAGCCACCGGCGATCATTACCCTCTTGCATTTTGGTCTCGGAAGCTAGCCCCACGCCAAATGCAATGGTCGCCGCGTGAGCAAGAAACATATGCCATAATCTGTGCGCTGAAAAAGTACCAATCGTGGGTTGGCACCAATCGAGTCGAGGTCCTGACGGATCATCGATCTCTGGAGTATTGGGCCACCGAACACATTGATACTGTCGCGAGCCCAGCTGGTCGACGGGCCAGATGGCACGAATTTCTCTCTCTGTTTGACCTCCATGCGTCGTATTTGCCTGGAAAACACAACACGGTAGCGGATGCTCTGAGCCGATGGGCTTACCCCGCTTCAGAGGGGCTGCAAAGTACCAACATCCATGGTACGGAGCAGGACCGCCATGTCATAATCGAATGGGATCAAGAAGAAAAGAAACTCATTCGACGTGCATGCATGCAGTGCGCTGTTAAACAGCACGCATTACCGTGCCATGACATCACGGCCATCTCAGATCCGGCGCATGCTCATGAGATCTGCACCAAAACACTGAAAGTCGTGGAGAAAGTCACCGATCCCTCCTCAGGGAGTGTGAAACGGTTTGACTATACCCGACGAGTAAGTCGATTTCGGTTGATCCAGGGCATTAAGCGTCGAGATCCGGCCAAAACTCCACCCCTGCCGAAAGATTCCCTGATCATCCGTGACTGGACGTCCGATTATCTGCAGGATCCCATGTTTAAAGAGGTCTTTGGAAATCTCAAATCCAAAGATGCTCACAAGGATGGGATTTTTCCTGAGTACTCGTTGGATGGGGGGAAACTGTGGATGGAGGGTAAATTGTGCGTACCAGACGCCCTGGCCCCCCGAGTGTTAAACTGGGGGGCATAAATGGGAGTCCCCCCACGCACATGGCCGTCGACTGTGGTCGATGATTAAACATAGGTTGTTTGGCTCACGGCTATATACTCACTGCATGAAAGTAGCCGCCGGATGTGCCCAATGTGCTGTCTCGACGCCCCCCAGCGCGAAGAAGCACGGCCATCCGAGGCCTCATCCTATTCCGGAGCGCCTCTTTAACAGAGTCACCAGTGATTTCTTCTATCTCGGTGAACTCGATGACGAAGAGTGCCATTGGACCAATAAAAAAGTCAATGGTGTGCTCCTTATTCAGTGCCGTCATTCCGGCTACATTCAAGTGTTGCCTTGCAACATTGAGTCGATGACTGGCAAGGCTGCCGCCAAATGGTGCGCGCAGACCTGGATGGGAGGTTGGGACGTCCCATCCGAGGTGGTGACGGATTCAGGCAAAGAGTACACCTCCGAATGGTGGAGAGAATTATGTGCTCGCCTTGGAATCCACCACCTCCGATGTGAAATCCACTCGCATCGAGCGCTGCCTGGCGAAAGAGCCGGCCGCTCAATTATTAATATGCTTCGTAAGGAGCTGGCGAGTGAAAAGGATTTCCATTGGATGGAAGTTCTCTTCGCATTGCTTCGCCGTTACCACAACACGCCTTTGTATCATGGCCTTTCTCCAAATGAAATTGTCTTTGGACGAAAGAAGTGTTGGTGGAACATGCCGTTGAATAATCCTCGCCCTTGTAAAGATGCTTCGTTGTTTTTTGGACGAAGTCCAACGAGCAGATAAAACTGTCTCCAAATTAATCGAGAAGCATCAAGCTGACTGGCTTTGGGTCCAGAATCAAGGCCGAAAAAACCCCCACAATTTTGAAGTCGATGATCGAGTTTGGCTTCGAAAATCCGAAACCACCCTGGACGGAGAAGACAAGCTTCTTCCCTTGTGGGAGGGGCCATTCGCTGTTACAGCGCGTCTTGGTGAGAACAGGTGGAGGATTCGTGTGGATGTCAGCAGGGAAATTGACGTTTTGGGCGATCGCCTCAAGAGAGAGATTACCTCCCCCAAGGATCGGGTTAAACCCCTTTTTTGGACTGCGAAACATTTGTCTGATCGGGTCATCGAAGGGGGGAAGTACAAACTCAAGAGGATTGTTGAAGCAAGACGTGACGCCAAGGGCGAATGGGAATTTCTGTGTGAGTGGAGGGGTTTTGATTCCAGTCACAACAACTGGGAACCAGCCCAATCTTTTGTCCATGGATACACCAAGGGGTTCATCGACTTCCTGAAGAAGCACCCCGAAATTGGAGTACTCCTGACAGACTGTCTGTCGAAACCAGACAGACAAGTGGAGAGCGACGGAAAACGACCTGTGGTGAATCGAGATCCAGCCTTTTACGGCCCTCAGCAGCCACATTCCAGGGCTGATCCGTCGATCCCCCCTCCTGCGGTCAGGCCAGCCCAGGAGCCAAATGAGGACCAAGCTGCGAGTTCGGCCGCTGATTTGCAGCGCCCAAGCCGTACGAGGGCCCGACCAGACAGGTTGGTGGTCACATGTATTCGTGCTTGGCCGAATTCGACTTGAAAGAACCACATTCTGGTCAATCCACTGTTCATTCTTTCTGTTTATGTCATGATGTGGAGAACTGCGAATGTTTGATAATTTGACGTCAATCAATCAATTTTTCTTTGGTCTCCGTTCGGTAGCGTATCGAAAGTCGAAAACCGAAAGCCACGGAGTGTGCTGCCGTGTTCAGAAAAAACCAAACTCAGGCTTAATTCAGGCAGATTCGGGGTAATCCTGTCTCTGTTGGTCTGTGCATCTTTGGAATTTGGCTACTCGTGCAGATGGAAGCAAATGTACATAATCAAAACGCTGGCCAGCGACATTCACCCCTACAGGCACCCCCTGTAGTACTGGCTGCACCAGATGCGACGCCAGGAACTCAGATCTTACCTTCATTTGCTGTGATGCTGAAGCCAAAGTCCAGATTCAGATCCAGGATCCTCAAATTTGCCTTGATTTTCTCAGGTTTGTCCATCATTCTGCCACTGTTGTGCAAAAACCAGACGTCAATTGTTCAGACAACCTTCACATAGGAGCTCTAGGGACTTCTAACAGCCACCTCTGAAGTCCGTAAGCTTCGTTGTATTTTTGGCACACGCCAATGTGAGCTCAATCCGACCTGAAACTGTCGAGAATGGTGAATCCAAGTGTCTTGTGGGACTCATTCGAAAGATTGGCCTTGTCCAAGTCGATTGACACCGCCGCCACTGTAAATAAAGGACTCTTCGGTGTCTCTCAGTTAAATACTATCAGTAAAGCGCCTTCAGCGAACCTTCGGCGCGTTACATGCCAAGGATCCAGGGCTATCATGTCCCATCATGATGCATCATCACATGATCCACATTTTGATGGAATCTGTTGGATGCTCGCGAACCAACGTGCCGGAAAGCACAATTGAGCTGAATAAACGACAATATATATTAACTTTAGTCTAAACGAAAGTGTTAGTAGTTTCAGTTGTACACATTCCGCTTCATTTCACCTTCATCTTAGGGAATTTGCTGATTTTAGGACAATTTAGATTGATTTCCTTGTCATCTCCTCTCATTCCTTGAAGATCTGTTTAGATCTAAGTGAACAGAAGAACATCTCTACCTTCGGTGGTTCACTTAGGGCATGCAGACTGCAGTTGTATTTGTTTTCCCTCTCGGTGATTGCTTAATCTCCTCCATCTCTGCTCCAAATGATTCTCAATCTTGTTGAATTTTGTGATCATCCACCAGATGCGCCAAATCTGAAGCACATGCTGCACTTTTCAGAACGAGAAAAGCGGGACTAACACGATGTAGAGTTCGGCGAGGACACCGTAGCGTGCCCGCGACAGCGAAACTGTGCCAGAGCGCTGAGATGTCACTCCAATTATGGATCCCCCCACTCAATGCACCTATAATCTACCTCATTCTCAACCAATGCATGGTTTGGTATCGATTCTCGATACGTTTACATGCTTTTTAGCCCTTAACCTAATGTTTTACTGCACGGAGGACTGTTCGTCACTCCTCATTCTGTCTCATTTCAGGTTCATCCATCCTGATTCAGTGCCAATTCAGCCCAAATCAGGTCAGATCAGGCAGATTTCGCCCCATCGAGGCTACAGTTCTATTTTTTTCTGGGACTTACCCGCACTACGTTCTTCGTTGACGTAGCGACACACCCCAGTGTGTTTTTGGAGGGGGAGTGTAAGTGCGGCTAGCCCCATCTGCTCAGATTTTCAGACATTCTGTCCAGATTGGCTACATTTTGGTCATTTTCTTTGCTTCGGCGGAATTGCCGCCTCGCAGCTCAGTCTCAGGATCAGACCTATATATTTCTGATATGCCGGATCTGATTCCGCGGTCTATTCTCCGTAAATCCGCCGCGTTCCGATCATTTACCTGGAATCGCCATTCGCCGCTGACGCGCACTCGCGGGCCAGATCGGCCAAACATTTTTCATAATTGGATTTATATAAATCTTTTCAGACAGATATGGACACTCAGATGTATCTAGAATAATCCGCATCAATTTTCTTCATAGACTGGGATTTTCTGCCGGATAACACTCAACATGGATCTTGCTTCTGTTGTTGCTGCTCTCGCCTCCGTTGGTGTTTGAGTCTCCGGTTCTACCCCCAATAACAACGTTCAGGTCGACTCCTCGGGTGCCTGCCCCACTGGTCTTGCCGGCCCCGAGCCCTCCGGCACCATCAACGACCCAGGGCAGCACTTTCAAAGTGATCCTGGACCATTTATGATGCTCAAACAACTGGTTTTAGCCCACTTTGAGCCCGTGGCGACAGGTTTGGGCTCATGGAAAATCCCAACATGCCTTGAGAATGGGCCATTTCCGGACCAAAAATGGGTCAAAAATGGGTCAAAAACGCGTTTTTCCAAAAATGATCCCGGACCATTTGGGATGCTCAAACAAGTGGTTTTAGCGCGTTTTGAGCCCGTTTTGACCGAGTTTAGCCCCTTCCACCACATGTATGCACCACTTTGTGCCCTTGGCCCGTACCTTAGAGCGGTGTGGTGGAGCCACCTAGAGTTGGGAGAGGGGTGTAGATTGGAGGATATATATATATATATAAATATGTATATATATATATATATATATATATATATATATATATATATATATATATATATATATATATATATATATATATATATATATATATATATATATATATATATATATATATATATATATATATATATATATATATATATATATATATATATATATATATATATATATATATATATATATATATATATATATATATATATATATATATATATATATATATATATATATATATATATATATATATATATATATATATATATATATATATATATATATATATATATATATATATATATATATATATATATATATATATATATATATATATATATATATATATATATATATATATATATATATATATATATATATATATATATATATATATATATATATATATATATATATATATATATATATATATATATATATATATATATATATATATATATATATATATATATATATATATATATATATATATATATATATATATATATATATATATATATATATATATATATATATATATATATATATATATATATATATATATATATATATATTTATATATATATATATATATATATATATGTATATATATATATATATATATATATATATATGTATATATATATATATATATATATATATATATATATATATATATATATATATATATATATATATGTGTGTGTGTGTGTGTATGCAAAATTGATATTAAAGTGCAGCCAACCTTCCACTTGAGAGCCCAAAACCAGTAACCTACGCATTATTTTTTGACTGTGCTCACTCGCACTCACCCCAAAGTGTGTCTTTTGCGATGGCAGCTTTGGGACCGTGGGTTTCTAAGTTGTGAAGCAATCTACCCATTGCTCATGCAATAGAATCCGTTGGTCTCGGTCCTCCGTGGCACTAAGCCTCTGCATTAGGGTTGTAGATAACAAGCACACTTGAACAACCGTGGATTTGAGTGTTTAATGGATGTTGAGCAGCTGGTTGCTGCGTGTTCCCCTTGCTCTATAGGTGGTAGCCTTTAGAAAAATGTTTTTTCCTGAACAACAACAGATCCTTCAGAGCAGGCTAGGTATATATCACAGTTACGTTTTCCAGTGGGACGACGGTCACGGACATTTCCTCGATGCGGCCAGTGCCCGGCGTCGGCGTGGCGCGTGGGTGTCTTCCGGCGCCGTGTTCCACTCGCTGATGCGCTCAGAAAGCCCCGTTGCGGGCCGCTCGCGGAGGGCGGAGACAAGCTGGGATACGAAGGCCCTTGAGCCCAAGGCGACGCCCTCTTTGAGGCGCTGCACAATGGGTTGCTCATGCTCGGCTACGTCCGGGCCTTGGGCTGGGAGGATCTTCTCGAGGGCGAGGAGGTTGCGGTGCAACGGGTCGAAAGCGGCATCCGCATATTTGAAGTCATGCGCTAGCAGCGCGGACTATTCCTTTTCGTAAACCACGAGGTAGGCTTTTTGGTGCTCATAGGGAGGCCGCGTAGGTTCGAAAGATACGTAGGGACCAAGGAATCCTGCTTGCGTGCGCAAGTCGAGGGCGTGCGCCGCTCTCGGGGCCACTAGGAGTACGGCGGTTTTCGGGGCTTTAGACGAGTCGTATGAGAATGGAGCCGGCGTTGCGTGGGTCCCCTCCGGGGCGCTCGAAGGTGCCGACCTTGTGTTGCCGTCGGATCTTGACGAGAACCGCTCCAATTGCCCATCTATGCCATGGAAAAGGACAATGCCGCACGAGTGGAAGAAACGGATGGCAAGAGTTTGGACTCCGGTTTTCATAATGTCGCAGGGCGCGTGAGTGGTGTCAATGGCCACGACAAGGGAATCTTTAGATCGGAACATCGCCCCCGAGGGCGGTGAAGCACCTCTTGTAATAAGATTCGCACAATCCTGCCCATAGAAGTCGCGACCGGGAAATGCCAGCTGGCAGCCGGGATTCTCTGAAGCAATGTAAGTAAGTAGCTCGCTTATTTTCGTTAATGGGACTGTAGATTTGTAGGCAAATCAATATTTTAATGGTCTTATATCATTACAATGCATGTTCGCTTATAGGCGTAAGATAAGCTCCGAATAGTTTCAGAATCTCCTTTTCATTTGCCGACGCGTGCCAGTCTTATTACAAGCTTATAGTTTTCCGAAAAGACCAGCCGGAGATCCGAATCGTGTGCTTGGTATAGTCGAACGACACTCAGGGTCTTTGCCAGCTGCTTGCTGATCCTCCACGCCATGCAAGCTTGGCAGTTGCTGTCTGACGCTCGAGTACCCGAACTGGTTTCTGTGGAGCCGAAAAATCTGGGCTGTCTTTGCCGGGGAGTCTGTGGAGTTGCCCGCTCTTGGTACTGTTTCAGTGTCCACTGGGGTCATTCTTTCGTTGGATGTTGCATGCAATGCGACTGTGACTTCGTGTCGCGGGCCTGGTGCTGACGGTTGCGCTGTGGTTGCTGTGCTACGGTTGATGCGCCAGGTCTTCTTATGCGGTTGCACAACAACGGCTGTTCTTCAGTGTTGATTCAGGCTGGTGACCCTTTGGCGTGGCTTCTGTTCTGCCGTAGGCAGACTCCTCGGCCGCAGTATGTGTACCCTGCCTTGACTGGGCCTTCTTGTTGGCCGTCATCTGCTGCGAGGGCTATGCCACGGTCGACGCTTGTTGCTGCGGACTCGCATGTCGCTGTTGCTCGGCCTGAACCTTACGATGAGGACAATACTCGGCGGCGGGGGCGTCGCCCTCGTGCTACTAGGGCAAATGCGCGCCTTCGCGCTAAGGCGGCGGCTGCTACTTGAGCTTTACCTCATGTTTTTTTTAAGCAAGGGCCATCCTGTGCTGTGGTGGCCTGATGTGCCGCCGGCTGTTTACTTCATCCTCTTTTTGCCCTGTTGTTTTGCTTGGGTGCGCATTTATATAACTCTTTGTGACAGCACGGGCTTTGTTTTCTGTTGCTTCTGAATCTGGCTGGATCCAGGATTTGATTTGCATCTGAAACAGTGACACCTCTGGGACGCCTCTTGCCTCCTCAGGGGACAGTGCATATGTGATGTCTTAGTTGTACTGATAGACGCCCTTGTCTCTGTTTTCCTCTTCGGACTGTCTGTTTCTTGGGACAGCTCACTGCCCAAAGGTGAAGCTTGCTTTGTTTTGATCTTGTTTCTTTTTGCTGTTTGTGCAGCTGCGTGCTCCAGGTGCTGGCCTGCCGCCTGCTCTTGGCGTGTGTTGGCCCTACCGCCTGCCTTGGGTGTGTGCTGGCTCCCGCCTGCTCGCCGCCTGCTGCAAGTGTGTGTTGGCTCTGCGACCTGCTTGTGGTGTGTGCTGCGAGATGTGGCTGGGTGTTGGCGGTGCATTTCTGGCTGCGCACTGTTGGCATAACAGTGGTAGTGTTTTGCTTTTCTGGTTTTTGCTTTGGTTCAGTTTTTTTTGAAAATTGGGAAAGTCTCTGGGGTTGCCAGTTGGACGTGTCTTAGGAGGGGAGTGCCTACGGCACACCCTGGAGGTCTCAGTTTGGTAGCAGGGGGAGCCAACTCTCAAACCTGCATTGGGTTTTGGGCGATTTGCCCTGGTACAGTGTGGGGCCTGGTATTTGGGGCCCATAGCATCCACTGGGATACTATGTTATTTGCGAGTCTTTTTGTGTTTTGGCAGATTCTCTCTCATCATTATTTCTTATCAAACAGTTCACACCCCTTAGAGTGTATGAAATACTTTAGGAGGGGAGTGCAATAAGATTGGCACCATCCTGCCCATAGAAGTCCCGACCGGGAAATGCCAGCTGGCAGCCGGGATTTACTAAGGCAATGTAAATAAGTAGCTCGCTTATTATCGTTAATGGGACTGTAGATTTGTAGGCAAATCAATATTTTAATCATTTTATATCATTACAATGCATGTTCGCTTATAGGCGTACTGTAAGCTCATAATCATTTGAGCATCTCCATTTCATTTGCCTACGCGTGCCAGTCGCATTACACCGCCTCGCCCGGGAAGGTTGGCAATCACTATGGCGAGCATTTTGGGGGCTTGTAAGCCTTTGTTAAGTTCCTTCCGGTCCCGAGCAATCACGGCACGATAGACCTCGGTAGAGGACAAAGCGTGCATGTCCATAACAATGAGTTGTCCGGTGAGAAATTGGGCGCACTCTCGGACTTTAAATATGATCTTGTCGGGAAAGCAGGACTGGAGTTCCCAATCAAATCGACAGTAGGCCCAATGTGGGCTTTCGGAAGGAACAATGTGGCCAAAAGGGTAGTATGCATTCTTTGTGTTCACCGACACATTTGCTAGAGCGGGGGCAAACATTTCATTTATGAGCTTCATGAATTCACGGGCGTCTCCAATGTTTGGTTGTTTTGGTTGTGACGTGTCAGAAAAGTTTATAGTGATTTCAACACTGTGTTTGTGCCTCTCCTGCTGCTTGCTGCTGGTGTAGGGTTTTCCGCTGCTTGTTTTTGAAGATGAAAGGCTTTTTGTTGCTGAAATACAGTCAATCCAGGATAGCCCAAGCCAGAGGTATGCAAGGAGAAGAGAATCAGGATCAAAGCATGAAGGGCTGCAGTGTAAACAGTGAAAGATGAAAGGATATTCACAGAAACTGCAACTCAGGTCAAATCGGATTGCATATTCACAAAGATAGCTGAAATGTTTTGGAAAAGAGTTGGAAAACTGCCCCATGGTCACTCTATCTCCATAGTGCCATCTCAGGAGATGTGCACTCTTTGCTTTGGGTCCCATATGTGCTGAGGTGGCAGGGCATGTGGCGATGAGGTCACTGCCATGTCACATGGGATCTTCCTACTTAGCTAGGCTGACCAGGAATTGAACCCAGGACCTCTCAAAAAGAGGTGCCCAGCCCCCTAGGGTGCATAACACTAGGACAGCTAAGAATTCATGGAAAAACATAGATAAATTCATAGGCTCTGCCCTGGATATGTCAGTACTCAGTCAACTCAGGGTTAGATGATTTGCCTCGCATTGAAAGGGGATTAAGGGGTCCACTCCATATCCTGATTGGGTGTTTGGTTCCATAGGTCAAAATGTGTTATCACCACTTTTGGTGGGGCCAATACTAAGATAGAAATGCCTGGATGCTCAGTGCATCCCTAATACAACTAGAGTATGCCTCAAAGCAATCGAAAGGCACTTTTTCTTACTCCCTCCTTGTGCTGTGGTGGCCACCACTGTCGCACTTGAGGAAAAAGGGATTTTTTCTTGGCCTTTCCTTGGTTTCCACATCTACTTTAAAATACCTATAGTTTCCCTCACACAGAAAAATGGGCGCTCACCATGGCTGGCGCTCTTTTGCTGCTCTGTTTGTAACATTTCCTACAGAAGACTCAGCGCTCATGGCGCTGCCGGGGCTCCTGTGGCTTGGTTGGGTTAGTTTGGGAGCATGCCAAAACATCTGCATGTGCATCCCTCCCTCCAAGACGCAGCGCGATACAAACCCAACGCAAGACACAATATACACACTCGCATGGGTTCTCGTAAACCTGCTGGCGACCTGTGACCTGTCTTAGGGCGAAGGGAGTCGTAAAAAAATTAAATTGCCCCTTGGTGGGGTCTTGGGTTCTGCTCAGTCTCTCCAGGCTGCTGCGTTTCGGCCCGAACAGGGCCTACTCAGCGAGGCTGCGCGTGGGTATCTGCAGAGGCAGGAATGGGAGAATTATGGACGAATCCACGCAAAAGCGAAGCGACGACACCAAAATCCGTCAAACGACGGCCTAGAATTTTTCTAAGACAACACACCTGAGCAGAATCCAATTGTGCGTCAGAAGCACATTTATATAAAAATTATAGTCATCTCTAGATTTTTTAAATCAAGAAATTCCTACGCATAAAAAGGCGGCGCGCAGGAGCGGCTCCTAGCGAAGCGCCGGAAAATGCATTATAAACGTATGTCTCACGTAGTCTTGAAAATGACGAGACACACATTAATAAATAAACATACAGATTCCACCCACACTAATAGAAGTATCAAAAATCCAAGAATTCAAAAATCAACGAAAAGACTTCAATGAATCAGGTATAAACTACAGGTGTGCTCGTCTCGTATGCAGCATACACATTGCTCGTCTCGTGTCTCCGTGAACGAGTCTTGTAGCAGCGCTAACAACGATAGAACGCGATAGAGGGATTGATTAGAAAGATTGCAGATGATTAGAGGTCAGATCAGGGTGATTAGACATACACACAAGTGCATAGCGACGTTCTTCGCTTGCGCCCCGTTTTTCTCCTCACCTTGCTTCACTCTCCAGCGGTAGGTAAGGTAGGTACGCCCAGGTGGGGCCAGCCCCTGGTGGAGTTCGTGATTGCGGTTAAGATGGGCAGGTTTGCCCAAGACAGTGGTGCATGCTCGTGCAGTCACACACGCATTAAAGCGTAGGCCACGCGAAGTGCGCACGGTAAACCTTGTTTAGATTACCCAGGGGCTCCTCGGTACGTTCTTTAAGAGAACCTGAGGAGTCTCTTAACGCTTGCTTGCTTGACAGGGCGTGTTTGCGGACAGTGTATTATAGGTCACACTGAGAAGCGTATAATACGTGGAGTGTGGCTTGGTTCCTCCGCCGCAAACACCCCTTCATTTGCCTTTGCTTTACAGGTGGGCAGGTAGGGTGATTGGTGCAGCAGCATACCATTTTCTTCCTGCCCTGCTAAACAAGGGCGCAGATCACACAAACAAATAACTCCGCCTCTGCCTGTGGCAGAGCAGGGAGTCCGACTCCATCGACATCCGCGCCGTGCACGCAAAAGGAGCACCTCTTCCCTCCAAGCCCTAGCAGGGGAAACGCGTTGTGGCGTCCCCTGTTAGGCCACAGTTGCTTAGCAGCGCTGTGTTCTCTTGTCTTCTTCACAGGAGGGTCGTTAGGACCCACGACATGTTCTTCAACAACACCCAGTAGAGTGTGCGTGTAGGAGTGGTAGTTCTGAGTGGGGGCTTGAGCCAGTTGCAGCAGTGCTCGCCCACCAGGATGGTGCCACTGTAGGGTGTGTAGGACCTGTAGTGCGTGTGTCACTGTCTCACCCGTTTCCTGCAATTTTAGCAGGGTTGGTGGGCTGTGGCAGTGGTTAGGTCAGTGTTTTGGCCACTTAGCAAAACGGCGTTTTCATGCCTTCATAGCTTTTGGCCACCCCTCCCTGTAGCAGACAGATAGGTAGGGAAAACAATACCTGGATTAGTACGCTGGGTATTCCCCAAAGGTTTTGCGCCAGCACAGAAATTGGGCGCTTAGGGGAGGGGAGACCCGGGGCGTACCCCGTGGCATCAATAAGCCAACCCTCCAGGTTTAGCAAGCGTGCAGACTTGGGTATAATTAGGACACCACTTCTGCGGCTTGCTCTCAGGACCTTAGGAATAGCACACTGCCACATACGCTTAGGCAGGTAAGGGTAAGGTTCAGTCCCTAGCTTTAGTCTTGGAGGCAAGTGTCTCAGCGAGCCTCAGCAACTCACCAAGGTTGTTCTGGGACAAGTAGTCCACCAGAACTGAGTTTAGGCGTCCCTCAGGTAGAATAAACGCAGAGAAGGGCTCCCAGGTGGCCTCTTCGACTCCAAACCCTTTCCAGAGGGTGAGGAAGCCCCAATCCTGGCGATAGCGGTGGCGTAGGACAGACTTCACCAGGTAGAAGCCCTGCTTAGCCATCTCCTCGGCGTTCATGTCGGGGAGTTCACCTTCAACTTCCGTAGGGCTGGCAGCCCCTTGTAGGTCCAGAGCGACGATTTCCTCGTCGTTCAGCTCCCACTCCTCCCCACAGAGGTCTTCAGGATCATAGTAGCGCTTCAGGTGTTGAGCAGCGCACACCAGGGTCCCCCCTAGACGGGGAGAACACCGCACGGTGATACGGTGTCCATCCACTGATAGAATCTTGTACGGCCCGAAGTATGGGTCATCGCTGGTAGAGCGTGGCCAGGCGGGTAGTCGACTGTGGTGCACCAGCACCCAGTCCCCCTCTTGGTAGGTGGCCGGTACTCGGTGCTTGTTCTTCTTGTTCCACTGACGCTCCCTCACTCTCTGGAGCATTGCCTTGGCCTTGTCCACCTTCGCTTGTTGCTCTTGGACCCATTCACCCACAGAAGAATGGGTGTCCTCTGGATAGGGGGCATGTAGGAACCATGCCGGGCGCCCTAGGAAGAGCTCATGGGGCGAGTAGCCAGTAGCTGAACTCTCTTGGGAGTTCATCATCAAGGATATGACGGGGAGTAGTCTCACCCAGTCTCTGGTGCGTTCAGTTTTGCACCATATCCGTACATTCTCCTTCAGGACACGGATCTGTCGCTCACATAGGGGGTTGCTCGTGTGCGAGTAGGGAATCCCCGTAGACACCTGGACATTGAGGGATCTCAGGACCCTCTTGTACCAACCGGTATCTGAGCGTACTCGTACGTCCTCATCGGAGTTGATCTCCTTGGGCGCCCCATAGACACAAAACCACTCCTCCAGGAGTATCTTGATAGTCTCCTCCCCGGTAATGTGCTTGGTACATGGGAACACCCTGGTAAACCTGGTCAACCCACAGGTTACCACGAGGGCGAAGTCATACCCCCCGAACTTCGGCATCTCCGTGTAGTCCACGGAATAGAACGCTGTTAGCACAGTGAGGGATGGGCAGGGTCGAGTAGAGACCTCTGTCCCTGATATCCCCTGGTTTACAGGACCTGCACGGGCACTTGTCCACGATAGGCTGGAGGGCTTTCCGCAGTTGGTCGTCAGTCCACGTAGTGTGGAACCACTGCTTGAACAGCCTCAGGGTGCGGTCAGCACCCACATGACCGCTGAACTCATGGGTCCACTTCAGCAGCGCTGGGACTCTGTCACTAGGCACCACAATGCGGTCCTCGTGCCAGAGGTAGCTCTTGTCCCTCTTCCACTGGTCTTGGTTGACCAGGAGGGGTTCAAGGCGTTTCTCCAGGCGCTTGTAGATATCCCCAAACTCCTTCAGGTACTCGGATTGTTGGAGTCCATCCAGGGGGCGTATCATCGTCATGTTGAGGTCCAAGTGGACGTCCATACGGCTGAACGCCTCCTTAGCAAGCGCTTCAAACCGGGCACCAATCAGGGCGTCGAAGTTGTTGCGGCTGATGTAGTCGGCACACTCGTTCTTCACTCCCTGGATATGGTGTACCGTCAGACGTAGTTGACTGAGGTAGGTCCACCAGCGCCGTAGGTTGGCCTTCTCAGGTGGCGGGCCCTTCTGGAAACTGCGGACCGGTTCTTGGTCGCACAGCCAGACCACAGGGTTACTCCCTAACAGTCGTGCTTGTGAGGATAGCACCAGCATACCCGCGAGAAATTCCTGCTCATAGGTGGAGTAGTTCCCCCTGGCCTGGTTCCACTTCCAGTTCCAGTGGCCCAGAGGTACTAGGACCCACTTGTCGTCAGGGTAGCTGTGCTTGAGGGTTCCATCTCGGTTGAGACCTTCCGTCCCCCATTGGGAAATGGCCGAGTCGAACTCCTGCTTCTCTAGTGCTTGCCATTGGAACAACGTTCCACCACCGCCCACATTGCTGGCGTCGGTCACCAGGATAATCTCCCCTTGTGCCCTAGGCACGCCCAAGCACTTAGCGTTGGCTACCTTGTCTTTGAGCTCGTCAAACGCTTGTTGCTCTTGTGGGCCCCAGCGCCAAGTAGTACTCTTCTTGATCAAGTCCGTCAGAACGGCGCTGGTGTAGGTGAAGTTTTTGATGTGGCGGCGATAGAAGTTGCACGCCCCAATGAAACTGCGTACATCATGAAGTCCTTTCTTGGGGTCTTCGTGTCGTACCTTGGCATCCATCAGGGGTTTGGCCTTAGAGACCGCTGGGGTCCACCACCCATAGCCAGCATCAAACCCCAGGTACTGCATGGTCTCCTGCATGAACTCACACTTCTCCAGCTTGAGTCGTGTGTGGTTCTCCTGGCAAACCGCAAAGAACTCACCCAAGAGGATTAGGTGATCCTCCTGGGTATTGGTCCCGAGGCATACATCGTCGATGTGAGCCTCCATCTGGGCACCACGGGATATGAGCTCCTGCACCTTAGGTCTCCTTCGTAGGATGGACAAGATCTTGTTCATCAGCTCTTGGAATAGAGCGGGTGCGTTAGCCACGCCAAACGGCATGACGTTCCACTTGAACACCCTCCCCTGAGGGGTGATGAAGGCCAGTAGTTCCTGTGCGTTGGGCGTCAGGTCCACTTGCCAGAATCCGCTCCTCTTGTCCATTTTGGTCTTGTAGCGACAGGAGGCTATCTTCTCCAGGGTAGACTCCATATTGGGAATGGACCCTGAGTGGTTCAGCTTTTTCTTGTTCAGCTCTCCGTAGTCCACTACCAGCCGTTTGGCTGTAGACCCAGGTTTAGCCACCAGGAAACAGGGGCTGCAGTGTAGGGGGTAGTCCCCGTCCTTGTACTCCAGGACTAGGCCAGCGTCGATACATTCTTGTATCTGTCGCTCAATCTCGTCGGCCTGCTCTTTAGGAGCTGGATAGGGTCTCCTCCGGATGTTGTGACCCACGAACTCGGGTTTCAGCTTGAGGTCCATCTGTACCAGCTTGCCACATGAGGCTGGAGGGGGTAGTTCCCCGAACACCTCCAGGTAGGTCCTTATAAGCTTCTGTACCCGCGGGTCCAATACCTTGATCTTGTCCTCCATGTCCTCGTCAGAGTGTAAGTTGCTTGCCCCCTGAGTAATAGACGTCGGGAGGTGGTCCTCCACCGACTCTTCGCCCGTGGTAGTGTCCTTCAGCCCTTGGTAGGCATATAGAAGGTCTTGTTCAACCATCTCCGGTGGACGATGGCAACATAGGCACGCTCGAGGAGGTTCACATACACATTCCTCCGAGAGGTCGTCCTCCTCTGGGGTCCTCACATGGGCGCCCCACACGCTCTTCATAAGGTTAAGATCTACCTCCCTTTGCCAGATGGTGATCTTCTGTTCGAGGTCCTCCTTCAATTGGGAGAGATCTCCCATACGTCCTTGCTTCAGTGGCCATGAGCTGCGGGTAGGCTTTGCGTAGCATAGCTTTTTCGCCACCAACTTCCTCTTGAAATCCACATACTCCCTTAGCCTGGATCGAGGGTCCAGCTCCTCGTCCACGGGGTCTTCCACCCTCATGGAGAGTAGGGGTTTTAGTGGGGCGACGTACTCGGCGTTCTCCACTTCCTCCAAACCGGTCTGCAGGAAGAAGGCGTCGTGCTCAGTTTCGTCATCTGAGTGGATAGAGCTAGGTAGCTCAGATAGTCCACACTCAGAGACTCCATCAGGAACAGGTATATGGCAGGGAGAGTTGGGGGCGTTGGTGTCAGTCACGACGTACTCATCTCCTCCGGGTGTAGTCTCAACAGCATCTTGAGGTTGTAGGTGATCCTTCAAGTCACCCAAGGCGAGTCCGTCGCTTTCTCGTTGTATAGCTTGGACCAGAGTCGGGTCCAGATCCTCCCAGGGAATGGAGGTAAGACCTCCGTCCACCACGCTCAGCATACTCCCCCATCCGGGTTTCCCAATAGGCGTCTTACGCCCCAGAGGCACGTAGATGGCCTCATCAGGTAACCGAACAGAGCTGATAGTCAGCCTGTCCAGGAGGTTTCGCCAGTATTCGTTGCCCCCATGGGCTCCCCAATCGGGGGAACACAGGACCATACGGGAACGTTCCAAGGCCACCTTGGTCAGCACCTTCCCCAGTTCACTGAACCTGGGGTTCCTGTAGGCCATCCCGAAAGAGGGCCAGTAAAATTTGTAGCTGCAGTTCTTCCCCTTGCTGCAGTAAAGGTCCAGTACATGCTGCTTGTCGCTGGCGAACAACTCCACACTCAGGGCTTCCCGAGAGTAACCCAACTCCTTCAGACCTTGGTCTAGGACTTCCCCCAATAGTTGATAGTCCTCAGTTTTGGAGGCCGCCATCATGTTCGAGGGCTCCTCCTTCGATAGCCTCAGGTAACTCGAGGTATGTTCCGACTGCTCCAGTCGCACAGACTCTCTGCCACTGCCGTGGTCCACGTAGAGGAGGTAGGGCGCTTGCAGCGTCAGGGATTGTATCTGGGAGTGCTGTACCAAGAAGTCAGTCCCCAGTACAAAGTCGAAGGCCTCAGTGTCCATCACATAGAACCGATGGGCGATAGTCCGGGTGCCCATAGGTACCTCCACTTCACAGTCCCCGCAGCTGTGCACCACATGTCCATCCCCGATACGTATAGCAGCGGTGGTCATGGTGTTCTTCAGGCTCCCACAAGGTGATATTTTCTTGGCCACTATAGATATTGTGGCACCAGTACCCAATACCCCCAGGTATTCGCGTCCCTCTAGTCGGATACGTACCCAAAACACCAAGTCTTGGGTGCCACCGGAGCGACCCCGTCAGAACTCCGCGGGACAGGTCACCTCGAACCCCTTGTTCCGCAATTTGCGGGCCATCCTCATGAAACGGCTCCTCTTCTTAGCGTTGCCGTCATCACCACCTTCATGCTCACGCTTGGCTCCTTGTTCTTGCTGGGCCTGCGTTTGTGAGCGTGTGGTAGGACCAGACTGCCCTCCAGAGGGCTCGGAGTTCCCCCCTGGATTAGGGTTGGGGTTGCCTCTGTTCTTGTCCTTGTTCTTGTTGTCCTTGTCTGGCTGGCGGTTAGCGCCTCCTCCTCGTCCACCTTGACCCTTGTCTTGCCCTTGACCACGTCCTTTCGACTTGCCCTAGCCGGAGTCGTTGCCTTTGCCTTTGCCTCCACCTTTGCCTGAGCCTTTGCGAGGATCTTCACCCTTAAGCTTCGCCGATAGGCGTTCCTTATGGTAGCACTCATTCTCGTAGTGCTTCAGCTTCCCGCAGAATGCACACGTGATGGTGCACCTGTAATGATCCGGCAGCTTCGCTTTGGCGCCGGTGTTCTTCTCCTGCTGCTTCCCCTGGACTATGAAGCAGTCTCGCTGCTCGCAGTCAGGGGCGTGCTGCAGGTGGCCCTGCTCGTCCCTGGCATCACACCAGAATAGCTCCTTAACGTTCTCCATGATACGGGCGTGGGCGTGTTTGGGGGTAGTCCCCTGCCCAGGTCGGGACCCTTGGTACCCTTTGCCATGGCCTCCAGAACCTCCACCACCAGAACGGTAGTTGTTCAAGTGCTGGTCGCTCTCCTTCTCCAGCGCCAGCTCCAGGAGTAGCACGCATAGATCCTCGTAGCGGAGGGATCTAGCCTTGCGCTCCGCCGTCGAACGGCACTCGTCCCACAGCTCTCGAGGGAGCTTGGCCACCAACCAGAACAGCAGGTCGTCGCTGCTGTAGGAACCGGGCGTCGGTCCTCCAGCCCAGTGATCCAGATCAGCCACCAGCTCAGAGACCCTGCCAGGTTTGGGGTTGTTGGGCAGCACGGGCAGGTTCTGGATGTCGGCCGTGATGGAGAGGTCGGTTTCGTAGGTCGGGTACTGCCTCTCCAAGGCAACCAACACATCGGCAAAGGTGGCGGAGTTAGTCACGATCTGCCTGACCTGCTTCTCCAGGTACTTGGTCTTGCAGCACTGCAGGAGCAGATCGCACTTGACTCGTCCACTAGCGTGGGTTTGGCCTGTCAATCGGAGAAACCGGCCAAAATTCTCAGCGAACTCGCTGAGGTCCTTGCCTGTGAACTCAGGCAGGTTCACCACGATCTTGGAGGTGGCAATAGCCTTCGCCTCCTGAGACCTGCGTCCCTCAGGGCGTCGGGTCTTCTTCTTCTTCTTCTTCTTCTTCCCCCTTGGGTTCTCGGGGTCCTCCGGGTCATCGTCCTCCGAGGGCGAAGCAGAAGTCATAGACGGCGGCTCATCATCAGAGGGGTCTCCGCCTAGATCACTAGAGCCATAAGGCTCCACGTCCACCATTGCCCTCAAGGCTGTCAGCCCCAGCCGGTCCAGCTCGGCCCTCGTAGAGTTCGTCACGTGGCTGTAGGGCGGCTGGGCCGTTCTCGGTACGAAAGGACTTCTCGGTATCGCTGCAGGGGTCGGCATTGGTCGACTCCTCAGGCTCCCGGGGGTGTTTGTCAGCCCCGCTGCCAGGTGGTTGGCCTGTACTCGGTGGGGTGACATTCCCACCGTGGTAGGTGACGCTTGGGGCGGTATCATCAGGGGCTCCAGTTTCTCTCGGATCTCTTGAGTGAGGTCGCCCACAATTTTTGAAGTGGCTCCTCGGAGCACCTCGTTGATCTCCGACCGCGTCAGGGACCTGTTGGAGGATCTCCCGGATCCTCTACTCCTGCCTCCAAGAGACTCAGGTCCTCTCCCCAACCCACTCAAGGTTGCATACCCAGGTGCATACCCAGGAACATCCACATAGGTTCCAGTAGCGGGTAGTGGATGGTGATAGTCAGCCGCATACCATCGCGGCGCAGAACTGAAAGCCACCGGCTCACTGGCAGTAGTTGCCTCAGGGAACGCAGTGGTAGGAGGGCCCATACCATAGGTGGGGTAGGGAGGCATGCCAGTAAAGCCTGTGCCCTCTGCCATAGGCGGGTTGGTTATGGGAGTGGATGGTGCAGCGGCTGGGTCTGGAATTGGGAGTGTGGTGGTTATAGGAGAGGGTGATGCGTGGAGGCCAGAAGCGCTTGGTGCGCCATCGAAGGTAGGGTCATTCGTCAGGTCTTGCCCTTGTTCCTCTCCTTTGTCTGCTTCGTCTCCAGCATCCTTATCGCTCTCTCTCTTCCTCTTCACAGGCTGAGTGACCACGACCACCTCTTTGACTGAGAGGGCCCTGAAGGCCGTCTGGAGTCCATCCAACGAGTCCTCAGCCACTTCCACTGGCCCATGTAAGGGTTCTGAAGGTACAGCGCTAGGTCCAGGTCCAGGTTCACCAGGTGCTGGACTTGCGGGTGCCTCAGGCGCTGTCTTCACGTCGGCGTCCTCCTTCCTTGTGTCCATCTTCGTTCGCCCTTCTGCTTATATGTGACTGTACTCGGCGCACTGGATGTACGGCGCGGGGTTGCTGCCGGTGCGCAGGGACAGTCTGCCTCTGCTACCAGAAAAGTTTATAGTGATTTCAACACTGTGTTTGTGCCTCTCCTGCTGCTTGCTGCTGGTGTAGGGTTTCCCGCTGCTTGTTTTTGAAGATGAAAGGCTTTTTTTTGCTGAAATACAGTCAATGCAGGATAGCCCAAGCCAGAGGTATGCAAGGAGAAGAGAATCAGGATCAAAGCATGAAGGGCTGCAGTGTAAACAGTGAAAGATGAAAGGATATTCACAGAAACTGCAACTCAGGTCAAATCGGATTGCATATTCACAAAGATAGCTGAAATGTTTTGGAAAAGAGTTGGAAAACTGCCCCATGGTCACTCTATCTCCATAGTGCCATCTCAGGAGATGTGCACTCTTTGTTTTGGGTCCCATATGTGCTGAGGTGGCAGGGCATGTGGCGATGAGGTCACTGCCATGTCACATGGGATCTTCCTACTTAGCTAGGCTGACCAGGAATTGAACCGAGGACCTCTCAAAAAGAGGTGCCCAGCCCCCTAGGGTGCATACCACTAGGACAGCTAAGAATTCATGGAAAATCATAGATAAATTCATAGGCTCTGCCCTGGATATGTCAGTACTCAGTCAACTCAGGGTCAGATGATTTGCCTCACGTTGAAAGGGGATTAAGGGGTCCACTCCATATCCTGATTGGGTGTTTGGTTCCATAGGTCAAAATGTGTTATCACCACTTTTGGTGGGGCCAATACTAGGATAGAAATGCCTGGATGCTCAGTGCATCCCTAATACAACTAGAGTATGCCTCAAAGCATTGGAAAAGCGCTTTTTCTTACTGTGTCTCTGTCCTCCGGCGGCGTAGGCTCAATGTGATCAAGGAATTCTATGCTTACCTCGAACCGTAGTGTCTTGTGTAACCGTAGGTCACGCACCGTAGGATTAGCATGCTTGGCGGCGAAGCGGAACGGCTCAAACTTAAAATTGATGTCCTCGTATCAGCGTATCGGCATCCATCAAAGGAAGAGGTGTGTAGGAGCGAGGCAACATACAGCACGTTTGATCGCCGCTTGTCCGGAACTCATAGGAGTCTTTGCCCTCTTTTTTAACCTTGTAGGCGTCCCGGAGTTGCACTCCGTGCATACATATCACCCTAGCGATGTAAGGAAGGAGTGGCCAAAGGGCGGAAGTTGACCCTAGCATGCGGAAAGTAGCGGCTACCGCTTGAGCGTCCCATGCCGGAATACCGAACCATCCTTTGAGGTCTTTGTTCTCTTCTTTGGCTGTATGTAGCACGGTTCGTACCTGCTTAACCCAAGCGGTGGCGGTAGGCGGAGAGTTCTTGGCTTCAGTTTGAGATTAGTACAACTCGTGCGGCTTTGGATAGAAGAGCTTGTGTTTACACAATAGTTTTTCAAGCTTGTTGTAGTTATTGTGCGCGACGGAAGAGACCCTGCCTCCGTCTAAACTTTCCTTGGAGTTGCTCCCAACAAAAGCGGACTGAATATCGAGGCCTTCCACATCTAGATAAAACTCAGAGTAGTCTTGAAAGCGGCGGTAGACTTCAGGGATAAAAGTGCGTTGGCGTGTGTCAAATAATTTGCCGTCAACGGTTTCATATTGGCGTGAAGGAAAGCGTGTTTGTAGCAGCGAAATTGACGCTTGGTGTTTTTGAAACAGGTGTGACGGCGAAAAGTTGAAGAACGTAGAAAGGCCGTCATCGGCGGCTTTGGAGCTTCCGAATGGGGTGAACTTCATGATGACCAAGGGATGGTTGAAATGAAGGCGGGATGGTGAATGGAAGGTGGCAAGCTTGAAGGTGGCTTCAGAAATTTGCCCAAGGGTGATGGGCAGATGGGGACGACTTATTTTTCGATCTGTCCCAACAGTAAACGGGACTGAGGGTCAATCGAAAAAAAATTGACACTCAGAAAGTGTGCCAGTAGGGCCTGAAGGCTCATTGTTATGGGCTTTCAGTACAGCGTGTAGGGGTTACGGTCAGCACGTCTGGTAGTGGTTGAGTGCGGTTGTGCTCACCCTACCTTCGAAGGCTGGTGCTGGAATTAGTGGGTGTAGTGTGGTGTCTCCTGCTCCGCGTGCTTTTACTCGCGGGCAGGGGAGTGTGTTAGCCTTTGGCCTCTAGAAAAATGGGCCTTTTGTATGCCCTTGGCACACTTGGCCAGCCCTCGGCTCTAGTAGGTAGGGCCTTGGACGTTTCCCCAAGGTTTAGGCACCAGCACAGAAATTGGGCGGCATAGGGGTGGTACCAGTAGCTGAGTAGGACCTTCGGTCTGCCATCAGTGAAGGCCGATGATGGCAGCCATGCTGGGGAGGGACGTGAGACACATACAGACATATGTAGCACACCTAGTGGTATGGTAGCACCGCCAAGACGGGTAGAACGCCATGGGTCTGGACCAGTTAGGGGTCCTAACTGTCGGCGCGACTCTCCCCAAGAAGGGTGGACACACCTTGTCTCCAACACCTTGCTTGCCATTCCCCCCTGGTCTAGGAAGCCACGGCACTTGGGGTGCGTTGGAGTGCTCCACTGCTTCAGGCCCCTCGCTTGTACCTGCGGGTGCACCTACCTCCATATGAGCTGATTCGTGAGAAAGCGCACCACCTTGATCGTTCGCGAGCTCCACATGACCATCGTGCAAAGGGCCAACCACCTTCACGGGTACCCGAAGCTGAATAGACCTCCTGTACAACACTCTGTCTTCGTCTTGTGTTTTTACCTGAAGCCCCTTGCTGACTGATACCAGCTCCCAGTTACAGTGATTCAGCGGTTTGCCGGAGTGGAGGCCAAGAGCCCGGGGGCATAGGGTTCTTTGGGGGCACATGCATGCCCCGACAGACGTCATCATGGGGCAAAAGCCCATCATATTCCATAAGCATTGGTCCCTTTGTTGTGCAGTATTTTGTTATGGACTTCAGCATTGGAGAGAAGCTAAGTAGTCACAAGCAGCTTGGTTGCTAGCACTTGAGTGACACCACATTTCAACCCAAGGTGCGGACAACCCCTTTTTATGTTATGGTTCTTCAGAATTGTCGCCTATCTCTTGACCCTAATTCTCTGTCGACGGAAGAACAAAGTATTCACGTGAAATACAGCAAATAAAGCTGTGGTGTAGGTGTTGACCAATTCCAGTTTTTTTGCACTTAACGGCACCTTTTGTGGCTGGCCAGGCCGGGGGGAAAGGCTCTTGCGCGCCAAGCTTTTTCGGGGAGGGGCGGGAGCCGGAAACAAAGTTCAATCACGGACTGAGTACCGCTGCGCGTTGCTGTTCTCCTCTGTCCAATCTCAATGAGATCTGGCAGCCCCGTTATAGACAACCGCAGAGCCGGGGCCTCTGCCTGATTTCAGAAGGCGGTATGGTTGCGGCTTGGGGGTTAGAGCATGACGGCTTGAGCACCGGGGGCTGGTAGCAGGGGGGTGCAGGGCCCACTTGCAGGAGTGATGCGTGAGTGGGAGCCAGAGTTGTGAGTGTCGATTGCTTACGTTGTGATAGGGCTGTCGGTGGATGGTGCGAGGGAGGCCTCTAGGCGTGGCGTTTTCAATGAGATGACGCGTTGGACGAGTGTGAGGATGAATGCGCGTTAGTGCCCGCGGGGGAGGGGGCGGGCTGGCGTGAAAAATCTTGTGATGCGGGGAGAGGGGGAGGGAGCAGGGGCGGAGGCAGAGAGGGGGGGGGGCAGTTGAGGTGGGGGGGGAGGTTGAACATGTCCTGGATTGTGAGCGGCTTTTTAGGGGGCGGGGGTTCTCGTTGAGGTTGGGTCGCGGTAGGCTGTTTCAACGACAGAGGGCGAATGGGCTTAGGGGGCTGGCGGGCGTGTTTTCGAGCTTTGGATTATGCCGCTGGTGAGGGGGGGCGGGGGCGCTTTGGAGGCTTGTGTGCAACTTCATCAGGGAGGGAGGAGGGAGGGTGGTAGGCCGGGGGCGGCGTTGCTGGGCGACGTGTCAGGTGCTGTAAGGCGACCAGGGGCCTCGCCATGGATTTGGGCCGGTGGGGGCAGTGAGGGGGGCTGGAGGGGGGTGGTCATTAGGCCACTCCAGCGTGCGGTACAGAGCATTGAGGAGCAAGGGACCTCGAGCCGTCGGGGTGAGTTTTAAGTCGTGCTGGATGCGAGACAGCAAGTTGAGGAGGCACACAGACCACGAAAAGTCCATTTACAGCATCCGTAGGTACCAAAAATTGCCATTTTTCATGAAAAAACGGCCAAAAATGGCCGTTTTGTGGTCAAAAATTGAGTTTTTTTGGCCCCGGACAAGCAGCTGAAGACCCCCTGCCCAATTTTGAGGTGCTGGATGCAACATAGCAGGTTTCAGAGGCATACAGATGACGAAAACACAATTTGCAGCATACGTATGCACCAAAATTTGCCATTTTTCATGAAAAACCGGCCAAAAAAGGCCTTTTTTTGGTCAAAAGTTGAGTTTTTCGGCTTCAGGCAAGCAGTTGAAGATCCCCCTCCCCCTATTTTGAGGGTGCTGGATGCAAACAAGCAGGTTGTAGGGGCACACAGATCACAAAAACACAATTTGCAGCATGTGTATGCACCAAAATTTGGCATTACTCACGGAAAAAATGGCTGTTTTTTGGTCAAAAACTGAGCAGTTGAAGACCCCCCCCCCCTTTTGAGCGTTTTGGATGCAAATTTTTCTTTTACACATAAATCACCCAAACACAATTTACAGCATTGTAACTACTTAAAGGGGTGTTTTTTTTTATGCTGCAGGTTTTGGGATTTTAGGACGTCATAAAATCCTATGTGAGTGCGCTGGCTTGCTTCGGCCGGAGGGGGGGGTTGTGAGTTTTGGGTAAAGGAACATAGGGACCAGCCTGCTATGTGCGCGGTCACGGACCACCACTGAAACACTACCGTGGTAAAGGGGGGGGGCAGTTAGATGAACCAACTGAGGCTGTTTCATTTTGCGAACATGCCTATTTATGTTATTAAGTTGAACTCTGGTCGACCATGTAGTGAATTTCCTACTTTAATGCACATGATGCACCTAAGTCCCAGAATGCACAGCATAATGCTACAAATCCAAGATTGCACAGCATGAACAGTAAAGATGATCAGTAACTCTGACGACTGACTGAAGATGATGGTGACAGGCAGATTCACAGGGGTCCAATTGTACAGAATCAGATCTTGATCCAGAAATGACATGATGGGTCATGATCGGGCACATGAATGGCTCCATGGTGGCCAGTATTACTGAGCGGGCAGTTCAAGAGATAAAGGTCAGAACTGAACTATGGTGATAGTAAAAGGCCCGGAAACCACAGAATCATATCTTTTCTCATGTATTTAATACTCAGGAGACATGCGTGTATTTGTGGGTCATTTGTTTAGTCTTTTATGCCATGGACGTACAATCAATGCTGGACTTTCATCAGCAAGTTTGATCCTGAATTTTTGCTTTGTGCTAGGGTGTAAGGCAGAAATCTTTCTGGTAGCAGGGGCCGGAGTTGTCGCAACTCCAGGACTCTACCTGACGGATTTTCGAAAACTTTGAAATCTGAGATTTTCATCATCTCCATCATCGTCACATTTCATCGACCCCAGGTTAGCCCTCTAGTTCTACAACCCAGCTGTTTGACATGGCCCACCCAAAGGTTCTAAGGCAAAAAGGGGAGAAGATAAGACACTTGGGAGGGTTTGCGTGCGTCCAGGGATTAGGTTAAAGGGGAGCGCCGAGCAAGAGAGAGTCAGGGCAATGAAAGCAAGGGATGCAATGTTAAGGCAGTCAGAGAAGTCAACATTGCACGGCGCTAACATTCCAACTGAAGCGAAACCAGTACCAACTTTCTCGCAATCTGCTGAGTGCGCGCACGAAGACACTCACACGCATGGAGAGAGGGTAAGGCTCACGCCCCAGGCAGGTCCTGCGCGCGAGGCTAAGCATGCGCGCGAAGAAATGACACCATTCGAGACTGGTCCTGCGCGCGAAGCAATACCCATGCATGAAGCAATGCACGCGCCAGAAACTGGTTATGCGGATGAAGAATGGACAGGAAGTGGAACAACACGCACGCGCGAGGGTGGTCCTTGTTGCGCAAGTGGACGAACGCGTGGGGTTGATGCGGAGTTCGAATGGTTAGAAGATATTGCAGAACACCTGAAAACAATGGGCAAAGACAAGATGTTGATAGACCTATTGGCGCGCGACAATGAGAAGAAGAGCGACGAGTTGCATGATCTACACGCGTGCAAACTACCACCTCGCGCTACTGGGAAAGAACATGATCCCACGTTACATGACCTCTTACACAAGATGGAAACACTGACACTGGAACTGAATCAGCTGAAGGATGGCAGCAAGTTGACGGATCTAGACACCACCATCACAGGGTTGTCGTACCTAGGCCACAAGCGCTCGCCCTTTGTTCGAAAACAAACCTCTGGCAAGTCGACGCCCTTGTTCAAGAAGTCAGTACCAATCAAGACGTTACACGAAGCACACCTACATGGCCTTCTAATTCTTGCTTGCTTGGTAGTTCCGACGGAGCTCGAAACAGAAGATACTGAGGAAGAAGCAAAGCGAAGGAAAGAAAGGACGGGTGTCTCAACAGCGAAGATGGAAACACCAATGCCTGTGTTCACTGGAAGGAACATTGTCTTTTGGGCAAAGGACTTCGCGCGCTTTCTAAGACTCACAGGCCAAACTAAGGCGTCAGACATGATCAAATCCGACCTCGTGGTGACTGGATGTAAGACAGACTGGTTGCGCGAACTCCTAGAGGACCTATTATCCGAATCTAACACCTTCGTGGAGATCCTTGCTAAGATTGCCGAGACCTTCCCTGTGTTCGAGACTGACATGCACATTCGCCAACAACTCTTAGATCTCTCCAAGTTCAAGGAGTTCCCTAAGGTGGACGAGATCAATCAGATGGAGGCACGAATCAGAAGGTTGGTGGCAAAGCTTACGTGTGGTTACTCTGAGCACGACAAACTGATTCTGTTGCGCAGCAAAATCCCAGCGAAGACATGGTCAGAGTGCAAAGACACACCTGCACGCAAGGGCCTCACCCACAGCTACTTCGATCTCCTAAGACTGCTCAAAGCCCTCACTCAACTACGCGCAGTACAACGCTGAGGCCGAACTATTCACTGGCGAAGGTAAAGGAGAAGGCAAAGGCGGTGGCAAAGGAAAAGGAAAAAGCCCAGGACAAGGCGGCAGCAAAGGCAAAGGTGGAAGAGGCTGGCAATGGACGCAAGAACATCCACCACCTGCTTTCAAAGGTACCATCTACTGCGAATACTGTGGAAAAAGAAACCACGCAGCGTCGAACTGCTGGAAGAAGCAGAACGATGACAAGAAGCAACAAGAAGGCTGGGATGCAGAACAGCAAGCACAACAGCAAGGTCAACCTGGCAAGGCCCAGTCCGGGTGAGCAGCCATTTCCGAGGCCTGCGCCAAAGCCACCACCTGTGCCGAAACCAGCACCGAGTCCCGCTCCTGTGGCAGCACCTGAAGAGGAAGGAAGCAATAAAAAGAAGAGGAAGCTGTTGTCCATGGAGAAGTATCTTCTGAAGCAATGCGAGAATCACAGGATTCCACTCAAGACCCTTCAGGCTGCGCAGAAGTAGAGGGGTGGGACCTCGGGAAAGAGAATCTAAGCGTGCCTGGTTTCATTGGGGGAGGGAAAGTATCATGGGTTACTCGACACGGGCGCCAGTAACAGCTTAGTGGCGGAGAGAGTGGTGGAGCAAGGGCAGACGCGAATGGGTGAAATTTTCAGAGTCTAGGTTGGCAACGGATCTGTACAGTTGACGAGGGGGGGGACAGAAGGAGTTGTTCACGTGGGAGAAGAGGACATCCCCTTCTCGTTCGCCACCCTCGACACCGACACGTTTGACGTGATCCTGGGAAACGACTTCTTTGAAGCCCACCCACACATCAAGTACCTCTCCCTGCAAGCGCCCCACCATTTACTGGTACGGAGACATGGGCAACTCGTGGAAGTCCCACTGAACGTGGACACCACACCAAAACCCTCCTCGCAAATCATCCAAGGTCTGTCGCTCAACCTAGGCGCAGACATGAAGCTGAAAGGTATGCTGGCCCTCCACGCGCAGCTCGCTCGTACTGAGAACTACCAGCTTTCGACTGAGGTGAAGAGACAAGGGTTTGCGGACTTATTTTTGGAAGGAGATCCGACGGGTTCAGACTTCGTTGAGCTGTTCGGGTCGGTGCAGAACGCGGACTCACAAGTTTACTGCAACCGCAAGGACAACGCTTCCTTTTGGTAACATTGGGGGTGGCTGGAAGAGGTTGTACGCAAATCCAAGGTTCTCCCAACTCTTAAGAGTTCTGGTCACGGTGGCGATCGACGGAGCGCGCTTGGTTTAGTAGTACCAGAAGGGAAGAAATGAAAAAGTAAAGGAGCGAAGTGGAAAGAACTCCTCGAAAGACTGACTACCTCGAAGATCATCCTACCCGACCTGCCGATGTACAGCCAAGATGGGAGTGAGGGAATTTTACCGAAACCTTCCTGCCGGACGTGTGTCTATCTACTGGACGGGGATACCTAACTCGTACCGATGAGAGAACGCGACCAAGAGGAGGTACAGTGGGTCACAAGGCAGAACCGAGGTTGGGGAAAAGCAAAGATGCTGAGCAAATTCCCTGATCACCCTGAGGTCGAATGCGAGGACGCTGGACGTGGAAAGTGATAGCGAAGAGGCAGAGGAGACCTGTGCAGCAAACACGGGAAACAACATCAGGAATCCAAGTGTGTCGACGATCCCAATTCACAACTCCTAGGGGTACGAGTCCGTGAAACGGGACGATCTGGTAGATGCACTACTACTCAAAACCGAGACCTACTCAGAACCTGAGATACCTCCGCAACGAGGAGAACTCGATGACCAAGCCAAGTGCTTACTCGCCTTTGCGTGCATGGCAGCTGACAAGACGACCCACTCCAAGAAAGGGGATCCTCAGTGGGCTAAGCGCAGCAAAGACAGTTGGCCCATCGGAGAGCACGAGAGGGAGGATCTCAAACAACTTCCCTTTCATCGAGTAGAACCCCTACAAGAAAATCACGAGAGAGAGCAATGGCGAGAAAAGCAACTGAAGCTTAAGATCAAATGGGGTTCGAGTGTCTATGTCCCTGAACACGACGATGACCCGTCAGCCTGTACCTGCGAGTATCAAGGACGGTGGGAGATGTCCCACGTGTGTCACTGCCTCCAAGCGAGTACTCTAACTCTGCGAGAAGTTCGTGAACTACTGCAGGAATACCGCGATCAGAGCGCGAAAGTACATACTCACTGCTGTGACGAGTGTCACGGAAATCTCGACCTCTGTCAATTTCACCAAGTGGACCCTGACGAGATCAAAGAGGTACTTACACTCAAGCAGGAGTTTGGGCAAAGCAATCTGGCGGCTTCTGCGGACTTCAAGAAGAAGATCCAAGAACACGATCCCCGAGTTGCTGAAGTCCTCGCAAGGTACGAAGAAGCCTTCGAACCTTTACAGCCCCCCGGGTCAAGCAAGAAACTGGTCAGGATGGACTCAGAGCTGAAGCCCGAGTCTCCAAGACCAGCGAATTACTTCGAGAGGTTACCCCTGCTCTAAAGAGGACCAAGATGAGATCATGAGGCAAGTCCTAGAGCTGGTGGAAGCGCAGATGTGCGAAGCCTACAAGGACACGGAAATCGCTGAGCACTGCTCGCCGAGTTTCTTGGTGGCCAAACCTGGATCGACAGCGAAAAGGCTAGTCGTCGACTATCGCAAGCTGAACAAGATGATCAAACTGCACGCCAGCAGTCTCCCTGTGATGGAAAACACCATCGAAAACGCCGCGTCGTGCAAGTTCAAGTCCAAGATGGACAAAAGAACAGGGTTCTGGCAAGTCGATTTGACGGAGCGTGCCAAGGAGTAGATGACATTTCGGACACCAAACGGAAGCGTTTTCCATGGCTGGTCATGCCCTTTGGCATCGCCAAAGCCCCCGCACTGTTCCAGGAGTTGATGAACCAGGTGCTCACCACCCTCAAACAACGACCCGCAGTCCAGGCGTTGCTCGCACGAGGAGCGGTTGCCGAAGCTCACATCGACGACGTGCTGCTACGCACGAATTCGTATTCTCCGTATCAAGCTGGAGACATGCGAGTTCCTCAAAACTGAGCTAGAGTACCTTGGGTTCCGAGTTGGAGACGGTCATTGGGGAGCGTGTGAGGACAAACTGAAGCCAGTGATGGATTTTACGATCGACGGAGTCAAAGGGAAAGCCGAAGGAGGCAAGAAGATAAGGCAATTTATCGGAGGTTGCAACTTCTACAGGCGCCGCGTTAGCAATTTCACTGAGTTCTCGGCTATACTGACAACACCCCATGGAAATGTACAGACGAGGAGAAAAACAAGTTGGAGGAACTGAAGGAGAAAATATGCAAAGCAATACCTCTGGGAGTGCCGCGGCCGAAAGGAGAGATTGTCTTCGCCTCGGACACTTCTAACGTGGGCGGAGGCGGTACTCTCTTTCAATCGCAAGCGCTCCGACCTGAACAGTGTCATGAAATCGATGAAGTGCTCAGAACACAAGGAGTAAATCGAGACGGCAGTCTAAAACACTCGTATAACGAAGACGAATGGCGACTTTTTCCACTCGGACATTGGAATTGGAAGTGGAATGCAGCTCCCTCCAAGTACCACACGTACGAGCACGACCTACTAGCAGGAGTACTGGTCCCCGCTAGTCAACAAAGGATCATTGGTAACAATCCAATCACCTGGCTCGGTGATCAGGATTCGGTCAAGTACTTTATGCATTCACCGCCTCCCGAACAAAAGAGACTACGGCGATGGTGGGTATTTCTGTCCCAGCTACCACTGGTCGTTCACCACATCCAAGGGCTCAAGAACGAGCTAAGCGATTACCTCAGCCGCAACTCTTTCGACGAACGCTTGGGACAATCATCAGAGGAAATGGCAAAGGACACGTTCGCCAAGATGGATGTGCAGCTCGACCTGTTCATGAAGACCACGCAACCGCAGAAGAAGTGGGGAACGGAGGAACTGTTGAAGGATTACGCTGCGATTATGAGGCAACTGCAACCAGGGCAGGTTAAGCTGATCGCTGGCGAACAGTGGGCAATGACGAAAGACGCGCTGTAAAAGGAAGACCGAGTCCGTGTACCTGAATCCCATCTCGAAGAAAAGCTCCGATGGTGCCACACGGTCAACGGTCATACAGCAGTGCAGAGGTCCTTGTCGTTCTTCGACCGCCACTTTCACTGCAACAAGAACGAAGCAGAGAAAAAGAAACTTATGACCGCGGTGACGAAAGACTGCCACTGCATCCTGGGAAAACCCAACTGTCGCGGAGAAATGGGAAACCTGCCCATAACTCATATGGTGAATTCTGTCGTGTACCTGGACTCCATGCACCTGCCGCACTACGCAGGGCACAACTTTGCGTTGCTGGTCACGTGCGGGCTCTCCAGATTTCCAAGGGTGTTCCCTATGAACAAGAAGGCGGACAGCCGAACAGTGCTGAAAACGTTGTTTGAAGAATGGGTACAAGTCTATGGTTTACCGAAGGTCATCCACTCTGATCAGGACGTGCGCTTAAACGCAGCAGGCAACTGGTACCGAGGCGTACTAGAAACACTTGGTTGGGAGATTCAATGCGGTACGCCCTATCTGCGCACCAAGAATGCGCTCTGCGAGAGGCAAATCCGCTCCTTCAAAACAGTGATGGGGATCCTCATGGCGCAGGAGAAGGGGAGGAACTGGTTGAGATTGCTACCGTGCGCAATATACCTGATGAACAACAAGGTGTCCACGCGTACTGGTTTCTCACCGCAGGAGCTCTTCCTCGGTCGTCCTGGTTTCCACATGGAGTTCCCGACGCCGCAGGACGTGAATCCTAAGGTGAACGAGTGGATGGAAAAACAAGCTGCGTTGGCAAGTAAGGCCAAAGAACTGCTTCAGAAGATCAGGGAACGTGACAACACACGCAGCAACCGTGGGCGCAAACCCGTCGAATACCAGATCTGAGACATGGTACTAGTGCACCACAAGAGGTTACCGCGCTGGAAAAAAAACGACCTAGATCTACCCTACTATGGTCCTTTTATGGTCACGGATGTGGGTCCTACTTCGGTTGGACTATGCGCAAGTCCAAGGTTTGGAGGAGGGATTGAAGTCGGCTTTCCTTTCCTCAAGAGGTACACCCTGATGGACGAGTTCGACCTGGATTTGGAGGGTTTTGACGACAAAATGGCGGCTGAGGATGATGAGCTCAACGATGATCAAGATCAGGACATGACGTCGGAGCTCCGGAGCACGGAAGATTCTGAAGGAGAAGGACAGTTGCCGGACGTGAACACGAAGGAGATGAAGGCAAAGGTTTTTACAAGGTGGAAGCTATACTGCCATCAAAGTACAGGCATGGCTGGAGATTCTTGGTCAAGTGGGAGGGCTACTGCATGGCAGAGGAAACCTGGGAACCCTACACAGCGTTTATCTTGGACCAAGGGAACGTGAATTCAGTATTTCGGGATTACTGCAATGCCAACAAACTGCAGAAGGTGCTCAAACTAGCGGAAATTAGAAGTAAAGTGGAGGACAATAAGCACAGCAAGTAAGAACCTGAAGACCGGTCAACCACGTCCTCCGATTCTTTGAATGCCACGGGCAACGGTTCACCCAAGTCCACCGACTCTTTGGATGCCACGGGCGACAGATCACCGAAGTCCATCGACTCTTTGGATGCCAGAAGCGACGGTTCACCCAAGTCCAAAGACTCTTCGGATGCCACAGGCGATGGGTCAAGCATGTTCACCGATGGCTCCGACGGCTCCGACCTCAGCACCGTCTCGGAGGATTCGTCACCCAGCACAGCCGGATCGACAGCTGCAGGCACAGCCGGATCGACAGCCGCAGGAACAGCCGGATCGACAGCTGCAGGCACAGCCGGATCAACAGGTGCAGGCACCAATGCAGGCACCAGTCCGGGGTCCACGGCTCCTGGCAGCCATCGCTGCTCGTTCAGCCGGATGCTGTCCAGCTGAGCATCTGCCCAGCGCAGCCGCAGCCCGCCAGTGCCGGCGATTACCGCCCAGCGACCGACGGGCTCCAGCTGGCGTCCAGGCCCGAAGAGGGACTGGACGGGCAGGTAGGAGCAGGCGAAGGGGATGCGGGTGTTGGTGATGGGAGGAGGAATCCGAGGTGGCGGAGTGCCTGAGAAGGAAAGCGGAGAAGGCGGATCGGGGGCAATGGGGTCGGGAGATGCTGAAGCAGAAGAAGATACAGTGGAAGGCGATGGCATAGGCGGTGGCGCCCAGGCTGCAGGAAGCGCAGCTCGGGCCAATTGGGGAGGAGTGGCCGCGGGCTGTGGTGCAGGAGCCGGCAGAGGCAACAGCACGTGAAGGAAAGGGACAGGCACGGGCAGAGTGCCACTGGGTGCACTGGGTGGAGGAGGTAACTGGGGGTAGGGCTTGGCTGGTTTGGGTTTAGGCTTAGGTTTAGGCTTGGGCTGGGCTCTACCGGCAGGCTTGCTACGAACCATGGTAAAAAAGCTGTTAAGCCACACAAGGTACTGCAGCGAAGGTGTAACAGTCAGCAGTAAGGTATCGTGCCAAAACAGTGCAAAAACAGGAGTTCGCGTCCCTGTAACAAACTGTCGCGCGCGAACTCGAAGACCGAAACCAACAGAAAGGCCAGAAGAGGGAGAGAGCAAGAGAGAGAAGAGGGGAAGGAAAGAGTGTAAGAGACTGGGGGGGAGGAGATATGACAGAAAACCTTTTTATGAAACCCACGCCGAAAACAGCGAACACCGCCGGCGAGGTTCTGGGTAGCTAGGGCGCAAGGCAACTGTGACCAGGGGTAGACGCCTACGCACCCAGGTACTAAGCGAACGGTGAACCCGGTGTGAAAATGGTGTACAGTAACATCCTTTTCTCCTGTTGACATCCTTTTCTCCTTGTGCGAACCAATCATTTTATCCCCTTCCCGCCAATGAACGAACGAACACGTGCACGCTGGCCTTCTGGAGCAGTATAACGGCCATCACGGCAGTGCGGTGACTACAGTGGATCGAAGGACGCTCGCAGGATGGCAGTGATTTTTTTTGAACAGACACGCAAACCACGACGCGGTCTGTGCAATGCTAACGAAGGTCCACCTCAGCAACCTGCCCGTACGAGTACCTTTACCACTAGAGTGACGGAGTAACGGGAGAGCAACGGATGAGTACCAAGTACCACTACTACAGCTACCTGCAGACTGACGACAACGAGATCAACCTGACTGCTTGCAGCGACAACGACACTGGGATCGACACGTGGAATTCAAGGGACGCGCTACGCAAAGCTGCCGAAGGACGTGTCAGATGCCTCCATGCCTGCGCAACGAACAGATCATGGCGATGAAGGAGGACACGCGCAAGCAGCTTGACTGAGCACGGCCCAAAACGACACGCGAAACTCGCATGCGCTCTTTCAGAACACCTAAGGTCTGACTACAAGCAAGAAATGGGTGTATGGATACTGCGCATGCATGTTGTGAGCCCATCTAAGGGTTATATATTTGAGGCGTACACAAAGCACCTGCAGCGCTGCAGGGGGGGGGCTAGATGGACCCACTGAGGCTGTTTCATTTTGCGAACATGCCTATTTATATGAGCGGTCAGTTATTAAGCTGAACTCTGGTCGACCATGTAGTGAATTTCCTACTCTAATGCACATCATGCACCGAAATCCCAGAATGCATAGCATGATTCTACAAATCCAAGATCCAAGTTTATAGTGGTTTCAACACTGTGTTTTTGTCTCTCCTGCTGCTTGCTGCTGGTGTAGGGTTTCCTGCTGCTTGTTTTTGGAGATGAAAATCTTTTGTTTGCTGAAATACAGTAAATCCAGGATAGCCCAAGCCAGAGGTGTGCAAGGAGAAGAGAATCAGGATCAAAGCATGAAGGGCTGCAGTGTAAACAGTGAAAGATGAAAGGATATTCACAGAAACTGCAACTCAGGTCAAATCAGATTGCATATTCACAAAGATAGCTGAAATGTTTTGGAAAAGAGTTGGAAAACTGCCCCATGGTCACTCTATCTCCATAGTGCCATCTCAGGAGATGTGCACTCTTTGTTTTGGGTCCCATATGTGCTGAGGTGGCAGGGCATGTGGCGATGAGGTCACTGCCATGTCACATGGGATCTTCCTACTTAGCTAGGCTGACCAGGAATTGAACCCAGGACCTCTCAAAAAGAGGTGCCCAGCGCCCTAGGGTGCATACCACTAGGACAGCTAAGTATTCATGGAAAAACATAGATAAATTCATAGGCTCTGCCTTGGATATGTCAGTTCTCAGTCAACTCAGGAAAAGATGATTTGCTTCACATTGAAAGGGGATTAAGGGGTCCACTCCATATCCTGGTTGGGTGTTTGGTCCCATAGGTCAAAATGTGTTATCACCACTTTTGGTGGGACCAATACTAAGATAGAAATGCCTGGATGCTCAGTGCATCTCTAATACAACTAGAGTATGCCTCAAAGCATTGGAAAAGCACTTTTTCTTACTCCCCCCTTGTGCTGTGGTGGCCACCACTGTTGCATTTTAGGAAAAAGGGATTTTTTCTTGGCCTTTCCTTGGTTTCCACATCTACTTTAAAATACCTATAGCTTCCCTCACACAGAAAAATGGGCGCTCACCATGGCTGGCGCTCTTTTGCTGCTCTGTTTGTAACATTTCCTACAGAAGACTCAGCGCTCATGGCGCTGCCGGGGCTCCTGTGGCTTGGTTGGGTTAGTTTGGGAGCATGCCAAAACATGTGCATGTGCATCCCTCCCTCCAAGACGCAGCGCGACACAAACCCAACGCAAGACACAATATACACATTCGCATGGGTTCTCGTAAACCTGCTGGCGACCTGTGACCTGTCTTAGGGCGAAGGGAGTCGTAAAAAAAATTAAATTGCCCCTTGGTGGGGTCTTGGGTTCTGCTCAGTCTCTCCAGGCTGCTGCGTTTCGGCCCGAACACGGCCTACTCAGCGAGGCTGCGCGTGGGTATCTGCAGAGGCAGGAATGGGAGAATTATGGACGAATCCACGCAAAAGCGAAGCAACGACACCAAAATCCGTCAAACGACGGCCTAGAATTTTTCTAAGACAACACACCTGAGCAGAATCCAATTGTGCATCAGAAGCACATTTTTATAAAAATTATAGTCATCTCTAGATTTTTCAAATCAAGAAATTCCTACGCATAAAAAGGCGGCGCGCAGGAGCGGCTCCTAGCGAAGCGCCGGAAAATGCAGAAATAATGGCATTATAAACGTATGTCTCACGTAGTCTTGAAAATGACGAGACACACATTAATACATAAACATACAGATTCCACCCACACTAATAGAAGTATCAAAAATTCAAGAACTGGAAAATCAACGAAAAGACTTCAATGAATCAGGTATAAACTACAGGTATGCTCGTCTCGTATGCCGCATACACATTGCTCGTCTCGTGTCTCCGTGGACGAGTCTTGTAGCAGCGCTAACAACGATAGAGGGCTAGATTAGAAAGATTGCAGATGATTAGAGGTGAGATTAGGGAAAAAACAGATGGCCTTCGGCCAGGGAGTGGCTGTCACGGGGGGCTACCGGTCCTGCCCTGCGGTGCAATGCGGGACAACTGTGACAACTGCTCTTACAGCAGCAACCTCCCTTTTTGTTGCACTGATTAGAACATACACACCGATGCATAGCGACGATTTCGCTGGCGCTTCGTTTTCCGCCTCAATTTGCTTCACTCTCCGGCGGTAGGTAAGGTGAGTAAGCCGGGGAGGGGCCACCCCCTGGTGGAGTTCGAGATTGTGGAGCGGATGGGCAGGTTTGCCCAAAACAGTCACGCATGCTCGTGCATTCACACACGCATTAAAGGGTAGGCCACGCGAAGTGCGCACGGTAAACCTTGTTTAGGCTACCCAGGGGCTCCTTGGTACGTTCTTTAAGAGAACTTGAGGAGTCCCTTAACGCTTGCTTGCTTGACAGGGGAGCTGATCCTTCAGCGCGTTTGCGGACAGTGTATTATAGGTCACACTGAGAACCGTATAATACGGGGAGGGTGGCTTGGTTCCTCCGCCGCAAACACCCCTTCATTTGCCTTTGCTTTACAGGTGGGCAGGTAGGGTGATTGGTGCAGCAGCATACCATTTTTTTTTTCATGCCCTGCTAAACAAGGGCGCAGATCACACAAACAAGTAACTCCGCCTCTGCCTGTGGCAGAGCAGGGAGTCCGACTTCATCGACATCTGCGCCGTGCACGCAAAAAGAGCACCTCTTCCCTCCAAGCCCTAGCAGGGGAAACGCGTGGTGGCGTCCCCTGTTAGGCCACAGCTGCTTAGCAGCGCTGTGTTCTCTTGTCCTCTTCACAGGAGGGTCGCTAGGACCCACGACATGTTCTTCAACAACACCAAGTAGAGTGTGCGTGTAGGAGTGGTAGTCCTGAGTGGGGTCTTGAGCAAGTTGCAGCAGTGCTCGCCCACCAGGATGGTGCCACTGTAGGGTGTGTAGGACCTGTAGTGCGTGTGTCACTGTCCCACCCGTTTCCTGCAATTTTAGCAGGGTTGGTGGGCTGTGGCAGTGGTTAGGTCAGTGTTTTGGCCACTTAGCAAAACGGCGTTTTCATGCCTTCATAGCTTTTGGCCACCCCTCCCTGTAGTAGACAGATAGGTAGGGAAAACAATACCTGGATTAGTACGCTGGGTATTCCCCAAAGGTTTTGCGCCAGCACAGAAATTGGGCGCTTAGGGGAGGGGAGACCCGGGGCGTACCCCGTGGCATCAATAAGCCAACCCTCCAGGTTTAGCAAGCGTGCAGACTTGGGTATAATTAGGACACCACTTCTGCGGCTTGCTCTCAGGACCTTAGGAATAGCACACTCACACATACGCTTTGGCAGGTAAGGGTAAGGTTCAGTCCCTAGCTTTAGTCTTGGAGGCAAGCGTCTCAGCGAGCCTCAGCAACTCACCAAGGTTGTTCTGGGACAAGTAGTCAACCAGAACTGAGTTTAGGTGTCCCTCAGGTAGAACAAACGCAGAGAAGGGCTCCCAGGTGGCCTCTTCGACTCCAAACCCCTCCCAGAGGGTGAGAAAGCCCCAATCCTGGCGATAGCGGTGGTGTAGGACAATCTTCACCAGGTAGAAGCCCTCCTTAGCCATCTCCTCGGCGTTCATGTCGGGGAGTTCACCCTCAACTTCCATAGGGCTGGCAGCCCCTTGTAGGTCCAGAGCGGCGATTTCCTCGTCGTTCAGCTCCCACTCCTCCCCACAGAGGTCTTCAGGATCATAGTAGCGCTTCAGGTGTTGAGCAGCGCACACCAGGGTCCCCCCTAGACGGGGAGAACACCGCACGGTGATACGGTGTCCATCCACTGATAGAATCTTGTACGGCCGGAAGTATGGGTCATCGCTGGTAGAGCGTGGCCAGGCGGGTAGTCGACTGTGGTGCACCAGCACCCAGTCCCCCTCTTGGTAGGTGGCCGGTACTCGGTGCTTGTTCTTCTCGTTCCACTGACGCTCCCTCACTCTCTGGAGCATTGCCTTGGCCTTGTTTACCTTCGCTTGTTGCTCTTGGACCCATTCACCCACAAAAGAATGGGTGTCCTCTGGATAGGGGGCATGTAGGAACCATGCCGGGCGCCCTAGGAATAGCTCATGGGGCGAATAGCCAGTAGCTGAACTCTCTACGGAGTTCATCATCAAGGATATGACGGGGAGTAGTCTCACCCAGTCTCTGGTGCGTTCAGTTTTGCACCATATCCTTACATTCTCCTTGAGGACACGGATCTGTCGCTCACATAGGGGGTTGCTCGTGTGAGAGTAGGGAATCCCCGTAGACACCCGGACATTGAGGGATCTCAGGACCCTCTTGTACCAGCCAGTATCTGAGCGTACTCGTACGTCCTCATCGGAGTTCATCTCCTTGGGCGCCCCATAGACACAAAACCACTCCTCCAGGAGTATCTTGATAGTCTCCTCCCCGGTAATGTGCTTGGTACATGGGAACACCCTGGTAAACCTGGTCAACCCACAGGTTACCACGAGGGCGAAGTCATAGCCCCGGAACTTCGGCATCTCCGTGTAGTCCACGTATAGAACACTGTTAGCACAGTGAGGGATGGGCAGGGTCGAGTAGAGACCTCTGTCCCTGATATCCCCTGGTTTACAGGACCTGCACGGGCACTTGTCCACGATAGGCTGGAGGGTCTTCCGCAGTTGGTCGTCAGCCCACGCAAACTGCACCCTGTTTTTCACCTCAAGGGCGGCATTTGTGTGCAACAAAAAGACGCGCAGTTTCCGCGTGTTTCCACCTGAAAACTGAGAATTAAAAAACGGAGGAATCTCAAATATATTTTTTTAGGCTATCAGCGGAATGCAAGTAGTCAGACGTATGAAAAAAATGTTTTTTTTGGCATGTTGAGCGCGCGAGGCCTCGCGGACTCAATTATGCAGAATGTGTATTTCCCAATGGTCCTGAATAAACAGTATTCCATGCCAAATGAGGCTCTGATATCTTCATGGGTGCCTCATGGTGTACCGTTCGGGTCATGTCAGCAGCAAGAGTCGTCAATCAATGGACGTTTTGTACACGACATGCACTATGTAAGGTGTAATAGATCTAAAAAGGCGGGTTGCCCTCAGTCCTTGCTAAACACACAATTTTCAGTTAGTTTACCTACAGATGAGGTGCCCAGCCTCCCATCGTTTGGGGCTGTACAACAGTTTGTCAGAAGCGCTAGGTCACAGGACGTATGAAGCAAGTACTCTAGAGGAGGATAGTCTAATCGCTACTCTTGAGCTCACTGTTTTCACAGGATTCCAAAAGGGAGGAATCTCAAAAAGCCTGTTTGAGGCTATTGGCAGAATGCAAGTAGTCAGGGGTATTCAAAAACCCATGCTTCTAGCATGTTGAGTGCGCGAGCCCTCGCGTACTGAGTGTTCCGCTGTGCAAGTCTTTAACCCATATTGAATCTTGCAGTTTCGTCTTTGCTCCATCCTTGCTTCATGCCACTTCCGATGTCAAAAAGTGATCTCAAAAAAGCCTGAAAATCTCACTCCAGCTGGCTGAGTGCGCGAGGCCTCGAGCACTCAGCCTCCCATAATAAGTATTTTTCATGTGGACATGTACAGGATGTTTGAACAGCGCCCATCTTTAATAGTTTTCCAGACGATCCAAAAATTGGTATTCTTCAAATTAGCCAACAAAATTTTTTTTCGGGGAAAATGACCGGTAACCCCTCTGATTTTGGACTAGAGAATGGTTATTTGACCCCCCTAAAAAAAGCAAAAAATGGGCAAAACTGATGAAAAATGCATTTTTTGGGAGGGTTTGAAAAACAGTATTTTCAAGATGGCAAAAAAACTATTTTTTTCGGTGACAAAATCTAGGTGCTTAGGTGAAAAAAAGGGGGTGCAGTTTGCGTGGGCTAAGTAGAACACTGTTAGCACAGTGAGGGATGGGCAGGGTCGAGTAGAGACCTCTGTCCCTGATATCCCCTGGTTTACAGGACCTGCACGGGCACTTGTCCACGATAGGCTGGAGGGTCTTCCGCAGTTGGTCGTCAGTCCACGTAGTGTGGAACCACTGCTTGAACAGCCTCAGGGTACGGTCAGCACCCACATGACCGCTGAACTCATGGGTCCACTTCAGCAGCGCTGGGACTCTGTCACTAGGCACCACAATGCGGTCCTCGTGCCAGAGGTAGCTCTTGTCCCTCTTCCACTGGTCTTGGTTGACCAGGAGGGGTTCAAGGCGTTTCTCCAGGCGCTTGTAGATATCCCCAAACTCCTTCACGTACTCTGATTGTTGGAGTCCATCCAGGGGGCGTATCATCGTCATGTTGAGGTCCAAGTGGACGTCCATACGGCTGAACGCCTCTTTAGCAAGCGCTTCAGACCGGGCACCAATCAGGGCGTCGAAGTTGTTGCGGCTGATGTAGTCGGCACACTCGTTCTTCACTCCCTGGATATGGTGTACCGTCAGCCGTAGTTGACTGAGGTAGGTCCACCAGCGCCGTAGCTTGGCCTTCTCAGGTGGGGGACCTTTCTGGAAACTGCAGACCGGTTCTTGGTCGCACAGCCAGACCACAGGGTTACTCCCCAACAGTCGTGCTTGTGAGGATAGCACCAGCATACCCGCGAGCAATTCCTGCTCATAGGTGGAGTAGTTCCCCCTGGCCTGGTTCCACTTCCAGTTCCAGTGGCCCAGAGGTACTAGGACCCACTTGTCGTCAGGGTAGCTGTGCTTGAGGGTTCCATCTCGGTTGAGACCTTCCGTCCCCCATTGGGAAATGGCCGAGTCGAACTCCTGCTTCTCTAGTGCTTGCCATTGGAACAATGCTCCACCACCGCCCACATTGCTGGCGTCGGTCACCAGGATAATCTCTCCTTGTGCCCTAGGCACGCCCAAGCACTTAGCGTTGGCTACCTTGTCTTTGAGCTCGTCAAACGCTTGTTGCTCTTGTGGGCCCCAGCGCCAAGTAGTACTCTTCTTGATCAAGTCCGTCAGAACGGCGCTGGTGTAGGTGAAGTTTTTGATGTGGCGGCGATAGAAGTTGCACGCCCCAATGAAACTGCGTACATCATGAAGTCCTTTCTTGGGGTCTTCGTGTCGTACCTTGGCATCCATCAGGGGTTTGGCCTTAGAGGCCGCTGGGGTCCACCACCCATAGCCAACGTCAAACCCCAGGTACTGCATGGTCTCCTGCATGAACTCACACTTCTCGAGCTTGAGTCGTGTGTGGTTCTCCTGGCAGACCGCAAAGAACTCACCCAAGAGGATTAGGTGATCCTCCTGGGTATTGGTCCCGAGGCATACATCGTCGATGTGAGCCTCCATCTGGGCACCACGGGATATGAGCTCCTGCACCTTAGGTCTCCTTCGTAGGATGGACAAGATCTTGTTCATCAGCTCTTGGAATAGAGCGGGTGCGTTAGCCACGCCAAACGGCATGACCTTCCACTTGAACATCCTCCCCTGAGGGGTGATGAAGGCCAGTAGTTCCTGTGCGTTGGGCGTCAGGTCCACTTGCCAGATTCCGCTCCTCTTGTCCATTTTGGTCTTGTAGCGACAGGAGGCTATCTTCTCCAGGGTAGACTCCATATTGGGAATGGACCCTGAGTGGTTCAGCGTTTTCTTGTTCAGCTCTCCGTAGTCCACTACCAGCCGTTTGGCTGTAGACCCAGGTTTAGCCACCAGGAAACAGGGGCTGCAGTGTAGGGGGTAGTCCCCGTCCTTGTACTCCAGGACTAGGCCAGCGTCGATACATTCTTGTATCTGTCGCTCAATCTCGTCGGCCTGCTCTTTAGGAGCTGGATAGGGTCTCCTCCGGATCTTGTGACCCACGAACTCGGGTTTCAGCTTGAGGTCCATCTGTACCAGCTTGTCACATGAGGCTGGAGGGGGTAGTTCTCCGAACACCTCCAGATAGGTCCTTATAAGCTTCTGTACCCGCGGGTCCAATACCTTGATCTTGTCCTCCATGTCCTCGTCAGAGTGTAAGTTGCTTGCCCCCTGAGTAATAGACGTCAGGAGGTGGTCCTCCATCGACTCTTCGCCTGTGATAGCGTCCTTCAGCCCTTGGTAGGCATATAGAAGGTCTTGTTCAACCATCTCCGGTGGACGATGGCAACATAGGCACGCTCGAGGAGGTTCACATACACATTCCTCCGAGAGGTCGTCCTCCTCTGGGGTCCTCACATGGGCGCCCCACACGCTCTTCATGAGCTTAAGATCTACCTCCCTTTTGCATCTGGTGATCTTCTGTTCGAGGTCCTCCTTCAATTGGGATAGGTCTCCCATACGTCCTTGCTTCAGTGGCCATGAGCTGCGGGTAGGCTTTGCATAGCATAGCTTTTTCGCCACCAACTTCCTCTTGGAATCCACATACTCCCTGAGCCTGGATCGAGGGTCCAGCTCCTCGTCCACGGGGTCTTCCACCCTCATGGAGAGTAGGGGTTTCAGTGGGGCGACGTACTCGGCGTTCTCCACTTCCTCCACACAGGTCTGCACGAAGAAGGCGTCGTGCTCAGTTTCGTTGTCTGAGTGGATAGAGCTAGGTAGCTCAGATAATCCACACTCAGAGACTCCATCAGGAACAGATACATGGCACGGAGAGTTGGGGGCTTTGGTGTCAGTCACGACGTACTCATCTCCTCCGGGTGTAGTGTCAATAGCATCTTGAGGTCGTAGGCGATCCTTCAAGTCACCCAAGGCGAGTCCATCGCTTTCTCGTTGTATAGCCTGGACCAGAGTCGGGTCCAGATCCTCCCAGGGAATGGAGGTAAGACCTCCGTCCACCACGCTCAGCATACTCCCCCATCCGGGTTTCCCAATAGGCGTCTTACGACCCAGAGGCACGTAGATGGCCTCATCAGGTAACCGAACAGAGCTGATAGTCAGCCTGTCCAGGAGGTTTCGCCAGTATTCGTTGCCCCCATGGGCTCCCCAATCAGGGGAACACAGGACCATACGGGAACGTTCCAAGGCCACCTTGGTCAGCACCTTCCCCAGTTCACTGAACTTGGGGTTCCCGTAGGCCATCCCGAAAGAGGGCCAGTAAAGTTTGTAGCTGCATTTCTTCCCCTTGCTGCAGTAAAGGTCCAGTACATGCTGCTTGTCGCTGGCAAACAACTCCACACTCAGGTCTTCTCGAGAGTAACCCAACTCCTTCAGACCTTGGTCTAGGACTTCCCCCAATAGTTGATAGTCCTCAGTTTTGGAGGCCGCCATCATGTTCGAGGGCTCCTCCTTCGATAGCCTCAGGTAACTCGAGGTATGTTCCGACTGCTCCAGTGGCACAGACTCTCTGCCACTGCCGTGGTCCACGTAGAGGAGGTAGGGCGCTTGCAGCGTCAGGGATTGTATCTGGGAGTGCTGTACGAAGAAGTCAGTTCCCAGTACAAAGTCGAAGGCCTCAGTGTCCATCACATAGAACCGATGGGCGATAGTGCGGGAGCCCATAGGTACCTCCACTTCACAGTCCCCGCAGCTGTGCCCCACATGTCCATCCCCCATGCGTATAGCAGCGGTGGTCATGGTGTTCTTCAGGCTCCCACAAGGTAAAGTTTTCTTGGCCACTATCGATATGGTGGCGCCAGTGTCCAATACCCCCAGGTATTTGCGTCCCCCTAGTCGGATACGTACCGAAAACACCAGGTCTTGGGTGCCACCAGAGTGTCCCCGTCAGAACTCCGCGGGACAGGTCACCTCGAACCCCTTGTTCCGCAGTTTGCGGGCCATCCTCATGAAACGGCTCCTCTTCTTGGCGTTGCCGTCATCACCACCTTCATGCTCACGCTTGGCTCCTTGTTCTTGCTGGGCCTGCGTTTGTGAGCGGGTGGTAGGACCAGACTGCCCTCCAGAGGGCTCGGAGTTCCCCCCTGGATTAGGGTTGGGGTTGCCTCCGTTCTTGTCCTTGTTCTTGTTGTCCTTGTCGGGCTGGCGGTTAGCGCCTCCTCCTCGTCCATCTTGACCCTTGTCTTGCCCTTGACCACGTCCTTTCGACTTGCCCTTGCCAGAGTCGTTGCCTTTGCCTTTGCCTCCACCTTTGCCTGAGCCTTTGCCAGGATCTTCACCCTTAAGCTTCGCCGATAGGCGTTGCTTATGGTAGCACTCATCCTCGTAGTGCTTCCGCTTCCCGCAGAATGCACACGTGATGGTGCACCTGTAATGATCCGGCAGCTTTGCTTTGGCGCCGGTGTTCTTCTCCTGCTGCTTCCCCTGGACTACGAAGCAGTCTCGCTGCTCGCAGTCAGGGGCGTGCTGCAGGTGGCCCTGCTCGTCCCTGGCATCACACCAGAACAGCTCCTTCGCGTTCTCCATGATACGGGCGTGGGCGTGTTTGGGGGTAGTCCCCTGCCCAGGTCGGGACCCTTGGTACCCTTTGCCATGGCCTCCAGAACCTCCACCACCAGGACGGTAGTTGTTCAAGTGCTGGTCGCTCTCCTTCTCCAGCGCCAGCTCCAGGAGTAGCACGCATAGATCCTCGTAGCGGAGGGATCTAGCCTTGCGCTCCGCCGTCGAATGGCCCTCGTCCCATAGCTCTCGAGGGAGCTTGGCCACCAACCAGAACAGCAGGTCGTCGCTGCTGTAGGAACCGGGCGTCAGTCCTCCAGCCCAGTGATCCAGGTCAGCCAACAGCTCAGAGACCCTGCCAGGTTTGGGGTTGTTGGGCAGCACGGGCAGGTTCTGGATCTCGGCCCTGATGGAGAGGTCGGTTTCGTAGGTCGGGTACTGCCTCTCCAGGGCAACCAACACATCGGCAAAGGTGGCGGAGTTAGTCACGATCTGCCTGACCTGCTTCTCCAGGTACTTGGTCTTGCAGCACTGCAGGAGCAGATCGCACTTGACTCGCCAACTAGCGTGGGCTTGGCCGGTCAATCGGAGAAACCGGCCAAAATTCTCAGCGAACTCGCTGAGGTCCTTGCCTGTGAAGTCAGGCAGGTTCACCACGATCTTGGAGGTGGCAATAGCCTTCGCCTCCTGAGACCTGCGTCCCTCAGGGCGTCGGGTCTTCTTCTTCTTCTTCTTCTTCTTCTTCCCCCTTGGGTCCTCGGGGTCCTCCGGGTCATCGTCCTGCGAGGGCGAAGCAGAAGTTATCGACGGCGGCTCATCATCCGAGGGGTCTCCGCCTAGATCACTAGAGCCATAAGGCTCCACGTCCACCATTGCCCTCAAGGATGTCAGCCCCAGCCGGTCCAGCTCGGCCCTCGTAGAGTTCGTCACGTGGCTGTAGGGCGGCTGGGCCGTTCTCGGTACGAAAGGACTTCTCGGTATAGCTGCAGGGGTCGGCATCGGTCGGCTCCTCAGACTCCCCAGGGTATTTGTCAGCCCTGCCGCCAGCTGGTTAGCCTGTACTTGGTGGGGTGACATTCCCACCGTGGTAGGTGACGCTTGGGGCGGTATCATCAGGGGCTCCAGTTTCTCTCGGATCTCTTGAGTGAGGTCGCCCACGATTTTTGAAGTGGCTCCTCGGAGCACCTCGTTGATCTCCGACCGCGTCAGGGACCTGTTGGAGGATCTCCCCGATCCTCTACTCCTGCCACCAAGAGACTCAGGTCCTCTCCTCAACCCACTCAAGGTTGCATAGCCAGGTGCATACCCAGGAACATCCACATAGGTTCCAGTAGCGGGTAGTGGATGGGGATATTCAGCCGCATACCATCGCGGCGCAGAACTGGAAGCCACCGGCTCACTGGCAGTAGTTGCCTCAGAGAGCGCAGTGGTGGGTGGGCCCATACCATAGGCGGGGTAGGGAGGCATGCCAGTAAAGCCTGTGCCCTCTGCCATAGGCGGGTGGGTTATGGGAGTGGATGTTGCAGCGGCTGGGTCTGGAATTGGGAGTGTGGTGGTTATAGGAGAGGGTGATGCGTGGAGGCCAGAAGCGCTTGGTGCGCCTTCGAAGGTAGGGTCATTCGTCAGGTCTTGCCCTTGTTCCTCTCCTTCGTCTGCTTCGTCTCCAGCATCCTTATCGCTCTGTCTCTTTCTCTTCACAGGCTGAGTGACCACGACCACGTCTTTGACTGAGAGGACCCTGAAGGCCGTCTGGAGTCCATCCAACGAGTGCTCAGCCACTTCCACTGGCCCATGTAAGGGCTCCGAAGGCACAGCGCCGCTAGGCCCAGGTCCAAGTTCACCAGGTGCTGGCCTTGCCGGTGCTTCAGGCGCTGGCGCTGTCTTCACGTCGGCGTCCTCTTTCCTTGTGTCCATCTTCGTTCGCTCTTCTGCTTATATGTGCCTGTACTCGGCGCACTGGATGTACGGCGCGGGGTTGCTGCCGGTGCGCAGAGACAGACTGCCTCTTGCTACCAGAAAAGTTTATAGTGGTTTCAACACTGTGTTATTGTCTCTCCTGCTGCTTGCTGCTGGTGTAGGGTTTCCTGCTGCTTGTTTTTGGAGATGAAAATCTTTTGTTTGCTGAAATACAGTAAATCCAGGATAGCCCAAGCCGGAGGTGTGCAAGGAGAAGAGAATCAGGATCAAAGCATGAAGGGCTGCAGTGTAAACAGTGAAAGATGAAAGGATATTCACAGAAACTGCAACTCAGGTCAAATCAGATTGCATATTCACAAAGATAGCTGAAATGTTTTGGAAAAGAGTTGGAAAACTGCCCCATGGTCACTCTATCTCCATAGTGCCATCTCAGGAGATGTGCACTCTTTGTTTTGGGTCCCATATGTGCTGAGGTGGCAGGGCATGTGGCGATGAGGTCACTGCCATGTCACATGGGATCTTCCTACTTAGCTAGGCTGACCAGGAATTGAACCCAGGACCTCTCAAAAAGAGGTGCCCAGCCCCCTAGGGTGCATACCACTAGGACAGCTAAGTATTCATGGAAAAACATAGATAAATTCAGAGGCTCTGCCTTGGATATGTCAGTTCTCAGTCAACTCAGGAAAAGATGATTTCCTTCACATTGAAAGGGGATTAAGGGGTCCACTCCATATCCTGGTTGGGTGTCAGGTCCCATAGGTCAAAATGTGTTATCACCACTTTTGGTGGGACCAATACTAAGATAGAAATGCCTGGATGCTCAGTGCATCTCTAATACAACTAGAGTATGCCTCAAAGCATTGGAAAAGCACTTTTTCTTACTTGAACAGTAAAGATGATCGGTGAATCTGACGAATGACTGAAGATGATGGTGACAGGCAGATTCACAGGGGTCCAATTGTACAGAATCAGATCTGGATGCAGAAATGACATGATTGGTAATGATGGGGCGCATGAATGGCTCCATGGTGGACAGTATTACTGAGTGGGCACTTCGAAGATAAAGTTCAAAACTGAACTATGGTGATAGGAAAAGGCCGAGAAACCATAGAATCATATCTTGTTCATGTATTTAATACTCAGGAGACATGTGCATATTTTTGGGTCATTTGCTTAGCCTTTTTTGCCATTGACCTACAATCAATGGTGGACTTTAATCAGCAAGTTTGATCCTGAATTTTTGCTTTGTGCTAGGGTGTAAGGCAGAAATCTTTCTGGCGCCAATGTTGACCAATTCCAGTATGGCAGCAACCAGCGGCGGTTGGAAACCTACAATATCATTCAACGATTGACAGCGCTTTTGATGGTGGGGCGTAATGAAACGGAGTTGTTGGATTTCCACTCGTCGCAAGTGAAAGCCACAGGGCATACCTTGTACTTTGTTTTGGATTGTTTTGAGCCTGTCTTCAGCGCCTCAGATTGAGTGCTGAACCTCTGCTTGATTGCTGGCGTCCTTATTGAGCCACTCCGCCACTTGAATCGCAGCCATCAACTTCATGAATGCCTGTCTTCAGCGCCTTATAAAAGGCGCCATCTCATATCCGGGTTCGCCAGTTGGTCCTGCAGTGCAAAGGCAACATGTACAGAGCAGATTCAGATCATCATCCATCATTCAATGATTCATCATGCATCATGTGTCATGTGTCATGTGTCATGCATCATGCATCATGACATGCAGGCGCCCTAGCATGTGTTTTTCACATTCCAACCGAAAACCTCACTTTCACCCAAAAGTAACTCAACCGCAACCCCACTCTAATGGGTTCCTGAGAAGGTTATACTATTCATTTTTCACAACTCTTTGAATTTGGATGATCACATTTTTGGGATGCATGATTGTCGTGCATGTCATGCATGATCCGCCCATTGTGTGAGTGATACCACAAATATTACCTTGGAAGGACTCTATGACCCCTAAGGGACCTTTCTATCCACTACAACTCTTTCTGAAGGTTGTCCCAACTTCAACATATATTTGAATCCCTACTTGTTGGGTCGCAAGCATGTTTCATCTACTATCGGATACTAAGAATATACCCAGGCATAAGCCAAGCCCCAAACACGAGAGGAGAGAAGAGAGATAGATAGAGGAGGGGCGCCTGGCGGCAACACTAGGGAGCACGTGGTGCTTCCTAGGTGAGTCCTAACATGGTGTGTTTTTACTTCTCAACGGATATTTGTAGAGTGAGAGTGGAAGAGAGATAAGGAGTGAACATGAGTGCAAATATGATTGTGTTTCATAGTCCCTTTTTGCTATGGACTGAGCGGCAAGAGTACAATTCTATGAGCTCATTACTTTGCTGTTGTTGAGGAGGGTGCACAAACTGACTGGTAGCAGAGAAAACCTGCTCTGCCTAAATCCAGTACCCTTTGGATTTAATTGCGATTTAATTCCAGCCTGGAAATTTAGTAAGGGACGGAGAAGAATTCCTGAACTCAGAAAATTGAGTCTGAAAAATTGAGATCGAATTTGTGAGAGCTTCAAGCAGCCGAGAGACTACGAGCGCTTCTGAAAATGACGTGCAAGTCTTGATGCCTGTCTCCGATGGGGAACTAGTCGCGCCTACCATGGCCGCGTTTGGAACCCCAGAAGTACCTCTTGACAGATCTCGATTGAAAGCCTATCGTTTTCCTGCGCCTACATGTCATGAGTATGCGGAAGCTGTAGCCCCACGTCCAGAGCCTTCAGCGAGTAACATGACGACAGCTGAACTAGCGAAAGCTATGGAAGTCCTATCGTTGCTCAACCAGAGTGGTCGGTTGCAACAGATGGTTCAAGAAATCAAACACCATGAAGGTTCATTTACCAATGCCCCACAGACTCATGAGTCGGGGACCCCATCCTCTTCGACTCATCCTTTTCAATCCGCGCCATGGCGTTCTAATGTGACTTACGCCACTGCGCCCCGACCCCCTATCCATGGAGAACCTATTGTACATGGAGTGCCAACCGCTCCCAAAAGGCCTCATGTTTTCGAAGCCTCTCCTTCTTCGGAAGCTTCTCCTTCTTCTTTCTGAGTGTCTATTTTTTTTCGAAACAATGGTTCTAAAACCAAAACCACTTTTGGAAATCGTGAATGCCTCGTGATTGTTTGCGAACACACCGGCAACGATAGTGAGAGCAAGAGCACAGACTCCAAAGACTCAATCCATCAATGGTAAAGTATGAACCATTGCTTCTGCAAACAAATCAATAACATACATCAAAGCAACAAAATCAAATAAATAGACACTCAGTAAAATACACAGCAAACAAAAACAGAGTTCTCAAATGCATGATCGCGATGTCGCGATGTTGCGATGGACTGGACAGATGTCGATGCGAATTCTGTGATTCCCAAATCCGATGTCGCTAATTCTGTCTCATTTTAATGCAACGTCGACATCCTTGTCCTGTTCTATTTCAGAGAGCACTATTGTTTTGTCGACCTTGCAACAACTCAAGGGTCGTCTTGAAAACTTAGAAAATAGGACTAGTGCTAACTTAACCACTAACCCTTGTGTACCTTCCCACCCCTCTCCTCTAACCCGAGTTTGCACCGGGCTTGCCGGTGTGCCTCCCAGAGTCAAGTCGCCCTTTGTACCCCGTACCAAAGCACCCAAACCTGTTGCGTGCTTTACCACTACCTACGCAGTTTACACCCTCGACCAAGCCCTCAACCTAGGACTCGGTCCACTAGCGCCTATGGCGCTACTCCCCGACCCCTCACAACCGGTGCAACATACCGGTAGAGGAACCAAACCTTTTTTCAAACCCCAAACCGAAACCAAACTACCCAAGTTTTCGGGTAAGGACCTCGACGTTTACGCCGAAGATTTTTTGAGGTTTTTGAGGTCAAGGGGGCAGGAAGACCTCAACGAAAGAGCCAGATCGGACCTTGTTATCAACGGTTGTGATAACAAGGACGTGAAAGAAGTAGTTTCGGGGGCGCTCAAGAATGGTAACTCTTTGGTAAGGTTCCTTATCACGCTCGAAACACTCTACCTAACCTACGTTTCCAACCTAGAGCTTATTCAAGAGATGGAGCGTATCCCCCGGTTGAAGGAATACCCGACAACCGCGGACATAGCCCAATATGTTCAAAAGTTTACTACGCTTACGGACCAATTGGCTACGTCTTACTACGACGACTCCAAAGCCCTCCTACACCTCCTACCCCGTATTCTTCCAAACACCATGGACGAAATACGGGCTACTCGGGAGAGGTTGTCTAGGATACACACCTTCAACTCTCTCGTTGACCTCCTCTATGAGTTGGCACTTCAGGGAAAGTCGGAAGCTACGCTCAAGAACTTGCACTCTATGGCGCAACTCAAGTGGCTAGACGGCAACGCCAACGCCAAGGCGAACGCCAACAAGGAGCAAGAGGAAGCCTTTGCACACTCGTTGTGTGAGGAGTGCTTTGTGGCCTTCCAACAAGCACGAGGACAAGTACAAGGCAACGGCAACCATAGTGGTGGTGGTCGTGGCCGTGGAGGTGGTGGTCGTGGCAAAGCTCAAGGCCAAGGACAATGGTATTGGCGAAGGCAAGTCGAAGAGGACAACTCTCAAACGCCCAAGTTTTCTGCCACCGTGTTTTGCCCAAATTGCGGGACAAAGGACAACGTGAGGGACAAGGCGTGGCAGGAGAGCCTTGACGCTCGAAAAGAAGACGAAAAGAACACCAAGAAAGGTCAAGGCAAAGGAGGAAAGGACCAAGCGAAAGGAGGCTCGAAAGGAGAAGAAAAAGGAAGTGGAGGAAAAGCGAACGGAGGAAAGGCGAACGAAGGAAAGGGAGGCAAAGGAAAAGGTGACGACAATATCCCTAGTCTCCTCTAGGTTCGTACACCTCGAGGACCTAGTTCCCATAAATATTTGTGGGGTAAAAGCGGGAGAATGGGGAGTCACACTCACCGAAGGCGAGATAGAAGGAGAAGTACAAGTGGGGGACCGATAAGTACTTCAGAAGTTTCAAGCGTTCGACACCGACGCCTTTGAAGCCGTATTGGGGACGAACTTCTCTGCGCAAAACGAGTGGATAAAATATTTATCGCTCCAAGAGCCCACTCACTTGTTGGTTGTGAACAAAGACCAAGAATGGGAAGCAATACCCCTCAAGGAGACGAAGTGTCCAAGACCTACACTCAAGACTCTCAAAAGTTTTCCGCTGGCACTCGATAGCGAGGTGAAGCAAGAGAGTATCCTCGCTACCTTGATCCCACACGGAACGGAGAGCGTGACGCGTTTCGAGAACTTGGCCTCAACCCGAACACGTGTAACGGCGACTTTGTCTAACTCTTTGCGTCCAAAGAGAACGCCGACGCGGAGTACTTTTGTACTCCCAAGACCAACAACACGTGTTGGTATAATTGGAGAAAGTTGGGAGCTTGGAGGATGCTCTACGCGAACCCTGGTTTCTCAAAAAATCTCCACACGTGGGTGAAAGTCTATATGGACCAAGCTACGGTCTCTTTGGTTATTCCCGAAGGAAAGAAGTGGGAAGAAAAAGAAAAGCTATGGGGGCCTTTACTCGAAAAGTTGACGGGGACAAAGTTGCTCTTACCTGACGCTCCTCTTTACCGACTTAACCCAAAAGAAGAGGTTTTGCAAAAGCCCCGTCCGCGAACCGCTATGTACTTAGCCCACGCAAACTGCACCCCCTTTCTTTCACCTAAGCACCTAGATTTTGTCACTGAAAAAAATAGTTTTTTTTGCCATCTTGAAAATAGTGTTTTTCAAACCCTCCCAAAAAATCCATTTTTCATCAGTTTTGCCCATTTTTTGCTGTTTTTAGGGGGGTCAAATAACCATTCATTATTCCAAAATCAGAGGCTTTACCGGTCATTTTCCCCGAAAAAAATTTTGTTAGCTAATTTGAAGAATACCAATTTTTGGATCGTCTGGAAAACTATTAAAGATGGGCGCTGTTTACACATCCGGTACATGTCCACATGAAAAAATACTTATTATGGGAGGCTGAGTGCTCGAGGCCTCGCGCACTCAGCCAGCTGGAGTGGGATTTTCAGGCTTTTTTGAGATCACTTTTTGACATCGGAAGTGGCACGAAGCAGGGATGGAGCAAAAGCAAAACTGCAAGATTCAATATGGGTTAAAGACTTGCACAGCGGAACACTCAGTGCGCGAGGGCTTGCGCATTCAACATGCTAGAAGCATGGGTTTTTGAATACCCCTGACTACTTGCATTCTGCCGATAGCCTCCAAAAGGCTTTTGGAGATTCCTCCCTTTTGGAATCCTGTGGAAACAGTGAGCTCAAGAGTAGCGATTAGACTATCCTCCTCTGGAGCACTTGCTTCATAGGTCCTGTGACCTAGCGCTTCTGACAACCTGTTGTACAGCCCCAGAAAGATGGGAGGCTGCGCACCTCATTTGTAGGTAAACTAACTGAAAATCGTCTGATTAGCAAGGACTGTGGGCGACACGCCTTTTTGGATCTATTACATAGTGCATGGCGTGTACAAAACGTCCATTGGTTGACCACTCTTACTGCTGACATGACCCGAATGGTACACCCTGAGGCACCCTTGAAGACATCAGAGCCTCATTTGGCATGGAATACTGTTTATTCAGAACGGTTGGGAAATACACATTCCGCATAATTGAGTGCGCGAGGCCTCGCGCACTCATCATGCCAAAAAAAATGTTTTTTTCATACCTCTGACTACTTGCATTCCGCTGATAGCCTAAAAAAATATATTTGAGATTTCTGCGTTTTTTAATTCTCAGTTTTCAGGTGGAAACACGCGGAAACTACGCCTCATTTTTTTCACACCAATGCCGCCCTTGAGGTGAAAAACAGGGTGCAGCTTGCGTGGGCTAAGATGTACCTAGTCTCGGGGAAGAAAGTGTCCTCTAACCCCATGGAAAACGTGTCTGAGGAGATAAAGAAGTTGGTGCTAAAGCACCACCGTGGGTACGGAAAAGAAGAGAGGATGAAAAGGTTTCCGGACGTGGACGAGAGCAAGGAAGAGTACAAGTTCAAGACGCCTAAGTTTCAAGTCGAACAAGTGGTTCAAGAAAGTCCGATAGAGGCAAGAGAAACTCAAGATGAGAGCGAAGAAACCTCCGACGAAAGCGGAAGTATATCCGAAGCTCCTTCCGAGTCGACTATACCCTTTTCGAACGACTCCTACACCACTCTGGACTACGACAACTTGGTCGCCAACCTGTTCTTGGAAGAAGTAGAACCTCTAGAGGCTCCTTCGACCCCTTCCGAAACTCCTAACCCCGAAAAACTTCTTTCACACGTTTCCGTCCCACTTGAATCGATGACGAGCGAAGGAGACGAACAAGAACTCCGTCTCCTACACGCACATCCTAGTAAAAATTCGTTCCCTTCTTCAAAAGAAAAATTTTGAAGAAACCCTTCTCCTTCTACTAAATTGACAGACTCCAAAAAATGGAGCTAAAAGAAAAATGGAAAAGCATGGTCTACCTAGACGAGTGCGACAGAGTAGATGGGACGTATTTCGATGGCGGCGAAGAATTGGTCATGCTTCACGAACTAAACCTTACACTCCCCTCCGAAGTCCTGAGATACATCTCAGGCTGAAAAGCACAAAGAAGGTGTAGTGCAACAAAAAATTGGGTGGGAAAAATGCAAGCATTTGGGATCGGTGTTAACCACCTCATAGTTCTACCGGGTTCACACTCCCCTCCCAAGCTCAGACACACTGGGCCAGAACATGGGTGGGGTCTGAGGCTGATTCTCCCAAGACAACGCGCAGAAATATGTGTTTTTCTCCCAAATTTCTTTTTAGACAAAATCGAAAAAATGGTAAACAAACAAACAACCACAAAAATGCAGTTGTGTGATGTCCTGACCTTGAGACCAAAGACAACACAAAGCAAATCCAGGGCTGCAGCTGAAAAAATAGCGTAAAGGAAGCAGAAATTGCTTAAGATATTGATAGAAAAATTCGCATATAAGTGTCTATGCAAAAATTGAACAAATGAACACAAATGAGTTGATTTGGCTCAAAGATTCTTCTTAAACCTAAACCAATCCCTTCAGCGCGTCCCCAGTCAAGATCAGTTGTAGTCATATGAGATGTGCCATCCGGTAACAATCTCCATCACGTCAAACCATCCGAGTAGTAGGTAACCATCCACCTTTGTAGAGTAACCCTTGGAGTAAGTCTTGATGGCCTCCAAGTGTCATTCCATGGGGCATACCAAGGCCCATGGCTGTCTTCTACCAGGTCGTCGACAGCGCTGTAGGTCGCTGCCATAGCTCATAGGTCTTTAATTGCTTCAATAAATTCAAAGAAGTCCTCCAATAAGTTTTTTGACTCCTTCAACTCAAACATGTTGTTGGGGTTTGCTGATTCCTTCACGTAGTCAATTCATAGACCTCGTCGTCGTTGTCTTCAGCGTCGTTGTCGTCGTTGTCGTCGCTGAGGGCGTTTCGAAATGGTAATAATTTTTGAAGTCCTTTGTTGCATTGCAATGGGTTTTGGCCTATACATTCAACATTTCACCAAAAAGCACAAACAAACCTCCTTCAAATTCCCAACACCGACGACGTACAAGGCAAGGTCATGACCACGAAATCCGAAGGGATTTCGAAACGATCCCTTTCACATGTTCTGAGAAAAAATGAACAAAGAGGGGCATATAACATTGTAATATAAGCAAAACAATGCATACATGCACTATGAAGACAGTTCTCCCCCCAAAACGTGGTGCCGCTGCACCGACGCGTTTGGAAACCCAATCAGCATATGCATGCAAAGCCTAACTGATGGGCTGTCATTTGGTGCATGTAACTTCAGGATCTGAGCTACCTACGATTTTATAAAAAATCGTGAACATGGTCTACTTGGGCCAAGAAAACTAGCACGGAACGGCGCCGCGATAGTGCCGTAACATCCGCTTATGCTTAAAACTGATATACAATTAATCTAAACAGTAAAACTGATTGAAAACTCTTAAAAATCTTCAGAAATCGAGATTTTTTGGATCAGCGCGCCCGAACTCAGGACTGGCCGTCGCCGACCCAAAGTCAGTTTTATCGTACAGAAAATGGTGAAAACACCATCAATGTAAAACTACAGAAATTCCTGATTCACTGATACCAACACTGTCCAAAACAGTGCTGGGATCGTGGAATTCTGTGAGTGTACATATATGGGGATTTTGCACTGAAAAAAGCGAAAATATAGGTTGCAGGAAAACCTTACAACTAGCGCTTATTCTTTTAGGTGTAGCCTCTATGGCTGTAGGTCTAGGTACAGTAGGTCTAGAGGGAGAGATGTCCCTTTCGGGCATGCGTAGTGAACTGTCTTCCTCAATAGGAGGTAGCTCTTCATCTGAATCCATAGGATCTGCGGCCAGATCTTTGGCTGCAGCTTCCAGACTTTCTTGTAGATCTTCTTCCGAGTCATAGCGGTCGTCTAGCACGTCGTAGCGCTTAAGCTGTGGGTAGCCTGCTACAGCCAGACCTCCGTACTTAGGATGAGTTTTGATCCACACGGATCCTTCAGCCACATCCGTGACCAGAAATGGTCCAAAGTAGGGTGTTACGCGGCCAGGCCTTGAATCTTGAGTGATGTACCAGAACCCAATCACGAATTTGATAGATAGCCCCTTTTCTTTTGCGGTTCTTGGTACGATCCTCCTTACTTCTTTTCCTTTCCAGGAGTGATTGGCATACACCGGCGATGCTTTTCTGTTCGGTGAGCCATTCGTCATCTTCAGGATTTCCTTTGCTAGCGCGGGGGAATTCGAAGTTGAATCCTGGCCTCCCTAGGAACAGTTCCGTAGGGCTGAAACCAGTCCGGCTACTTATCTGATTATTCATCAGGTAGATGGCATGCGGGGCTAGTCCCCTTTGATTTTACCGGGCAAAAAGTGGCCAAAACTATGAATGTCCCGCCGACAGGTTCCATTGATTTAGCTCCTAGAGTTTTATCAACCTCTTTGTCAGCTGTACCAATTTTCTGTGTGTTTGTTCTTCTCCTGCACTGTTATTGTAGTGAAAGTGCCGCCCTGGGTCGTTGTGGGTGCCGGAGGGCTCGGGGCCGGCAAGACCAGTGGGGCAGGCACGCGAGGAGTCTCCCTGGATGTTGTTATTGGGGGTAGAACCGGACACTCGGACACCAAGGGAGGCAAGAGCAGCGACAACAGAAGCAAGGTCCATGCTGATTGTGGTCCGGCAGAAAATCCCAGTCTATGAAGAAAATTGAGGGGAATTATTCTAAATACATCTGAGTGTCCAAAACTGTCTGAAAGAATTTAAATAATCCATTTATGTAAAATTGTCTGGCCGATCTGGCCCACGAGCGCGCGTCAGCGGCAAATGGCGATTCCAGCTAAAATAGCGAAACGCGGTGGATTTACGGGGAATGGACCGCGGAATCAAATCCGGCATATCAGAAATATATAGGAAATATCCTGTGACTGAGCTGCGAGGCGGCAATTCCGCCGAAGCAAAGAAAATGACCAAAATGTAGCCAATCTGGGCAGAATGTCTGAAAATCTGAGCAGATGGGGCTAGCCGCACTTACACTCCCCCTCCAAAAACACACTGGGGTGTGTCGCTACGTCAACGAAGAACGTAGTGCGGGTAAGTCCCAGAAAAACATAGAAATGTAGCCTCGATGGGGCGAAATCTGCTTGATCTGACCTGATTTGGGCTGAATTGGCACTGAATCAGGCTGGATGAACCTGAAATGAGACGGAATGAGAAGTGACGAACAGTCCTCCGTGCAGTAAAACATTAGGTCAAGGGCTAAAAAGCATGTAAACGTATCAAGAATCGATACCAAACCATGCATTGGTTGAGAATGAGGTAGATTATTGATGGATTGAGTGGGGGGATCAAGAATTGAAGTGACATCTCAGCGCTCTGGCACAGTTTCGCTGTCGCGGGCACGCTACGGTGTCCTCGCCGAACTCTACATCGTGTTATTCCCGCTTTTCTCGTTCTGAAAAGTACAGCATGTGCTTCAGATTAGACGCATCTGGTGGATGATCACAAGATTCAGCAAACTTGAGAATGAATTTGGGCAGAGATTGAGGGGATTAAGCAATCACAGAGAGGTTAAACAAATACACATGTAGTCTACAGACCCTAAGTGAACCACCGAAGGTAGAGATGTTCTTCTGTTCACTTAGATCCAAACAGATCTTCGAGGAATGATGGGAGATGACAAGGAAATCAATCTAAATTGTCCTAACATGAGTAAATTCCCTGAGATGAAGGTGAAATGAAGCGGAATGTCTACAACTGCAACTACTAACACTTTCGTTTAGACTAAAGTAAATATATATTGTCGTTTATTCAGCTCAATTGTGCTTTCCGGTACGTTGGTTCGCGAGCATCTAACAGATTCTATCAAAATGTGGATCATGTGATGATGCATCATGATGGGACATGCTGGCCCTTGATCCTTGGCATGTAACGCGCCGAAGGTTCGCTGAAGGCGCTTTACTGACAGTATATAACTGAGAGACACCGAATTTACAGTGGCGGTGGTGTCAATCGACTTGGACAAGGCCAATCTTTCGATGGAGTCCCACAAGACACTTGGATTCACCATTCTCGACAGTTTCTGGTCGAATTGAGCTCACATTGGCGTGTGCCAAAAATACAACGAAGCTTACGGACTTCAGAGGTTGCTGTTAGAAGTCCCTAGAGCTCCTAGATGAAGATTGTCTGAACAATTGACGTCTGGGTTTCGTACAACAGTGGCAGAATGATGGACAAACCTGAGAAATTCAAGGTAAATTTGAGGATCCTGGATCTGAATCTGGACTTTGGCGTCAGCATCAGAGCAAATGAAGGTAAGATCTGAGTTCCTGGCGTCGCATCTGGTGCAGCCAGTACTACAGGGGATGCCTGTAGGGGTGAATGTCGCTGGCCAGCGTTTTGATTATGTACATTTGCTTCCATCTGCACGAGTAGCCAAATTCCAAAGATGCACAGACCAACAGAGACAAGATTACCCCGAATCTGCCTGAATTAAGCCTGAGTTTGGTTTTTTCTGAACACGGCAGCACACTCCGTCAGCGTAACTACGCCTTGTCTGCCGAACGGAGACCAAAGAAAAGTTAATTGACGTCAAATTATCAAACATTCGCAGTTCTCCACATCATGACATAAACAGAAAGAATGAACAGTGGATTGAGCAGAATGTGGTAGGATGGCTTCCTCAATTCGGCCAAGCACGAATACATGTGACCACCAACCTGTCTGGCCTGGCCCTCGTACGGCTTGGGCGCTGCAAATCAGCGGCCGAACTCGAAGCTTGGTCCTCATTTGGCTCCTGGGCTGGCCTGACCGCAGGAGGGGGGATCGACGGATCAGCCCTGGAATGTGGCTGCTGAGGGCCGTAAAAGGCTGGATCTCGATTCACCACAGGTCGTTTTCCGTCGCTCTCCACTTGTCTGTCTGGTTTCGACAAACAATCTGTCAGGAGTACACCAATTTCGGGGTGCTTCTTCAAGAAGTCGATGAACCCCTTGGTGTATCCATGGACAAAAGATTGGGCTGGTTCCCAGTTGTTGTGACTGGAATCAAAGCCCCTCCACTCACACAGAAATTCCCATTCGCCCTTGGCGTCACGTCTTGCTTCAACAATCCTCTTGAGTTCGTACTTTCCCCCTTGGATGACCCGATCGGACAAGTGTTTTGCAGTCCAAAAAAGGGGTTTAACTCGATCCTTGGGGGAGGGGATCTCTCTCTTGAGGCGATCGCCCGAAACGTCAATTTCCCTGCTGACATCCACACGAATCCTCCACCTGTTCTCACCAAGACGCGCTGTAACAGCAAATGGCCCCTCCCACAAGGGAAGAAGCTTGTCATCTCCGTCCAGGGTGGTTTCGGATTTTCGAAGCCAAACTCGATCATCGACTTCAAAATTGTGAGGGTTTTTTCGACCTTGATTTTGAACCCAAAGCCAATCAGCTTGATGCTTCTCGATTAATTTCGACACAGATTTATCTGCTCGTTGGACTTCGTCCAAAAACAGCGAAGCATCTTTACAGGGGCGAGGATTATTCAACGGCATGTTCCACCAACACTTCTTTCGTCCAAAGACAATTTCATTTGGAGAAAGGCCATGATACAAAGGCGTGTTGTGGTAACGGCGAAGCAATGCGAAGAGAACTTCCATCCAATGGAAATCCTTTTCACTCGCGAGCTCCTTACGAAGCATATTAATTATAGAGCGGCCGGCTCTTTCGCCAGGCAGCGCTCGATGCGAGTGGATTTCACATCGGAGGTGGTGGATTCCAAGGCGAGCACACAATTCTCTCCACCATTCGGAGGTGTACTCTTTGCCTGAATCCGTGACCACCTCGGATGGGACGTCCCAGCCTCCCATCCAGGTCTGCGCGCACCATTTGGCGGCAGCCTTGCCAGTCATCGACTCAATGTTGCAAGGCAACACTTGAATGTAGCCGGAATGACGGCACTGAATGAGGAGCACACCATTGACTTTTTTGTTAGTCCAATGGCACTCTTCGTCATCGAGTTCACCGAGATAGAAAAAATCACTGGTGACTCTGTTAAAGAGACGCTCCGGAATAGGATGAGGCCTCAGATGGCCGTGCTTCTTCGCGCTGGGAGGCGTCGAGACAGCACATTGGGCACATCCGGCGGCTACTTTCATGCAATGAGTGTAGAGCCTCGATCCAAACAACCTATGCTTAATCATCGACCACAGTCGACGGCCATGTGCGTGGGGGGACTCCCATTTATGCCACCAGTTTAACACTCGGGGGGCTAGGGCGTCTGGCACACACAATTTACCCTCCATCCACAGCTTCCCCCCATCCAACGAGTACTCCGCAAAAATCCCATCCCTGTGAGCATCTTTGGATTTGAGATTTCCAAAGACCTCTTTAAACATGGGATCCTGCAGGTAATCGGACGTCCAGTCACGGATGATCAGGGAATCCTTAGGCAGGGGTGGAGTTTTGGCCGGATCTCGACGCTTAATGCCCTCGATCAACCGAAATCGACTTACTCGTCGGGTATAGTCAAACCGTTTCACACTCCCTGAGGAGGGATCGGTGACTTTTTCCACGACTTTCAGCGTTTTGGTGCAGATCTCGTGAGCATGCGCTGGATCTGTGATGGCCGTGATGTCGTGACACGGCAATGCGTGCTGTTTAACAGCGCACTGCATGCATGCACGTCGAATGAGTTTCTTTTCTTCCTGATCCCATTCGATGATGACATGGCGGTCCTGCTCCGTACCATGGATGTTGGTACTTTGCAGCCCCTCTGAGGCGGGGTAAGCCCATCGGCTCAGAGCATCCGCTACCGTGTTATGTTTTCCAGGCAAATACGACACATGGAGGTCAAACAGAGAGAGAAATTCGTGCCATCTGGCCCGTCGACCAGCTGGGCTCGCGACAGTATCAATGTGTTCAGTGGCCCAATACTCCAGAGATCGATGATCCGTCAGGACCTCGACTCGATTGGTGCGAACCCACGATTGGTACTTTTTTAAAGCACAGATGATGGCGTAAGTCTCTTGCTCACGCGGCGACCATTGCATTTGGCGTGGGGCTAGCTTCCGAGACCAAAATGCAAGAGGGTAATGATCGCCGGTGGCTTCATCAACCTGTTCAAGGACAGCTCCGATCGCGTACCTAGAAGCGTCGGTTCTAATGTAGAAGGGTCGGTCAAATTGGGGCACATGCAACGTGGCGACTTCGCAGAGGGCTGCCTTCAAGTGATGGAAGGCCTCCTCGCACTCGTCAGTCCACTTGACACGAACCTTTGAACCTGCCTTGCCCGCATCTCTCCCTACCTTCAATAATTCAGTGAGGGGGGCAGCAAATTTGGCATAATTCGGCACAAAAGTGTGGTAAAAATTGCAACAACCCAGGAATCCTCTCAACTCCGTGATCGTCTCAGGGCGCTTCCACTTCTGAATAGCGACGAGCTTCCCTGGACTGGGTCGTCGGGTGCCATTCTCTAGGAGAGAACCGCAAAATTCGACTGATTTTAAAAAAAATTTTCCCTTCTTTGGCCCACAAATCAGCTGATTGGCGTCAAGAATGTCCAAAACTTGGTTCAGCTGCTTCTCATGTAGGGCCACCAGCTCAGCTTCGGTCAGTCCCTCCCCCTCAGTCGCGATGATTATGTCATCTATGTACACACTCACGAAGGCACGAAGCTCAGGATGGGTTGTGAACAGCACATCCTCCATCATTCTTTGAAAAAATGAGGGGGCGTTCTTCAGCCCCATGGGCATGACGGTCCATTGGACTGGGCCACATGGCGTGCACATACAGGTAAGAGGTCTGCTGTCCTTCCTCAACGGCATTTGGTGAAAGCCGTGACGGAGATCCAGCACAGAGAACAAACGACCTCTTGCCCTCTTGGCGATTTCCTCCTCAATGAGGGGCAGGGGGTGCGAATCCGCCTTGGTTTCGGCGTTGAGATTGCGAAAATCAACAACCATTCGCCAGCCATCAATGGTGTTCTGGTCTGCAGGCGGTGGCTTCGGGACAGTGAAAGGTGAACAGCACCATTCGCTGGTCATACAACCTTCAAGCCAACCAAATTCCCTGAGATTTCTCTCGATGATTTTTCTGAGAATCTCATGTTTATGTCCATGATTTTCATAAGGGCGCTGTTTTTTTGCCTTGTACCCTTCACGAAGCTCGATGAAGGCTTCACCGAACTGTCCACGGACAGGGGGGTCTTTGATCAACTTCCCTGAAAGGGTTGTGTCCTTCCGTTCCTCAAAAATCTTTTCTCTTGACTTGGAACACAATTCAGTGTCCACCTGATCACCAGGAATTACTGTCGAAAAAACTTTGGCGACTTCTTCGGCTTTGGCAGGAAGAATCTTCTTACGGATGTCCCTAAACAGGTCCGTATCAACTGCCTCTTGAAGATAGGTGGGTCGTGTGTCGAAATCCCAGAGATTCTCTTCGTGATCCAGCTCCTCGAAAGGATCCATGAAAGCTTCCACAGGGGGTGTTTCATAAAAAACTCTGAATTTGCGGCGCGATTGGAGATTTTTCCTCGCCCGTGCACTGAAGATTCTTTTCGATGTCGACCGTATTGGGGAAGAGGGAGACGAGGCGGATCCATTGGACGTTGAATCACCTTGGGTATCTGACGGACAAAAATCAGAAAAAATAGATTCATCATCAGTACCACGCTCAACCTCAGATTCAGACCCAACACAGGAATCTGTACTAGAATCAGCAGAATTAGAGTCAGAAAGCTTTCCATCCACCAGGAATGCAAGCGAACTCCAGGACCGCTGTGGCAGGGGACCTGTGTCGTCCCTGGCATACAGCTTAATCTTCCTGGGAAGTTCGATGTAATCAACACAAATGTCTTGTAATTCCTGAAACCAAGGCTTGTCGTCCCACAAGGGCACAACTAAAATTGCCTGGGTTTTATCTTGCTTGATTTTGTGGATGACCTGCTGGATTAAGTGAAACGGAGGATGAATCCACAACTTCTTGTCCCATTTGTGGGTCCAAGCGTCGCTGAAATGCTTGTCAAAGCGCTTGTTCATACGGTTAGCAAAGGCATCATACTGTGGCCAAAAGGAATGATGTTCATGAAAATATTCACAAATTGCATCGCGCCATTTGTCGACAACTCTGTAGGATGAAGAGTGCCAGCGCGAAGGGCGTCGTGGCTGGGAGTCCCTACGAAGACATTCTAACTCTTGGGAGTAATCGGCACTCCCATTCACCTCTGCAATGGTGACATCTTCACCAAATTTTGGTGTCACTTTTTGCTTCAAAAATTCTTCTGCACTTTTAAACCCTGCGTGCAAAAAACGAAATTCAGGACGCTCCAAAGGACCTGACTCCAGCAAAAAACAACGACGATGACCTACGGGCGCTACCCTGTTCTTGCGAAGCCAAGGATGCCCCAAATAAAGGTCATACTTTATGTCAGCACGATAAAAGTAGTCATCCTTAAGGACAACTTCTTCCACATTTTGCTCTTCCCAAAGGTCTTGAGCGACCAAATGAGTTGATATATAACAACCGCGTTGCCCACCTGCGAGAGAATGTCCAGAAACTCCCTCGAGGGTAACAGGATGAGGCGATTCAAACACGCAGTCGTCGGGTAAGAATGAATTGGATTGGAGATTTACCTCTGATCCATTGTCACACAAACAAGTGGCGAGGTGGAAATTTCCCTTGCAATCAGAGACCCACAGCTTTGTGACGAACTGACGGGCCCTGTGCTTGGACTGTACACCAACCTCGTCCACTACAACAGGAGGATCCGCTGCCGGATCCAGGGGAGAGGAGACAAGCGACCCTACATCAAGTAATGGTCGATCAGGAATTTGGGGATCATGCCTGAAATCGCCTGGGGAGGGGCAATTTTCGTGGCTCCCCTAGGCGTTCTGACCTCCAGCGGCTGCGTTAACATTGTGGACACAGCCTGATTCGTCGATCCACTCATCTTGGAACGGATCATCCGCTGGATTCAGGGCATTTTCGACATAATCTCGATCCGCATCGGACACCTGATCTGCACCTGAGACCTGATCCACACGATGGTTTCCTTTTCCACGTCCACGGCCACGGCCGCCGGATGATGGGCCACCACCGTCGCCACGCCCTCTGCCCTTACCAGAGAAGGGGGTTCCCGAAGGATTTCCCTTACCTTTACCCTGTGATCCTGGAGCATTTCCTTTGTTTGTACCGGATTGAGGGGTTTGGCCTGGATTTCGATTTCCGCCTCCGGCGTTGACATTGGGACTTGTCTGGCCGTTTGGCGGCCCACCGGAACCGGATGGAGTCCGATTTCCTTTGCCTTGGGATCCGCCAGAGCCTCCGGTATTTTTGTTTCCACCAGAGGGAGTCGGATTACCCTTTCCCCCCTTGGCACCATGCACCTGTCTGTCATTCCTGTCTGAATTCTGCGAATTACTGACATTTTCACCAATCACCTTGTGATCGTAAGCAGACCATCGGTGATTAGCAGTAGAATGCGTCTTAGCTCGGTTCGTAGAACCTAAAAGAAGGCAGATGCTACAATGATCCTGAACATTCCGGGTGTCATTCACCTTTTTGTTGCCCTTTTGGGCCCCATTTTGGGTGTTTTGCTGGGTATTCTTGTTTCCCCCAAGACCCTCATGGAAATTTTGATTGGCGGCGTCAGCGAGCCTCTCAACCTCTTCCCACAGTTCTTGCGGGGTGAACGAAAACACCCAGTTCCTGGCCTTCAGGCGATTGCCATGGAAACTTACTCCCCTATTGAGGACTTGGACAAACAAGTCCCGATCCTCGTGTTCATTAAACTTGATTTTCCACGTGTTTTCAGTGAATTTCACCTTGGTAAACGACGTGGGGGAGCACTTTTGAAGTGCCTCCCTGACGGTAAACCGGTTGGCCGAGGCGTCAAAGGCCGGCGCTCCCTCAAGGCAGTCCAAGAGCGCCATCAGGAACTGATCATCCTGGAGTTTTTGAGTCTTAACCCACAGTTTGAATTCCCGTTGGAACTGAGGCCAACGTCTGGGGTTCCCATTATACTTCGGTTGCTTGGCAACCTGACGAAGTCGCAATGAAGTAGGATTTAGAAGTGAATCCAGCCCAACACCGGCCGTAATGGCAGACACCTTGGCGGCATCATTGGCCACACCAGCTCCGGCGAGGGTCTGGGCGAGCAACATCTGGGCAATTGCATTGGAATCAACAGCAGGAAGGGTAGTACGGGAGGCAGTTCGTTTGGCATTTTGAGCCTCATTCCTAGCCTTCACCGATCTGCTCTGAGATCGAGAGATTGTAACCCTTTCCTTTAGCTTAGTCCTGCTGATCCTTGCGTCGGTGGTCTTAGAGTCCACCGAAGGAGCAATCGAAAAAATTTCTGTCGCCTCCTCCGACGGTTCTGTTGCTTGTTCCACCGATGATGCGCCCTCAGATCGCATGTGGGTCTTGAAAAGATCTTTAATTCCCAGCGTCTGAATGATGAGTTGCATTTGATCTTTGAGCAATTGGAGCTCAGAGTCTCGCTGTAATCTGCAAGAGCAGTCGGCAGGACAGTACATACCATGTCCTGAAGGGCCTGAGCAGGCTGTCGGACCGCTAATCTCAGTGGTTCGCAGCCAGGAGTCCACTTGGGGAGCTCCTTCAGTCCTAATTTCCAGGCTTGCCTGCCTAGCTGCCTCTAAAATTCCTTCCTCAACCGCGGCGGCTAGATCGTCGCGGATGGAAACAGAGGGATGAGGGGCGGAGGGCCCGGCAACAGGTGCCTTGGTCTTCTCCTTCGGGAAGGGGCTTGCCTCCCAGATCTGCAAGAAAATGGCGAAAGATTCATCTTCTTGAGAACACCACCACATCCTGGTATTAGTTTCTTCTTGAAGGAGGAAAAAATATTCGAATAAAAAATCAGAGGCGATTCTTTCTTGTCCTATCAGCTTAGACGTGGCTAATAGACAAAGGGCCTCAAGCGCCTCAAGGTTACGGGTCACTTCGGAAGACAAATGGTTGTCCCATTGTGCCCATGAGGCTGGTCGATTATACGTAGGTACCTCACCTGGACCACCCATCTCAATGTCGTCAATGTCGGCGTCGATGGTCTCAAAATGTGGACACTGGTAGGGAGTATTGGTACCTGCCAGGTCCGTAAGCTCCACCGGAGCGTTGCCATTAGCGTAAGCTGGGAGATTCCAGCTGCTTGATGGCCAGTTTCGACTGGGATCTTGATTGTAATCTGGGCCTCCACAGCTGCTGATTTGTGTCCTTCTTGGGCAATTTGGGCTTGCGCAAGGCATTCCTCTCAAGGCCTCGTTCGCACAGCACCACGGCAGCGTAATCGTTACGTCTCCGGAGGTTGCGGAGTCTACGGGGCCGTACTGAGGGGCTAGCTGTGGTTGGGACACCAAAGGAACAACATTCAGGTAGCCTCTGCTACCATGAAAGTGCTGCCCTGGGTCGTTGTGGGTGCCGGAGGGCTCGGGGCCGGCAAGACCAGTGGGGCAGGCACGCGAGGAGTCTCCCTGGATGTTGTTATTGGGGGTAGAACCGGACACTCGGACACCAACGGAGGCAAGAGCAGCGACAACAGAAGCAAGGTCCATGCTGATTGTGGTCCGGCAGAAAATCCCAGTCTATGAAGAAAATTGAGGGGAATTATTCTAAATACATCTGAGTATCCAAAACTGTCTGAAAGAATTTAAATTATCCATTTATGTAAAATTGTCTGGCCGATCTGGCCCACGAGCGCGCGTCAGCGGCAAATGGCGATTCCAGCTAAAATAGCGAAACGCGGTGGATTTACGGGGAATGGACCGCGGAATCAAATCCGGCATATCAGAAATATATAGGAAATATACTGTGACTGAGCTGCGAGGCGGCAATTCCGCCGAAGCAAAGAAAATGACCAAAATGTAGCCAATCTGGGCAGAATGTCTGAAAATCTGAGCAGATGGGGCTAGCCGCACTTACATGTAGGTAGTAGGCTGTGAAACCTTTGGAATGTGCAACGGTTGGTTGAACCTTTCCGGTTGCTTTTGTGCATATTTGAATCATCTTTCCGACATCCACTGTGCGTCTCAGATGTTTCTGCCAAACAATACTAGATAGTGTATTTCTGCATGCTTCCAGGCAGTTTTCACAGTGAAAACGTATGCCAGGGATCGTCGAACCAAACCTCGCTCCAGTCGGCACGACGATCGGTTCGACGTTTAGTTTCCGGTTGCTTTTGTTCATATTATTGCACTGTCTACAGCATCCACTCTGTGTCTCAGACCTTTCTTCCAAGGAATAATAGAACTTTATTTTCTGCATGCTTCGAGCCCGTTTGCAGAGTGAAAAAATGTGGAACCAATCGTCGAATCAAACGTCGCACCAATCGGTGCGACGATTGGTTCGAACAATCTGCAGAGAATTTGGGATGTGCAACAAAATCTGAAACTGAAATCGAATAGAGGCACCCATCTTAACCTTTCTCTTAGTCTGAAGCCCTGCTCTTCTTCCTCTTTGCCGGTGGCAACATTGCAGCCAAATTGTCGAATCAAACGTCGCACCAATCGGCGCGACGATTGGTTCGACGTCTAGTTTCTGGTTCCTTTGGTTCAGATTGTAAGACTGTGTTACACATACCTGACACATCCCTCATACATGTGGCACAGACACACAAGGCAACCATTAGCTGTTCACATAACAATTTGCAGACAATTTGGGATGTGCAACAAAATCTGAAACTGAAATCGAATAGAGGCACCATTCTTAACCTGCCTCTTAGTCTGAAGCATTGCTCTTCTTCCTCTTTGCTGGTGGCAACATTGCAGCCAAATTGTCCTCAAGACAGCGCACGCGTGCTTCCAGTGCCTCCAACCGAGCGGACAGTTCACCATTCTCCTTTTCCTTCTCCTTCTCATCATTCTTCGAAACTGGCTAAAATGTTTTAGCCAGTTTCGGCTCTTCTCGCTCAGCATCAGAATCCTCATGACTGTTTTGAAACAGCCAATTCGGCGTTCGCACAGAGGATTCTTTGTCCTTAGATAAGGAGTTCCAAATTGGACTTCCGTACCCATGGCTCTGATGACGCTTCGATACCAACCAGTAGGGCTGGTAAACCGGATGTCCTGATCGCTGTGGATAATTTTGGGTAATCCGTAGATCTGTACCCAACCTTCGAAAATCTCCTTCAGTACTCCTTCCCCATCCACCTTCTCCGTAAGGGGGAAGACTCGGCTGTAGCGACTGAATGGATCCGTCACCAGGAGGGCGAAGTCATGGCCAGCACATTTAGGTGACTCCATAAAATCAACGTAGAGGATGGAGTTCATTTGGTTCGGAATTGGGAGATTCCTTACCTCACCACGATCGGCTGCAGTGTTAGCTTTAGCCTTAGTGCAGGGAAACTCAGCGATGATCTTAGATAAAACCTTCTTGAGAGATGCATAGCTACTCTGAGCCAAGAAACACTTCTGGAAGAACCAAAGAGTTCTCTCCACCCCAGGGTGACCATCCGTTTTGTGTGCCCATTCCAACATAGTTTCTTCGCAGGCTTTGGGGACACAAATGAGGTCTTCCCTGTATAGGTGAGTTGACGTGCGGGACCATTGTACTCGATCCAGGATCTTTGAGCTCCCAATTGTCAACTGGTCGAAGATGTCCGAGTAATCGGTCGTCAGGTCTTTCATACTCCAGGACATGAGTTTTGCTTTCCTCGTAAAGAGATGGAGATGTTGATACATCTTGGCGAAAGCTTCTTGGGCCATCATCTGTGTGTCTGCCCCCACCAGCGAACCAAAACAATTCCGTGATAGATAATCACAGAGTTCGTTTTTAATTCCCGGGACGTGGAATGTAGCGAGTCGTAGTTAGCTTAGGTAGACCCACCATCGTCGTAGACGTTTTCCACCTGGCCGTGGTCTTTCCATAAAGTACTTCACGGAATCCTGAAAACATAGCCACGTGATGGGATTGGTACCCAGGATCCTGTGTTTACTAGCCAACACTAGAACTCCAGCTAACAGCTCCTGCTCGTAGGTGTGATAATGTGAGCGGGCTGCATTCCACTTCGAGGTCCAGTGGCCAAGTGGAACTAGGCGCCATTCTTGGGTGTCATAGTCAGATTTCATGAATCCTTCTCTTGTGACCCCTTGGACTCTTAGGCGATAATCAATGTCCTTACATTGATCCGTAGTTAGCTTTTGCCACTGTAATAATGTCCCTCCTCCTCAAACGTTACTGGCATCTGTAATTAGAATCATTCCACCGTAGCGTTGGGGTACTCCAAGTACTAGGCATTTTCGGATTTTCTTCTTCACATCTTCGATTGCTTGCCTTTCAATAGGTCCCCAGCGCCACGGAATCTCCTTCTTGATGAGATCCGTTAGTGGTGCGCTGGCTTCCGTGAAATTTCGGAGATGTCGCCTGTACAAATTACAGGATCCGATGAGTTGTCGGATTTTCTGAGCTCCTTCAGCTTTAGATGTAGAATCCGTTAGGTCGAAGTCCATCAGGGGCTTCATCTTCTGATCCTGCGGTTTCCACCATCCATCTCCGATGAGGAATCCTAGGTAGTCTGTTTCCGTCTTGAGAAATTGGCATTTCTCCAGCTTGATGCGGAGGTGATTTTCCTGACAGACGGTGTAGAATTCCCGGAGTAGTAGGAGATGGTCATTGATGGTGTTCGTCCCCCAGATGACATCGTCGATGTGAGCCTCCAGGACAGCACCACGCTGTAGGAGCTCCTGGACGGCCGGTCATCGTTTACACAGGGCGATGACTGGATTCATCAGGTCCTGGAACAACGCCGGGGCGTTAGCAATACCAAATATACCAAATGGCATTACCCGCCATTTGTGGACCCGTCCATCCAGAGCAATGAATGCCGTTAGATCTTGAGCACGCTCCGTTAGGTCAATTTGCCTGAAGCCGGACCCCTTGTCCATTTTAGTTTTGTATCTGCATCCAGCAGCGGTTTCCACGGTATTCTCCATCAGGGGCAGCAAACCGCTGTGCAATTTTTTTCCTTGTGGTTGACCTTTTTGTAGTCGACCACCAATCTTTTTGCAGTGCTCCCTGGTTTAGCTACCAGGAAGCTGAAAGTGCTGCCCTGGGTCGTTGATGGTGCCGGAGGGCTCGGGGCCGGCAAGACCAGTGGGGCAGGCACGCGAGGAGTCTCCCTGGACGTTGTTATTGGGGGTAGAACCGGATACTCGAACACCAACGGAGGCGAGAGCAGCGACAACAGAAGCAAGGTCCATGCTGATTGTTATCCGGCAGAAAATCCCAGTCTATGAAGAAAATTGATGCGGATTATTCTAAATACATCTGAGTGTCCAAAACTGTCTGAAAAGATTTAAATAATCCAATTATGTAAAAATGTTTGGCCGATCTGGCCCGCGAGCGCGCGTCAGCGGCAAATGGCGATTCCAGCTAAAATAGCGGAACGCGGCGGATTTACGGGGAATGGACCGCGGAATCAAATCCGGCATATCAGAAATATATAGGAAATATCCTGAGACTGAGCTGCGAGGCGGCGATTCCGCCGAAGCAAAGAAAATGACCAAAATGTAGCCAATCTGGGCAGAATGTCTGAAAATCTGAGCAGATGGGGCTAGCCGCACTTACACTCCCCCTCCAAAAACACACTGGGGTGTGTCGCTACGTCAACGAAGAACGTAGTGCGGGTAAGTCCCCGAAAAAAAAAGAAATGTAGCCTCGATGGGGCGAAATCTACTTGATCTGACCTGATTTGGGCTGAATTGGCACTGAATCAGGATGAATGAACCTGCAATGAGACAGAATGAGAAGTGACAAACAGTCCTCCGTGCAGTAAAACATTAGGTTAAGGGCTAAAAAGCATGTAAACATATCGAGAATCGATACCAAACCATGCATTGGTTGAGAATGAGGTAGATTATTGGTGGATTGAGTGGGGGGATCAAGAATTGGAGTGACATCTCAGCGCTCTGGCACAGTTTAGCTGTCGCGGGCACGCTACGGTGTCCTCGCCGAACTCTACATCGTGTTACTCCCGCTTTTCTCGTTCTGAAAAGTGCAGCATGTGCTTCAGATTTGGCGCATCTGGTGGATGATCACAAGATTCAGCAAAATGAGAATGAATTTGGGCAGAGATGAAGGAGATTAAACAATCACAGAGAGGAAAAACAAATACAGATGTAGTCTACAGTCCCTAAGTGAACCACCGAAGGTGTAGAAGTTTTTCTGTGCACCTAGATCTAAACAGATCTTCGAGGAATGTGAGGAGATGACAAGGAAATCAACCTAATCTGTCCTAAAATGAGCAAATTCCCTAAGATGAAGGTGAAATGCAGCGGAATGTCTAGAACTGAAACTACTAACATCTTCGTTTAGACTAAAGTTAATATATATTGTCGTTTATTCAGCTCAATTGTGCTTTCCGGCACGTTGGTTCGCGAGCATCTTACAGATTCTATGAAAATGTGGATCATGTGATGATGCATCATGATGGGACATGCTGGCCCTGGATCCTTGGCATGTAACGCGCCGAAGGTTCGCTGAAGGCGCTTTACTGACAGTATATAACTGAGAGACACCGTATAGTCCTTTATTTACAGTGGCGGCGGTGTCAATCGACTTGGACAAGGCCAATCTTTTGATTGAGTCCCACAAGACACTTGGATTCACCATTTTCGACAGTTCCTGGTCGGATTGAGCTCACATTGGCGTGCGCCAAAAATACAACGAAGCTTACGGACTTCAGAGGTTGCTTTTAGAAGTCCCTAGAGCTCCTATCTGAAGGTTGTCTGAACAATTGACGTCTGGGTTTTGTACAACAGTGGCAGAATGATGGACAAACCTGAGAAATTCAAGGCAAATTTGAGGATCCTGGATCTGAATCTGGACTTTGGCGTCAGCATCACAGCAAATGAAGGTAAGATCTGAGTTCCTGGCATCGCATCTGGTGCAGCCAGTACTACAGGGGGTGCCTGTAGGGGTGAATGTCGCTGGCCAGCGTTTTGATTATGTACATTTGCTTCCATCTGCACGAGTAGCCAAATTCCAAAGATGCACAGACCAACAGAGACAAGATTACCCCGAATCTGCCTGAATTAAGCCTGAGTTTGGTTTCTTCTGAACACGGCAGCACACTCCGTGGCCTTCGGCTTTCGACTCTCGATACGCTGCCGAACGGAGACCAAAGAAAAATTGATTGATTGACGTCAAATTATCAAACATTCGCAGTTCTCCACATCATGACATAAACAGAAAGAATGAACAGTGGATTGAGCAGAATGTGGTAGGATGGCTTCCTCAATTCGGCCAAGCACGAATACATGTGACCACCAACCTGTCTGGCCTGGCCCTCGTACGGCTTGGGCGCTGCAAATCAGCGGCCGAACTTGAAGCTTGGTCCTCATTTGGCTCCTGGGCTGGCCTGACCGCAGGAGGGGTGATCGACGGATCAGCCCTGGAATGTGGCTGCTGAGGGCCGTAAAAGGCTGGATCTCGATTCACCACAGGTCGTTTTCCGTCGCTCTCCACTTGTCTGTCTGGTTTCGACAGACAGTCTGTCAGGAGTACTCCAATTTCGGGGTGCTTCTTCAGGAAGTCGATGAACCCCTTGGTGTATCCATGGACAAAAGATTGGGCTGGTTCCCAGTTGTTGTGACTGGAATCAAAGCCCCTCCACTCACACAGAAATTCCCATTCGCCCTTGGCGTCACGTCTTGCTTCAACAATCCTCTTGAGTTCGTACTTCCCCCCTTCGATGACCCGATCAGACAAATGTTTCGCAGTCCAAAAAAGGGGTTTAACCCGATCCTTGGGGGAGGGGATCTCTCTCTTGAGGCGATCGCCCGAAACGTCAATTTCCCTGCTGACATCCACACGAATCCTCCACCTGTTCTCACCAAGACGCGCTGTAACAGCGAATGGCCCCTCCCACGAGGGAAGAAGCTTGTCATCTCCGTCCAGGGTGGTTTCGGATTTTCGAAGCCAAACTCGATCATCGACTTCAAAATTGTGGGGGTTTTTTCGACCTTGATTCTGAACCCAAAGCCAGTCAGCTTGATGCTTCTCGATTAATTTGGAGACAGTTTTATCTGCTCGTTGGACTTCGTCCAAAAACAGCGAAGCATCTTTACAGGGGCGAGGATTATTCAACGGCATGTTCCACCAACACTTCTTTCGTCCAAAGACAATTTCATTTGGAGAAAGGCCATGATACAAAGGCGTGTTGTGGTACCGGCGAAGCAATGCGAAGAGAACTTCCATCCAATGGAAATCTTTTTCACTCGCGAGCTCCTTACGAAGCATATTAATTATAGAGCGGCCGGCTCTTTCACCAGGCAGCGCTCGATGCGAGTGGATTTCACATCGCAGGTGGTGGATTCCAAGGCGAGCACATAATTCTCTCCACCATTCGGAGGTGTACTCCTTGCCTGAATCCGTCACCACCTCGGATGGGACGTCCCAACCTCCCATCCAGGTCTGCGCGCACCATTTGGCGGCAGCCTTGCCAGTCATCGACTCAATGTTGCAAGGCAACACTTGAATGTAGCCGGAATGACGGCACTGAATAAGGAGCACACCATTGACTTTTTTATTCGTCCAATGGCACTCTTCGTCGTCGAGTTCACCGAGATAGAAGAAATCACTGGTGACTCTGTTAAAGAGGCGCTCCGGAATAGGATGAGGCCTCAGATGGCCGTGCTTCTTCGCGCTGGGGGGCGTCGAGACAGCACATTGGGCACATCCGGCGGCTACTTTCATGCAGTGAGTATATAGCCGTGAGCCAAACAACCTATGTTTAATCATCGACCACAGTCGACGGCCATGTGCGTGGGGGGACTCCCATTTATGCCACCAGTTTAACACTCGGGGGGCCAGGGCGTCTGGCACACACAATTTACCCTCCATCCACAGCTTCCCCCCATCCAACGAGTACTCAGCAAAAATCCCATCCTTGTGAGCATCTTTGGATTTGAGATTTCCAAAGACCTCTTTAAACATGGGATCCTGCAGATAATCGGACGTCCAGTCACGGATGATCAGGGAATCTTTGGGCAGGGGTGGAGTTTTGGCCGGATCTCGTCGCTTAATGCCCTGGATCAACCGAAATCGACTTACTCGTCGGGTGTAGTCAAACCGTTTCACACTCCCTGAGGAGGGATCGGTGACTTTTTCCACGACTTTCAGTGTTTTGGTGCAGATCTCATGAGCATGCGCCGGATCTGTGATGGCCGTGATGTCGTGACACGGTAATGCGTGTTGTTTAACAGCGCATTGCATGCATGCACGTCGAATGAGCTTTTTTTCTTCCTGATCCCATTCGATGATTACATGGCGGTCCTGCTCCGTACCATGGATGTTGGTACTTTGCAGCCCCTCTGAGGCGGGGTAAGCCCATCGGCTCAGAGCATCCGCTACCGTGTTGTGTTTTCCAGGCAAATACGACACATGGAGGTCAAACAGACTGAGAAATTCGTGCCATCTGGCCCGTCGACCAGCTGCGCTCGCGACAGTATCAATGTGTTCGGTGGCCCAATACTCCAGAGATCGATGATCCGTCAGGACCTCGACTCGATTGGTGCCAACCCACGATTGGTACTTTTTTAGAGCGAAAATGATGGCATACGTTTCTTGCTCACGCGGCGACCATTGCATTTGGCGTGGGGCTAGCTTCCGAGACCAAAATGCAAGAGGGTAATGATCACCTGTGGCTTCATCAGCCTGTTCAAGGACAGCTCCGATCGCGTATCTAGAAGCGTCGGTTCTAATGTAGAAGGGTCGGTCGAATTGGGGCACATGCAACGTGGCGACTTCACAGAGGGCCGCCTTCAAGTGATGGAAGGCCTCCTCGCACTCGTCAGTCCACTTGACACGAACCTTTGAACCTGCCTTGCCCGCATCTCTCCCTACCTTCAATAATTCAGTGAGGGGGGCAGGAAATTTGGCATAATTCGGCACAAAAGTATGGTAAAAATTGCAACAACCCAGGAATCCTCTCAACTCCGTGATCGTCTCAGGGCGCTTCCACTTCTGAATAGCGACGAGCTTCCCTGGACTGGGTCGTCGGGTGCCATTCTCTAGGAGAGAACCACAAAATTCGACTGATTTTAAAAATAATTTTCCCTTCTTTGGCCCACAAATCAGCTGATTGGCGTCAAGAATATCCAAAACTTGGTTCAGCTGCTTCTCATGTAGGGCCACCAGCTCGGCTTCGGTCAGTCCCTCCCCTTCCGTCGCGATGATTATGTCATCTATGTATACGCTCACGAAGGCACGAAGCTCAGGATGGGCTGAAAAAAGCACATCCTCCATCATTCTTTGAAAAAACGATGGGGCGTTCTTCAGGCCCATGGGCATGACTGTCCATTGGACTGGGCCACATGGGGTGCACATACAGGTGAGAGGTCGGCTGTCCTTCCTCAACGGCATTTGGTGAAAGCCGTGACGGAGATCCAGCACAGAAAACAAACGACCTCTTGCCCTCTTGGCGATTTCCTCCTCAATGAGGGGCAGGGGGTGCGAATCCGCCTTGGTTTCGGCGTTGAGATTGCGAAAATCAACCACCATTCGCCAACCATCAATAGTGTTCTGGTCTGCAGGCGGTGGCTTCGGGATTGTGAAGGGTGCACAGCACCATTCGCTGGTCATACAACCCTCAAGCCAACCAAATTCCCTGAGATTTCTCTCGATGATTTTTCTGAGTATCTCATGTTTATGTCCATGGTTCTCATAAGGACGTTGTTTCTTCGCCTTGTAACCTTCACGAAGCTCGATGAAGGCTTCACCGAACTGTCCACGGACAGGGGGGTCCTTGATCAACTTTCCTGAAAGGGTTGTGTCCTTCCGTTCCTCAAAAATCTTTTCTCTTGACTTGGAACACAATTCAGTGTCCACCTGATCGCCAGGAATTACTGTCGAAAAAACTTTGGCGACTTCTTCGGCTTTGGCAGGAAGAATCTTCTTACGGATGTCCCTAAACAGGTCCGTATCAACTGCCTCTTGAAGATAGGTGGGTCTTGTGTCGAAATCCCAGAGATTCTCTTCGTGATCCAGCTCCTCGAAAGGATCCATGAAAGCTTCCACAGGGGGTTTTTCATAAAAAACTCTGAATTTGCGGCGCGATTTGGAATTTTTCTTCGCCCGTGCACTGAAGATTCTTTTCGATGTCGATCGTATTGGGGAAGAGGGAGACGAGGCGGATCCATTTGACGTTGGATCACCTTGGGTATCTGACGGACAAAAATCAGAAAAAATAGATTCATCATCAGTACCACTCTCAACCTCAGATTCAGACCCAACACAGGAATCAGTACCAGAATCAGCAGAATTAGAGTCAGAAAGCTTTCCATCCACCAGGAATGCAAGCGAACTCCAGGACCGCTGTGGCAGGGGACCTGTGTCGTCCCTGGCATACAGCTTAATCCTCCTGGGAAGTTCGATGTAATCTACACAAATGTCTTGTAATTCCTGAAACCAAGGCTTGTCGTCCCACAAGGGCACAACTAAAATTGCCTGGGTTTTATCTTGCTTGATCTTGTGGATGACCTGCTGGATTAAGTGAAACGGAGGATTAATCCACAACTTCTTGTCCCACTTGTGGGTCCAAGCGTCGCGAAAGTGCTTATCAAAGCGCTTCTTCTCGCGGTTAGCAAAGGCATCATACTGTGGCCGTATGGAGTGGTGTTCATGAAAATATTCACAAATTGCATCGCGCCATTTGTCGACAACTCTGTAGGATGAAGAGTGCCAGCGCGAAGGGCGTCGTGGCTGGGAGTCCCTACGAAGACATTCTAACTCTTGGGAGTAATCGGCACTCCCATTCACCTCTGCAATGGTGACATCTTCACCAAATTTTGGTGTCACCTTTTGCTTCAAAAATTCTTCTGCACTTTTAAACCCTGCGTGCAAAAAACGAAATTCAGGACGCTCCAAGGGACCTGACTCCAGCAAAAAACAACGACGATGACCTACGGGCGCTACCCTGTTCTTGCGAAGCCAAGGATGCCCCAAATAAAGGTCATACTTTATGTCGGCACGATAGAAATAGTCATCCTTAAGGACAACTTCTTCCACATTTTGCTCTTCCCAAAGGTCTTGAGCGACCAAATGAGTTGATATATAACAACCGCGTTGCCCACCTGCGAGAGAATGTCCAGAAACTCCCTCGAGGGTAACAGGATGAGGCGATTCAAACACGCAGTCGTCGGGTAAGAATGAATTGGATTGGAGATTTACCTCTGATCCATTGTCACACAAACAAGTGGCGAGGTGGAAATTTCCCTTGCAATCAGAGACCCACAGCTTTGTGACAAACTGACGGGCCCTGTGCTTGGACTGTACACCAACCTCGTCCACTACAACAGAAGGATCCGCTGCCGGATCCAGGGGAGAGGAGACAAGCGACCCTACATCAAGTAATGGTCGATCTGGAATCTGGGGATCATGCCTGAAATCGCCTGGGGAGGGGCGAATTTCGTGGCTCCCCTAGGCGTTCTGACCTCCAGTGGCTGCGTTAACATTGTGAACACAGCCTGATTTGTCGATCCACTCATCTTGGAACGGATCATCTGCTGGATTCAGAGCATTTTCGACATAATCTCGATCCGCATCGGACACCTGATCTGCACCTGAGACCTGATCCACACGATGGTTGCCCTTTCCACGTCCACGGCCACGGCCGCCGGATGATGGACCACCACCGTCGCCACGCCCTCTGCCCTTACCAGAGAAAGGGGTTCCTGAAGGATTTCCCTTACCTTTACCCTGTGATCCTGGAGCATTTCCTTTGTTTGTACCGGATTGAGGGGTTTGGCCTGGATTTCGATTTCCGCCTCCGGCGTTGCCATTGGGACTTGTCTGGCCGTTTGGCTGCCCACCGGAGCCGGATGGAGTCCGATTTCCTTTGCCTTGGGACCCGCCAGGGCCTCCAGGATTTTTGTTTCCACCGGAGGGGGTCGGATTACCCTTTCCCCCCTTTCCACCATGCACCTGTCTGTCATTCCTGTCTGAATTCTGAGGATTACTGATATTTTCACCAATCACCTTTCATTCATCGGTGATTACCAGTAGAATGCGACTTAGCTCGGTTCGTAGAACCTAAAAGAAGGCAGATGCTACAGTGATCCTGAACATTCCGGGTGTCATTCACCTTTTTGTTGCCCTTTTGGGCCCCATTTTGGGTGTTTTGCTGGGTATTCTTGTTTCCCCCAAGACCCTCATGGAAATTTTGATTGGCGGCGTCAGCGAGCCGCTCAACCTCTTCCCACAGTTCCTGCGGGGTGAACGAAAACACCCAGTTCCTGGCCTTCAGGCGATGGCCGTGGAAACTTACTCCCCTATTGAGGACTTGGACAAACAAGTCCCGATCCTCGTGTTCATTAAACTTGATTTTCCACGTGTTTTCAGTGAATTTCACCTTGGTAAACGACGTGGGGGAACACTTTTGAAGTGATTCCCTGACGGAAAACCTGTTGGCCGAGGCATCGAAGCCATCGACCTCCGCCCACCAGGTCTTGACCTTTTATTCGGATTGTTTATTCCGAAGGGTGGCGGCGGTTTCTGAGGGGATCTTGTCAAAAATCAGATTTTTCAGCTCGGCACTAGAAAATTTTTCGCCTGAATGTTCAGATTCTTCCACTAGATTCCAGAAGCGCTGTCTCTTGTCTTGCACTTCGTGCAAGATTAATCGAGAGAACGAAGGAAAATTCTTCAACATCTGGTGGTAATGGTCCTCTGGCAGCCGGGATCCACGTACCTCCAACTGTTCCCACACCTCATCAAAGGTAAGGGGGGAACTTGAATCCTCACGATCACTCCAGGTTCTGAGCCAAGTATTGGCCGGCGCTCCCTCAAGGCAGTCCAAGAGGGCCATCAGGAACTGATCATCCTGGAGTTTTTGAGTCTTAACCCACAGTTTAAATTCCCGTTGGAACTGAGGCCAACGTCTGGGGTTCCCATTATACTTCGGTTGCTTGGCAACCTGACGAAGTCGCAATGAAGTAGGATTAAGAAGTGAATCCAGCCCAACACCGGCCGTAATGGCAGACACCTTGGCGGCATCATTAGCCACACCAGCTCCGGCGAGGGTCTGGGCGAGCAACATCTGGGCTAATGCATTGGAATCAGCAGCAGGAAGGGCAGTACGGGAGGCAGTTCGCTTGGCATTCTGAGCCTCAGTCCTAGCCTTCGCCGTCCTACTCTGAGATCGAGAGATTGTAACCCTTTCCTTTAGCTTAGTCCTGCTGATCCTTGCATCGGTGGTCTTAGAGTCCACCGAAGGAGCAATCGAAAAAATTTCTGTCGCCTCCTCCGACGGTTCTGTTGTTTGTTCCACCGATGATGCGCCCTCAGACCGCATGTGGGTCTTGAAAAGATCTTTAATTCCCAGCGTTTGAATGATGAGTTGCATTTGATCCTTGAGCAATTGGAGCTCAGTATCTCGCTGTAATCTGCAGGAGCAGTCGGCAGGACAGTACATACCGTGTCCTGAAGGGCCTGAGCAGGCTGTCGGACCGCTAATCTCAGTGGTTCGCAGCCAGGAGTCCACTTGGGGAGCTCCTTCAGCCCTAATTTCCAGGCTTGCCTGCCTGGCTGCCTCTAAAATTCCTTCCTCAACCGCGGCGGCTAGATCGTCGCGGATGGAAACAGAGGGATGAGGGGCGGAGGGCCCGGCAACAGGTGCCTTGGTCTTCTCCTTCGGGAAGGGGCTTGCCTCCCAGATCTGCAAAAAAATGGCAAAAGAGTCATCTTCTTGAGAACACCACCACATCCTGGTATTAATTTCTTCTTGAAGGAGGAAAAAATATTCGAATAAAAAATCAGAGGCGATTCTTTCTTGTCCAATCAGCTTAGACGTGGCTAAGAGACAAAGGGCCTCAAGCGCCTCAAGGTTACGGGTCACTTCTGAAGACAAATGGTTGTCCCATTGTGCCCAAGAGGCTGGTCGATTATAGGTAGGTACCTCACCTGGACCACCCATCTCAATGTCGTCAATGTCGGCGTCGATGGTCTCAAAATGTGGACATTGGTAAGGAGTATTAGTACCTGCCAGGTCCGTAAGCTCCACCGGAGCGTTGCCATCGGCGTAGGCTGGGAGATTCCAGCTGCTTGATGGCCAATTTCGACTGGGATCTTGATTGTAATCTGGGCCTCCACAGCTGCTGATTTCTGCCCTTCTTGGGCAACTTGGGCTTGCGCAAGGCATTCCTCTCAAAGCCTCGTTCGCACAGCACCACGGCAGCGTAATCGTTACGTCTCCAGGAGCGGCGGGGTCTACGGGGCCGTACTGGGGAGCTAGCTGTGGTTGGGACACCAAAGGAACAACATTCAGGTAGCCTCTGCTACCATGAAAGTGCTGCCCTGGGTCGTTGATGGTGCCGGAGGGCTCGGGGCCGGCAAGACCAGTGGGGCAGGCACGCGAGGAGTCTCCCTGGACGTTGTTATTGGGGGTAGAACCGGATACTCGAACACCAACGGAGGCGAGAGCAGCGACAACAGAAGCAAGGTCCATGCTGATTGTTATCCGGCAGAAAATCCCAGTCTATGAAGAAAATTGATGCGGATTATTCTAAATACATCTGAGTGTCCAAAACTGCCTGAAAAGATTTAAATAATCCAATTATGTAAAAATGTTTGGCCGATCTGGCCCACGAGCGCGCGTCAGCGGCAAATGGCGATTCCAGCTAAAATAGCGGAACGCGGCGGATTTACGGGGAATGGACCGCGGAATCAAATCCGGCATATCAGAAATATATAGGAAATATCCTGAGACTGAGCTGCGAGGCGGCGATTCCGCCGAAGCAAAGAAAATGACCAAAATGTAGCCAATCTGGGCAGAATGTCTGAAAATCTGAGCAGATGGGGCTAGCCGCACTTACAGAAGCATGGACTGCAATGCTTAGGATAGTCCGTCTTTTTGTACTCGTAGACCAAACCGGCCTCCACGCATTCTTTGACTTGGCGAGTAATCTCAGCCATGTCATTGTTGGACGACGGGTATTGTCGACATCGAACTCGATCTTTGAGAAATTCTTCTCTTAGTTCTACGTCCATGGTCACGAGTTTCTTCACTGATCCAGGTGGAGGTAACAAACCAAAAATGTCAGAGAAATGCAGGATGATTTTCTTGATCCTCTCGCCAACATGCATTTTGTCGAGCAAGATCTTGAGGTCTTCAGATGCGTGTAGATTGGATGCACCCAATTCTTGTTTCTTAGATTTTTCATCTTGCTCGGTCAATTTCTTGAGGGCTAGGAATTGTTCGGGGACCAAAATCATCTGATTCTCTTCGTGATCAATTTTCTTCTTTTCTTTGGCTTTCTGTCATACCCTCTTCATGTCTTTCCGGCGTAATCGCTCTTTTTTTTCTTCTTCCTTTTTCTCTTCTCCTTCGATTTCTTGTTCTTCTTGTTCCAATCCACCTATATTTTCGCTTTTTTCAGTGCAAAATCCTGATAAATGTACACTCACAGAATTCCACGATCCCAGCACTGTTTTGGACAGTGTTGGTATCAGTGGATCAGGAAGTTCTGTAGTTTTACATTGATGGTGTTTTCACCATTTTCTGTACTATAAAACTGAGTTTGGGTCGGCGACGGCCAGTCCTGAGATCGCGCGCGCCGATCTAGAAAATCTCGATTTCTGACGAGTTTTCAATCAGTTTCATTGTTTAGATTAATTTGATATCAGTTTTAAGCATAAGCGGATGTTACGGCACTATCGCGGCGCCGTTCCGCGCTAGTTTTCCTGGCCCAAGTAGGCCATGTTCACGATTTTTTATAAAATCGTACGCAGCTCAGATCCTTAAGTTACATGCACCAAATGACAGCCCATCAGTTGGGCTTTGCATGCATATGCTCATTGGGTTTCCAAACGCGTCGGTGCAGCGGCACCACGCGTTGAGGAAAGACCCTTGTTCATAGTACATGTATGCATTGATTTGCTTATATTACAATGTTATATGCCGCTCTTTGTTCATTTTTTCTCAGAACATGTGAAAGGGATCGTTTTGAAATCCCTTCGGATTTGGTGGTCATCACCTTGCCTTGTACATCGTCGGTGTTGGGAATTTGAAGGAGGTTTGTTTGTGTTTTTTGGAGAAATGTTGGATGTATAGGCCAAAGCCCATGGCAATGCAACAAAGGGCTTCAAAAATTATTACCTGTTAACCCGGTAGAACTATATGGTGGTTAACACTAGTGAACCCGTGACATTTGGCGAATCAGAGATGAAAAAGCAAGACTATTATTTTGTTGAGAGAATTCTCCGCCACACCTACAAACGTGGATGGAGATTCTATACAAAGTGGTCTTGCTATTCTATCTCTGACTGTACCTGGGAGCCGGTGTCGGCTTTCATAATCGATGAAGGTAACGTCAACGAGGTTTTTGCTGAGTACTGCAAATCTCAGGATTTGCGTGACATTCTGCAGTCAGCCCAAAGTCAGGCCCGCAAGCGTGCTGGGAGGTGAGACTACTCCCTCCTGTTTTATAGCACCTGTGAAAACGGTGCATCTATGGTCCTGAGACCCTGTTTCAGTGTTCTTGTGAGTAGACACTCACTGGCCTGGGAGCTGTCGTGGATTTCCAAGGGAGCTCTGAGGCCGGGGCACATGTTTCACCAATCTAGGGAGGGACAGAGATGAGAAGTGTGTAACTTGCGCGCCTGTGAGTGACAACAGCCCAACTGAAGTGTGTTTCCTAGGAGAGAAAGTGAACCAATATGACTAAGCAAGCTGATTCCTACGGGTGGTGAACACCTGGTTCCATTTTGGAACAGTCAAGCATGCACCACCGGAGGGGCAGGGTTTGTGTTCCCCAGGGATGGGACCTCCCCCAGGAACTGGGTGGGCTGCTGGACGAGCAGAGTTTGCACGGGCTGCCCAACCACGACCAGGGCTACCCCCTTGGTTGCAAATGTCCCCGCCAATGCACCCATCGTCAAAATGCTAACGCCTGATCCTACACCGCAAGACACATTTATCCAACAACATCGCCCACGCCAAGGCAAGGCAAAATGTAGCTAACTCTCAAGCATCCCTGAACAACAGTGCAACGCTTTGGGTGCATCTCGTCTCCCGTCCGATGACACCCGTGCAAGTGTGGACACGGAACCGAAGCTCAACGTGATCCGTGCAAAGTCAGTGGTGGGAACGCAAAAGTGTGCTGTGAGTATGTGTGTGTAGTGCTGTGCTTGGATGTGCGATGGAGGGCGAGCATGTGTGTGAATCTACCTACCTCGGGGCTACCCAAAAAGAGAAGAGAGGGTCACACATATGGGGAGATCAGGAAGAAACCGCGAGGGAAGAAGATGGCGTGGGAACAAGTGCCAGCGTACGCTGACCAACGCGAACGCCCTTGCCAGTCCCAGTCCCTTTTATCCCCATTCTCCCACTCGCTGATCCTAACGCTCTGCAAAAGAGTAGCCTTTTGCCGGAGCGCCCCTGTGCTAAACGCCTCCAACCCTCATCCCACGCTCTACTCCACACTCCTCCCACACTCGTGCAACTCAAACCGAACAACTTGCAAGTCGGGAATCTCACCCGAGAGTTTCATTGGACTTTTTGAGTTGCAACGGACCTACACTCTCTGACACAGCGCTGCATAAGTGTGCCACTGTTCCACAAATGAGTGTTTTATGTGTTTGCACGTGAGGCATGAGTATTCACGCTCCAATTCAACGACAGCCAACTGAGAGCAAGAGCGGACACATATAGCGGCGCCTCCGCTATGCATGGACGCATATAGCGGCGCCTCCGCTGTGCATCCTTGAGAGAGAGCAAGGAAGGTTCTCCCTACCTCCCGAACCTTGAATGTTTCCCTCTTGTCTATGTTACCCTCTATCCTAATTGGATCAGCCATGGTTTCGAAGTCATTACATGCGCAGAGCTCGCGTAGCAAAACCCGTTTCCCTCCTGAACCTTGCCCGAATCAAGCCTGAATCCAACCCATACTGTAAAAGCAAAACTCAGACCAGGTGGTCCTGCACATACCCAACCTTGCGAAGCACCAAGAGCGTGCAAATCACGGGCAAAGCAAGGCAAAAACAAAGTACGCGTGTTGTGCAAGTCCTGACCAACACGTATGTTCCTTGTTTGTTTGTTGTTCCTTAATGATGGTGAAACTCGCTTATCTAGCGCACAGTGGTGATTTGATGCGCGCAAAACGTGCCTAAAGCCTACGGCTGCACTATGCACCCTCCCTGCGCAAAACGTTTTTACTGGTCCGCATGCCTACTTTTGAAAATTGCGTTTTTCGCTGCTCATTGTTTTCAGAATTCTTTGTTCTACAAAACTGCGCTTTATGCAGCTTCAGAAGCGCTTTATACAAAAAGGTTAAAAGTTTTTGGACTTTGGAGGCTTCGCCCCCAGTCCCGCACAGCGGTCGCGCGCAGTTGCGGGAGTCGCCAGAACTCCCTGCGCTTCACTTTGCGCCTTTCAGGAGTCCTAATACTTTTTCAACTTTTGGTTCCTGGCGGGTTAGAACCTCAGAGACGGTTCTTTGTAAAGTTTGTTTCAAGCGTTATTCAACGCCGACTTCACTTTGCATTTTCAAAAATCCACTTGTGCATTCACTAGGTAAGGTTTCCCTAAGGATTCCTTTGTTCCCTCCACGGTTTATATAACACATTGAGCACAGTCTTTCTGTAATTTGCATTTTTAGCTCAAAACTAACCACCTATGGTGCTGTGGTAAGACTGGTGTAGTAAGAAAGGTAACTCATAAGTATGCTTTCCGAAGTCATCCCACTCATTCTTTACTGTGGTACTGTGGCACAGTGATCATACTTGGTATTGAAGGTTGAAGGTAGTCCACATTTGTACTTAATGGTAAATGCTGAGAGATTTCACAAGGTTGAACCAATAATGGCCATTATATCATTTTTCGCCTAATTTTCTGTGTGGCAGCTCCTGAATCCCTGGGCTTCAGTCGGGGGGTGGAGTGAAATTAAGCCACAGAGCATACCTTGTACTTTGTTTTGAATTCTTTTGAGCCTGTCTTTAGCGCCTCAGATTGAGTGCTGAACCTCCGCTTGATTGCTGGTGTCCTTGTTAAGCCACTCCGCCACTTGAATCGCAGCCATCAACTTCATGAATGCCTGTTTTCAGCGCCTTATAAAATGCGCCATCTCATATCCGGGTTCGCGGGTTTGTCCTGCGGTGCAAAGGCAACATGTACATAGCAGATTCAGATCACCGTCCATCATTGAACCATTCATCTTGATCATGTGTCATGTGTCATGTGTCATGCATCATGCATCATGACACGCTGGCGCCCTAGCATGTGTTTCTCACATTCCAACCGAAAACCTCACTTTCACTCAAAAGTAACTCAACCACAACCCCACGCTATTGGGTTCCTAAGAAGGTTATACTATTCGTTTTTCACAATTCTTTGAATTTGGATGTTCACATTTTTGGGATGCATGATTGTCATGCATGTCATGCATGATCGACCCGTTGTGTGAGTGATACCACACATACTACCTTCGAAGAACTCTATGACCCCTAAGGGACCTTTATATCCACTACAACCCTTTCCCAAGGTTGTCCCCACTTCAACATGTATTTTCATCCCTATTTGGTGGGTCCCAAGCATGTTTCATGTACTACGGGATCCAAAGAATATTCATAGGCCTAAGCCAAGCCCCAGACACGAGAGGAGAGAAGAGAGATAGATAGAGGAGAGGCGCCTGGCGGCGACACTAGGGAGCACGTGGTGCTCCCTAGGTGAGTCCTAAGATGGTGTGTTTTTACTTCTCAACGGATATTTGTAGAGTGAGAGTGGAAGAGAGATAAGGAGGGAACATGAGTGCAAATATGATTGTGTTTCATAGTCCCTTTTTGCCATGGACCGAGCTGGTAAACTACAATTCTATGAGCCCATTTTTTTACTGTTGTTAAGGAGGGTGCACAAACTGACTTAGCTTTTTTGTTTTGTTCACAGCACTACTGCGTCTTCCTCATTTTCCCCAATTTTCCGTCAGGAGTTTTCAGTAATGCGCCCCCCCCCCCCCCCACAGCCTTGTTCCCTACCTAAACCCTTGATTTTTGGGCCTTTCGGCCCTCAAATTTTCCATTTTTCCACCAAGCAATCTGAACTTCCCTCATGTAGCCCAATTCCAACCCATTTTTCCTACCTTGGCCCATTTCCCGGATAGTGTTCCGCTTGGAAGGTGCGGCATGATGCTAATAAACTATTGGAAGCAAATCAGAACTTTTTCAGACTGGCCTGAGGCGCCCGAGATCCCCCTCAACCAGAGCATTCTCATCTCCACCAAATCATTCCCAGCGGGACCTCAGCACTGAAACCAGGGTCGCCATCTCTGTGGACTCGGGCGGACCCCAGGTGGTGAATAAGAAAAAGCTCCCCGAGATGTACTCAAAAAACCCCCCGCTTTGTACTGGAAACCCCCCTTATTGTACCAAAAAAAAGCCTTTTGTGCCAAAAAAACCCATATTTGTACTCAGAAACCCTCCGTTTTGTACTAAAAACCCCCCGCTTTGTAATAAAAGCCCCCCCGCTTTGTACTAAAAAACCCCCCTTTTCACCACTTGAATAAATTCACCTCCGGGGTTAGGGGTACTGGTGCTGAGCCATAATATGACAATGGCAGCCCTGGGTGATGGTGCTGAGACACAGCGGTGCCTAGGCGCGCCCCGTGGTACCATGGCATCGCAGAGGACACATGTAGCCGGGTACCTCTCTCTGGCACATGCTAATACACATGCATCCGTGAAGGGTACAGTGGCGTGGCTTCAATCCAAGAGTCTGAGGTACACAGCACTGCACCAACAATACCACCTTGTCCAGCCAGCAAACACTGAGGAGAAGCTCAGTATCCGCCCTTCTGAGAAAATGTGCATAACAGAAACTTACAGTTCCCTTGCCAGCCCGCTTACTATGTGGTGACGAAGAAGCGAGATTTAGGACCAGAGGCACCCCTAGCCCAGAGCCTCTTGAGTGACACTGAATCAACGCACAGCTATGATGTCACATCCTGGACCGATCCACAGTCCCCTTCTTGGTTTGGGTGCTCCACTAACCTATTCACAGTCCCGTATCATGCAGCGGAAGCTCAGTGGGTAATGTCAATACTCAGCCTGCTTACTGTTGTCGGACAGCCCAGGTCATGCTGTGCGGCGTTTGCTTGCTGCCACTGCTCTTGTTCGGTGGGCTGCAACGTGTGGCACTCCTTCAGGCTAACCCGCGGACAAGACTGTTTAGTTCCACCACAGAAGGCAATAGCATACAAGTATGCAGGGGGGATGGAGGGGGGGGTTCAAGTCGAGGCAAAGAGTCGCAGACTGAAACGGACCCATTGACAGCTGCAATCCGTGGAGCAAAGGCTGTGGCTCTCAGAGCTGGTACTGTAGTCCAGGTCGTTTGAATGAATGAAGCATAAGTTCCCAAAGAGAGACAGGGGAGATAGTGCCCGAGGAACCGTGCCAACCACGAAGTTGGCAGCCACGGGCAGCCCCTGACACACCAAAAATTACATACCGAGAATCACAAAGTTAAAACAGGCTTCCACTGTTGATTGCTTTGATGATAATGTTTTGTTTGTGCGTCTGCTTGCTCCTGCTGCTTCTTGAGTAGCTCAGGTATTCCAAATATAAATGTTTTTTTTTGAAATGAACCAAAACTACCAAGTACCCACAATGCAAGAGAGGAAATAGAGGATCGTATCCACAACATGAAGGGTTGCAGTCAAAGGCGATAGTGTATCAACAAAGGAACTCACAATAGCTACAGATTTGGGAAAAGATAGTTAGAGAATATCCTCCAATCATAGGAAAACTGCCTACATGGGCACCTTCTCTCTTATAGTGCCATCCAGAGATGTGTACCCTTTGTTTTGGGTCCCATAGGTGCTAAGGTGGCATGGTATGTGGCGATGAGGTCACTGCCATGCCACATGGGATCTTCCTACTTAACTCGGCTGACTGGGAATTGAACTCAGGACCTCTCAAAAAGAGGTGCCCCAGCCCCCTAGGGTGCAGACCACTAGGATAGCTAAGCATTCATGAGAAAACATAGAAAAATGTATACGCTCTCGCTCAATTTCAGCGCCTCAATCAGTCAAGGCAATAGTGCTTATGTCTAATCAGCTGCGGGGTCAGGGGTCCCTACAACATCCAAAGTTCAATGCTTGGTTTGATAGGTCAAAATGCTTTGTCACCCCTTTTTGGATTGGCCAATACTAAGATAAAAATGCGGTATGCCTCTGGGCATCTCTAAGACAACCAAAGCCTACCTTTTGGCATGGAAGGACACTTTTTCCTACTCCCCCCTAGTGCTGTGGTGGCCACCACTGTCGCATTTTAAAGTGAAAAGGGTATTTTTTTTACCTCGCGATGGTTTCAGCATTTTTTTATAATTACCTATAACTTCCCAAACACTGTAAACAGGGAGCTGCGTTAGGGCAGTCGCCAGTTTTTGCTTTGTCGTAACAGACACCTACAGCCCCCACTGCGCTCAGAGGCGTCGCTGGGGCGACTGTGGCTTGGTAGGGGATTCGAATGGGCATGCAAAATCCATGTGATCATGCATCCCTCCCTCCAAGTAGCAAAACGCAAATTCCAGCGCAGGATACGGTCAGGGCACGCAGTCTGGGTCTTCGGGGACCCTGCTCGCTGTACCTGGCCTGTCCTTAGGGCGAGGGAGTCGCGTTCAAATTTCTTTGCCCCTTAATGGGGTCTTGGGGTTCTGAATAGTGGTCCTTGAGGCAGCGGTTCGGCCAGAACGCGGCCTACGTTGCTGTATTCGCTCAGGGCTATCTGAAAAGAAAGGATGCAAGGGATGAGGGCCCTGTTTTATGCTCAACGATTGATGATACGGGTAACGCCTAAGTCCGTCAAATGACAGCCTAGAATTTTTCTGAGGGTAGACACCTATCCAGAATCCTCTTGTGCATTAAATGCACATTTTTGCGCAATTTGTGGTCATCTCATGAATTTTTTAAATTCATGGATTCTGAGGCGGAAAAAAGCGGCCCGCCGGAGCGCATCCTAATTGCGCACCGGAAAAGACAGAGAGGATAAGATTATAATATTATGTCACGTAATAATTCAGAAACGACCGAACACACATAACAGAATAAACGCAGAGATTCCAGGCACCCTTATAGGACAATTCAAGAATCAAGAATTCGGAAAATTCAGTAAAGATTCGCAGAGCAAGGTACACACGTACAGGTTTTTGTTGCTTCGCATGCAGCATACACATTGCCAGTCTCCCGTTACCGTAGACTAGCCGTGTAGCAGCGCAAACGTAGAGTAGAGGGATTCATCAGAAGATTGCACGATGATTAGAGGTGAGATTAGGGCAAAACTGATGGCCTTCGGCCAGGTAGTGGTTGTCACGGGGGCAACTGTGACAACTGCTCTTACGCAGCAACCTCCCTCTCTTGTAGCACTGATGAAAAGATACACACACGTGCACAAACGCTTTGCTTCTCTTGTGTGCTGTTCCACACTCCAACTTGCTTTCTCTCTCCAACGGTAGGTAAGGTGATTAAGCCAAGGGGGGGCCACCCCCAGGTTGAGTCAGTGATTGTGGAACACGCTGAATATGATTCGAAATGAAATTGATTTGTTAAAAATAGTGGCCAGCCGAGCTCTTGCATACTCGTGCATGCATATGACGCATCAAAGGGTAGGCCACGCGAAGTGCGCACGGTATGACCCTTGTCCACGTTATCCAGGGGCTCTGCCCTACATTCTATAAGAGGTAGGGCACACTTCCTTAAGTTTACTTGCCTGATAGGGCTGCTTTTACACAGTGTATTATTTTCCTGTCGGAGATACATATAATATGGGGAGGCAGCTTAGGTTCCTCAGCTAAAAGCAGTCCTGCATTTGCCTCTGTTCTCAGGTGGGAAAGGTCAGGGTGATTGATGGAGTTGGTTGCCCAGTTAAACAGGGCGCAAATCACACAAACAAGAACCTGTGCACGAACCAGGAGTGGCGGGGACAGTCCGGCCTCATCATCATCCACGCTGTGCACGCTGATAGAGCACTCCTTCCCTCCAAGCCCTGACAGGGAAATGTGTTGTGACGTCCCTGTTAGGCCACAGTCGCTTAGTAACGCTGTGTTCTCTTGTCCTTTCACAGGTGGGCCACTAGGGCCTGAGACCTCCTCCTGGACAACCCCAAGTAGCGTGTGAGTGTAGGAGTGGTAGTCCTGGGTGAGGACTCAAGCACAGTGCTTGCGCACTCTTCGAAGGCTGGTGCCACTGTAGTGAGTGTAGGACCTGTAGTCCTAGCCCACACATACTGCACCCCCTTTCCGAAGAAGAGGACCCTGTAAGTGCGGCTAACCCCCATCTGCTCAGATTTTCACAGATCTGCCCCAGATCGGCTACATTTTGGTTATTTTCTCTGCTTCGGCGGAATCGCCGCCCCGCAGCTCAGTCTCAGGATCAGACCTATATATTTCTGATGTGCCGGATCTGATTCCGCGGTCCATTCATCGTAAATCCGTCGCGTTCCGATCATTTACCTGGAATCGCCAATTGCCGCTGATGCGCGCCCGAAGCCAAATCAGCCAAATATTTTTTCACAATCGGATTTATATAAATCTTTTCAGACAGATATGGACACTCAGATGTACTTAGGATAATCCGCATCAATTTTCTTCATAGACTGGGATTTTTTGCCGGATAACAATCAGCATGGATCTTGCTTCTGTTGTTGCCGCTCTCGCCTCCGTTGGTGTCCGTGTATCTGGTTCTGCCCCCAACAACAACGTTCAGGTCGACTCCTCGCGTGCCTGCCCCCCTGGTCTTGCCGGCCCTGAGCCCTCCGGCACCATCAACGACCTAGGGCAGCACTTTCATGGTAGCAGAGGCTACCTGAATGTTGCTTCAGTGGTCTCTGCTCCACAGCTCGCTCCCCAGTACGGCCCCGTAGACCCCGCCGCTTCCGGAGAGGTAACGATTACGTTGCCCTGGTGCTGTGCGAACGAGGCCTTGAGAGGAATGCCTTGCGCAAGTCCAAGCTGCCCAAGAAGGGCGCACATCAGCAGCTGTGGAGACCCAGATTACCATTATGATCCCAGTCGAAATTGGCCATCGAGCAGCTGGAATACGCCGGCCTACGACGATGGCAATGCTCCGGTGGAGCTTATGGACCTGGCAGGTACCAACCTTCCTTACGGAGGTCCAACATTCGAGACCATTGACGCCGATCTGAACGACATTGAGATGGGTGGTCCAGGTGAGGTACCTAGCTATAATGGACCAGCCTCTTGGGCACACTGGGGCGACCATTTGTCCCCAGAAGTGACCCGTAACCTTGAGGCCCTTGAGGCCCTTTGTCTCTTAGCCACGTCTAAGTTGATCGAACAAGAAAGAATCGCCTCTGATTTTTTAACGGAATATTTTTTCCTCCTTCAGGACGAAATTAATACCAGGATGTGGTGGCGTTCTCAAGAAGATGACTCTTTTGCCATTTTTTTGCAGATCTGGGAGGCAAGCCCCTTCCCGAAGGAGAAGGCCAAGGCACCTGTTCCCGGGCCCTCCGCCCCTCATCCCCCTGTTTCCATCCGCGACGATCTAGCCGCCGCGGTTGAGGAAGGAATTTTAGAGGCGGCCAGGCAGGCAAGCCTGGAAATCAGGGCTGAAGGAGCTCCCCAAGTGGACTCCTGGCTGCGGACCACCGAGATCAGCGGTCCGACAGCCTGCTCAGGCCCTTCAGGACACGGCATGTACTGTCCTGCCGACTGCTCCCGCAGATTCCAGCGAGATGCTGAGCTCCAATTGCTCAAAGATCAAATGCACCTCATTATTCAAACGCTGGGAATAAAAGATCTTTTCAAGACGCACATGCGGTCTGAGGGCGCCTCATCGGTGGAACAAGCAACAGAGCCTTCGGAGGAGGCGACAGAAATTTTTTCAATTGCTCCTTCGGTGGACTCCAGGACCACCGATGCAAGGATTAGCAGGACCAAGCTAAAGGAAAGGGTTAAAATCTCTCGTTCTGAGAGTAGGACGGCGAAGGCTAGGACTGAGGCTCAGAATGCCAAGCGAACTGCCTCCCGTACTGCCCCTCCTGCTGCTGATTCCAATACCTTAGCCCAGCTTTTGCTCGCCCAGACCCTCGCCGGAGCTGGTGTTGCGAATGATGCCGCCAAGGTGTCTGCCATTACGGCCGGTGTTGGGCTGGATTCGCTTCTTAATCCTACTTCCTTGCGACTTCGTCAGGTTGCCAAGCAACCGAAGTATAATGGGAACCCCCGACGTTGGCCTCAGTTCCAACGGGAATTTAAACTGTGGGTTAAGACTCAAAAACTCCAAGATGATCAGTTCCTGATGGCCCTCTTGGATTGCCTTGTGGGAGCGCCGGCCAACACTTGGCTCAGGACTTGGAGTGATCGTGAGGATACAAGTTCCCCCCTTACCTTTGATGAGGTGTGGGAACAGTTGGAGGTACGTGGATCCCGGCTGCCAGAGGACCATTACCACCAAATGTTGAAGAATTTTCCTTCATTCTCGCGATTAATTTTGCACGAAGTGCAAGACAAAAAACAGCGCTTCTGCAATTTAGTGGAAGAAGCTGAACATTCAGGCGAAAACTTTTCTAGTGCCGAGCTGAAAAATCTGATTTTTGACAAGATCCCCTCAGAAACTGCCGCCACCCTTCGGAACAAACAGTCCGAAGAAAAGGTCAAGACCTGGTGGGCGGAGGTGGAAGGCTTCGATGCCTCTGCCAACAGGTTTTCCGTCAGGGAGGCACTTCAAAAGTGCTCCCCCACGTCCTTCTCCAAGGTGAAATTCACTGAGGAGACGTGGAAAATCAAGTTTAATGAACACGAGGATCGGGACTTGTTTGTCCAAGTCCTCAACAGGGGAGTAAGCTTCCATGGCCATCGCCTGAAGGCCAAAAACTGGGTGTTTTCGTTCACCCCGAAGGAACTCTGGGAGGAGGTTGAGCGGCTCGCCGACGCCGCCAATCAGAATTTCCATAAGGTTCTTGGGGGAAACAAGAATAACCAGCAAAACACCCAAAATGGGGCCCAAAAGGGCAAAAAGGTGAATGACACCCGGAATGTTCAGCAGCACTGTAGCATCTGCCTTCTTTTAGGTTCTACGAACCGTGCTAAGACGCATTCTACTGATAATCACCGATGGTCTCCTTACGATCACAAGGTGATTGGTGAAAATATCAGTAATTCGCAGAATTCAGACAGGAATGACAGACAGGTGCACGGTGGGAAGGCTGGAAAGGGGAATCCGACCCCCTCCGGTGGAAACAAAAATCCTGGAGGCCCTGGCGGGTCCCAAGGCACAGGAAATCGGACTCCATCCGGCTCCGGTGGGCAGCCGAACGGCCAGAAAAATCTCAATAGCAACGCCGGAGGCGGAAATCGAAATCCAGGCCAAACCCCTCAATCCGGTGCAAACAAGGGAAATGCTCCAGGATTCCAGGGTAAAGGTAAGGGAAATTCTTCGGGAACCCCTTTCTCTGGTAAGGGCAGAGGGCGTGGCGAAGGTGGAGGTCCATCATCCGGCGGCCGTGGCCGTGGACGTGGAAAGGGCAACCATCGTGTGGATCAGGTCTCAGGTGCAGATCAGGTGTCCGATGCGGATCGAGATTACGTCGAAAATGCCTTGAATCCAGCAGATGATCCGCTCCAAGATGAGTGGGTTGACGAATCAGGGTGTGTCCATAATGTTAACGCAGCCACTGGAGGTCAGAACGCCTAGGGGAGCCACGAAAATCGCCCCTCCCCAGGCGATTTCAGGCATGATCCCCAGATTCCATCTCGACCACTACTTGATGTAGGGTCGCTTGTCTCCTCTCCCCTGGATCCGGCAGCGGATCCTTCTGTTGTAGTGGACGAGGTTGGTGTACAGTCCAAGCACAGGGCCCGTCAGTTTGTCACAAAGCTGTGGGTCTCTGATTGCAAGGGTAATTTCCACCTCGCCACTTGTTTGTGTGACAATGGATCGGAGGTAAATCTCCAATCCAATTCTTTCTTACCCGACGACTGCGTGTTTGATTCGCTTCATCCTGTTACCCTCGAGGGAGTTTCTGGACATTCTCTCGCAGGTGGGCAACGCGGCTGTTATATATCAACGCATTTGGTCGCTCAAGACCTTTGGGAAGAAGGCAATGTGGAGGAAGTTATCCTTAAGGATGACTACTTCTATCGTGCCGACATAAAGTATGACCTTTACTTGGGCCATCCTTGGCTTCGCAAGAACAGGGTGGCGCCCGTAGGTCATCGGCGTTGTTTTTTGCTGGAGTCAGGTCCCTTGGAGCGTCCTGAATTTCGTTTTTTGCACGCAGGGTTTCAAAGTGCAGAAGAATTTTTGAAGCAAAAGGTTACACCAAAGTTTGGCGAAGATGTCAACATTGCTGAGGTGAATGGGAGTGCCGATTACTCCCGAGAGTTAGAATGTCTTCGTAGGGACTCCCAGCCACGACGCCCTTCGCGCTGGCACTGTTCATCCTACAGAGTTGTCGACAAATGGCGCGATACAATTTGTGAATATTTTCATGAACACCATTCCTTTTGGCCACAGTATGATGCCTTTGCTAACCGCGAGAACAAGCGCTTTGACAAGCATTTTCGCGACGCTTGGACCCATAAATGGGACAAGAAGTTATGGATTAATCCTCCGTTTCACTTAATCCAGCAGGTCATCCACAAAATCAAGCAAGATAAAACCCAGGCGATTTTAGTTGTGCCCTTGTGGGACGACAAGCCTACGTTTCAGGAATTGCAAGACATTTGTGTAGATTACATCGAACTTCCCAGGAAGATTAAGCTGTATGCCAGGGACGACACAGGTCCCCTGCCACAGCGGCCCTGCAGTTCGCTTGCATTCCTGGTGGATGGAAAGCTTTCTGACTCTGATTCTGCTGATTCTAGTACTGATTCCTGTGTTGGGTCTGAATCTGAGGTTGAGCGTGGTACTGATGATGAATCTATTTTTTCTGTTTTTTGTCCGTCAGATGCCCAAGGTGATCCAACGTCAAATGGATCCGCCTCGTCTCCCTCTTCCCCAATACGATCTACATCCAAAAGAATCTACGGCACACGGACGACAAAAAAATTTTCTTCGCGCCGCAAATTCAGAGTTTTTTATGAAAAACCCCGTGTGGAAGCTTTCATAGATCCTTTCGAGGAGCTGGGTCACGAAGAGAATCTCTGGAATGTCGACACTCAACCCACCTATCTTCAAGAGGCAGTTGATACGGACCTGTTTAGGGACATCCGTAAGAAGATTCTTCCTGCTAAGGCCGAAGAAATCGCCAAAGTTTTTTCGACAGTAATTCCTGGCGATCAGGTGGACACTGAGTTGTGTTCCAAGAAAAGAGACAAGATTTTTGAGGAACGGAAGGACACAACCCTTTCGGGGAAGTTGATCAAAGACCCCCCCGTCCGTGGGCAGTTCGGTGAAGCCTTCATCGAGCTTCGTGAAGGTTACAAGGCGAAGAAACAGCGTCCTTATGAGAACCATGGACATAAACATGAGATACTCAGAAAAATCATCGAGAGAAATCTCAGGGAATTTGGTTGGCTTGAGGGTTGTATGAGCAGCGAGTGGTGCTGTTCACCCTTCACAGTCCCGAAGCCGCCGCCTGCAGACCAGAACACTATTGATGGTTGGCGAATGGTTGTTGTTTTTCGCAACCTCAACGCCGAAACCAAGGCGGATTCACACCCCCTGCCCCTCATTGAGGAGGAAATCGCCAAGAGGGCAAGAGGTCGTTTGTTTTCTGTGCTGGATCTCCGTCACGGCTTTCACCAAATGCCGTTGAGGAAGGACAGCCGACCTCTCACCTGTATGTGCACGCCATGTGGCCCAGTCCAATGGACGGTCATGCCCATGGGCCTGAAGAACGCCCCTTCGTTTTTTCAAAGAATGATGGAGGATGTCCTTTTTACAGCTCATCCTGAGCTTCGTGCCTTCGTGAGTGTGTACATAGATGACATAATCATCGCGACAGAGGGGGAGGGACTGACCGAAGCCGAGCTGGTGGCCCTACATGAAAAGCAGCTGAACCAGGTTTTGGACATTCTTGATGCCAATCAGCTGATTTGTGGGCCAAAGAAGGGGAAACTATTTTTAAAATCAGTCGAATTTTGTGGTTCTCTCCTTGAGAATGGCACTCGACGACCCAGTCCAGGGAAGCTCGTCGCTATTCAGAAGTGGAAGCGCCCTGAGACGATCACGGAATTGAGAGGATTCCTGGGTTGTTGCAATTTTTACCACACTTTTGTGCCGAATTATGCCAAATTTGCTGCCCCCCTCACTGAATTATTGAAGGTAGGGAGAGATGCGGGCAAGGCAGGTTCAAAGGTTCGTGTCAAGTGGACTGACGAGTGCGAGGAGGCCTTCCATCACTTGAAGGCGGCCCTCTGCGAAGTCGCCACGTTGCATGTGCCGAAATCCGCCCGACCCTTCTACATAAGAACCGACGCTTCTAGGTACGCGATCGGAGCTGTCCTTGAACAGGTTGATGAAGCCACAGGTGATCATTACCCTCTTGCATTTTGGTCGCGGAAGCTAGCTCCACGCCAGATGCAATGATCGCCGCGTGAGCAAGAAACATATGCCATAATCTGCGCTCTGAAAAAGTACCAATCGTGGGTTGGCACCAATCGAGTCGAGGTCCTGACGGATCATCGATCTCTGGAGTATTGGGCCACCGAACACATTGATACTGTCGCGAGCCCAGCTGGTCGACGGGCCAGATGGCATGAATTTCTCAGTTTGTTTGACCTCCATGTGTCGTATTTGCCTGGAAAACACAACACGGTAGCAGATGCCCTGAGCCGATGGGCTTACCCCGCTTCAGAGGGGCTGCAAAGTACCAACATCCATGGTACGGAGCAGGACCGCCACGTCGTAATCGAGTGGGATCAGGAAGAAAAAAAGCTCATTCGACGTGAATGCATGCAATGCACTGTTAAACAGCACGCATGCCCGTGTCATGACATCACGGCCTTCTCAGATCCGGCGCATGCTCATGAAATTATAACCAAATCACTGAAAGTCGTGGAAAAAGTCACCGATCCCTCCTCAGGGAGTGTGAAACGGTTTGAGTATACCCGACCAGTAAGTGGATTTCGGTTGATTCAGAGCATTAAGCGTCGAGATCCGGCCAAAACTCCACCCCTGCCGAAAGATTCCCTGATCATCCGTGACTGGACGTCCGATTATCTGCATGATTCCATGTTTAAAGAGGTCTTTGAGAATCTCAAATCCAAAGATGCTCACAAGGATGGAATTTTTGCTGAATATTCGTTGGATGCGGGGAAGCTGTGGATGGAGGGTAAATTGTGCGTACCAGACGCCCTGGCCCCCCGAGTGTTAAACTGGTGGCACAAATGGGAGTCCCCCCACGCACATGGCCGTAGATTATGGTCGATGATTAAACATAGGTTGTTCGGCTCAAGGCTATATACTCACTGTATGAAGGTAGCCGCCGGATGTGCCCAATGTGCTGTCGCGACGCCACCCAGCGCGAAGAAGCACGGCCATCTGAGGCCACATCCTATTCCGGAGCGCCTCTTTAACAGAGTCACCAGTGATTTTTTCCATCTTGGTGAACTCGACGACGAAGAGTGCCATTGGACCAACAAAAAGGTCAATGGTGTGCTCCTTATTCAGTGCCGTCATTCCGGCTACATTCAGGTGTTGCCTTGTAACATCGAGTCGATGACTGGCAAGGCTGCCGCCAAATGGTGCGCGCAGACCTGGATGGGAGGTTGGGACGTCCCATCCGAGGTGGTTACGGACTCAGGCAAAGAGTACACCTCCGAATGGTGGAAGGAATTATGTGCTCGCCTTGGAATCCACCACCTCAGATGTGAAATCCACTCACATCGAGCGCTGCCTGGCGAAAGAGCCGGCCGCTCTATAATTAATATGCTTCGTCAGGAGCTCGCCAGTGAGAAGGACTTCCATTGGCTTGAAGTTCTCTTCGCATTGCTTCGCCGTTACCACAACACGCCTTTGTACCATGGCCTTTCTCCAAATGAAATTGTCTTTGGACGAAAGAAGTGTTGGTGGAACATGCCGTTGAATAATCCTCGTCCTTGTAAAGATGCTTCGTTGTTTTTGGACGAAATACAACGAGCAGAAAAAACTGTCTCGAAATTAATCGATAAGCATCAAGCTGACTGGCTTTGGGTCCAAAATCAAGGCCGAAAAAACCCCCACAATTTTGAAGTCGATGATCGAGTTTGGCTTCGAAAATCCGAAACCACCCTGGACGGAGATGATAAGCTTCTTCCCTTGTGGGAGGGGCCATTCGCTGTTACAGCGCGTCTAGGTGAGAACAGGTGGAGGATTCGTGTGGATGTCAGCAGGGAAATTGACGTTTCGGGCGATCGCCTCAAGAAAGAGATCCCCTCCCCCAAGGATCGGGTTAAACCCCTTTTTTGGACTTCGAAATTTTTGTCCGATCGGGTCATAGAAGGGGGGAAGTACGAACTCAAGAGGATTTTAGAAGCAAGACGTGACGAAAAGGGCGAATGGGAATTTCTATGTGAGTGGAGGGGCTTTGATTCCAGTCACAACAACTGGGAACCAGCCCATTCTTTTGTCCATGGGTACACCAAGGGGTTCATCGACTTCCTCAAGAAGCACCCCGAAATTGGCGTACTCCTGACAGACTGTCTGTCGAAACCAGACAGACAGGTGGAGAGCGACGGAAAAAGACCTGTGGTGAATCGAGATCCAGCCTTTTACGGCCCTCAGCAGCCACATTCCAGGGCTGATCCGTCGATCCCCCCTCCTGCGGTCAGGCCAGCCCAGGAGCCAAATGAGGACCAAGCTTCGAGTTCGGCCGCTGATTTGCAGCGCCCAAGCTGTACGAGGGCCCCACCAGACAGGTTGGTGGTCACTTGTATTCGTGCTTGGCCGAATTGAGGGAGATCCGTCGTGACTTGATTCGCCGACGCCATAATCTGGGTAACAGTCGTCTAGTCCAGGGCGTCATGGCACTCGTCGCTAGGGCTCAAGGGTGTAGGTTCGAAACCCTTGCATGTCCAACTCCTACAAAAGCTCCAGCCTCGCCCCGTCGGCCACTTATTCCAATGTGAGTGTTCTGACGACTTGAAAAAACCACATTCTGCTCAATCCACTGTTCATTCTTCCTGATTACATCATGATGTGGAGAACTGCGAATGTTTGATAATTTGACGTCAATCAACTTTTCTTTGGTCTCCGTTCGGCAGACAAGGCGTAGATACGCTGCCGAAAGCCACGGAGTGTGCTGCCGTGTTCAGGAAAAACCAAACTCAGGCTTAATTCAGGCAGATTCGGGGTATTCTTGTCTCTGTTGGTCTGTGCATCTTTGGAATTTGGCTACTCGTGCAGATGGAAGCAAATGTACATAGTAAAAACGCTGGCCAGCGACATTCACCCCTACAGGCACCCCCTGTAGTACTGGCTGCACTAGATGCGACGCCAGGAACTCAGATCTTACCTTCATTTGCCTTGGCTTCAGCATCACCAAAGTCCAGATTCAGATCCAGATTCCTTGAATTTACCTTGAATTCCTCAGGTTTGTCCATCATTCTGTAACTGTTGCACAAAACCCAGACGTCAATTGTTCAGACAACCTTCACATAGGAGCTCTAGGGACTTCTAACAGCAACCTCAGAGGTCCGTAAGCTTCGTTGTATTTTGGCACACGCCAATGTGAGCTCAATCCGACCTGAAACTGTCGAAAATGGTGAATCCACGTGTCTTGTGGGACTCAATCGAAAGAAGGGCCTTGTCCAAGTCGATTGACACCGCGGCCACTGTAAATAAAGGACTACTCGGTGTCTCTCAGTTATATACTGTCAGTAAAGCGCCTTCAGCGAACCTTCGGCGTGTTACATGCCAAGGATCCAGGGCCATCATGTCCCATCATGATGCATCATCACATGATCCACATTTTCATGGAATCTGTTGGATGCTCGCAAACCAACGTGCCGGAAAGCACAATTGAGCTGAATAAACGACAATATATATTAACTCTAGTCTAAACGAAAGTGTTAGTAGTTTCAGTTCTAGACATTCCGCTCCATTTCACCTTCATCTTAGGGAATTTGTCTCATTTTAGGACAATTTAGGTTGATTTCCTTGTCATCTCCTCTCATTCCTCGAAGATCTGTTTACGGCTTTGCCTAACTAAGTGAACAGAAAAACATCCCTACCTTCTGTGGTTCACTTAGGGCCTGTAGACTACATTTGTATTTGTTTTCCCTCTCTGTGATTGTTTCATCTCCTTCATCTCTGCTCAAATTGATTCTCAATCTTGCTGAATCTTGTGATCATCCACCAGATGCGCCAAATCTGAAGCACATGCTGCACTTTTCAGAACGAGAAAAGCGGGATAAAACGATGTAGAGTACGTGGAGGACACCGTAGCGTGCCCGCGACAGCTAAACTGTGCCAGAGCGCCGAGATGTCACTCCATTTCTTGATTCCCCCACTCAATCCACCAATAATCTACCTCATTCTCAACCAGGGCATGGTTTGGTATCGATTCTCGATCCGTTTACATGCTTTTTAGCCTTTAACCTAATGTTTTACTGCCCGGAGGACTGTTCGTCACTCTTCATTCTGTCTCATTTCAGGTTCATCCATCCTGATTCAGTGCCAATTCAGCCCAAATCAGGTCAGATCAAGCAGATTTCGCCCCATCGAGGCTACATTTCTATTTTTTCTGGGACTTACCCGCACTACGTTATTCGTTGACGTAGCGACACACCCCAGTGTGTTTTTGGAGGGGGAGTGTAAGTGCGGCTAACCCCCATCTGCTCAGACTTTCACAGATCTGCCCCAGATTGGCTACATTTTCGTCATTTTCTCTGCTTTGGCGGAATCGCCGCCCCGCAGCTCAGTCTCAGGATCAGACCTATATATTTCTGATGTGCCGGATCTGATTCCGCGGTCCATTCATCGTAAATCCGTCGCGTTCCGATCATTTACCTGGAATCGCCAATTGCCGCTGATGCGCGCCCGAAGCCAAATAAGCCAAATATTTTTTCACAATCGGATTTATATAAATCTTTTCAGACAGATATGGACACTCAGATGTACTTAGGATAATCCGCATCAATTTTCTTCATAGACTGGGATTTTTGGCCGGATAACAATCAGCATGGATCTTGCTTCTGTTGTTGCCGCTCTCGCCTCCGTTGGTGTCCGTGTATCTGGTTCTGCCCCCAACAGCAACGTTCAGGTCGACTCCTCGCGTGCCTGCCCCCCTGGTCTTGCCGGCCCTGAGCCCTCCGGCACCATCAACGACCTAGGGCAGCACTTTCAGACCCAAAAAATGACAGCCCGGAAAACTATTCTTTTTGGACATTTGCAACACACATGACCCAGAAACCACCAGAAAAATAAGATTTTACCCAATTTGCTGCTTTTTTGCAATTTTTGTTGACAAACCTCAACTATTATTTTGTCTGATTTGAAGGGTGTGTTTTACCAATCTTGTCGTTTTTGTATTTCAAAATCCCACTAGCGCTCGCCTTTTCAGGAGCTCAGTTTCTGAAATGACATTCTGCGTGTCTCAAGTTGCACCTAAATTTGCCCTGCAAAAAAAATTGCTTTTCTAAGTTCCTGAGTGCGCGAGGCCTCGCGCACTCAAGGTCGTGGAGGAAATTGTGTACCGAAGACAACAAAAACGGGACACAAAGTGCACAACATACAAACACTGAAAAAAACGTTTTGCAAAAATGTACAAGCCCTTCAGGGGATATAATTGTATTTGCGTCGAAGGGGAGTGCGCGCGGCCTCGCGCACACATGACTGCAAACAGAGACAAAACAAATGGGTTAATGGTGACTTACTTCTTCTTTGGTCCTGCAACCTTAGACAACCTGGAACCCAGGTTTCTTGCGACCGGACTTGTCACACTTGGGAAGGCAAACGTACCACGAGGTGGCTGAGCACCAGAACGCGAGGGCGGCTTGAACTCTGCAGTAGCACTCGCAGCAGTCTTCGCTTTCTTCATCGGCTGGTCCTTTTTTTTTTTTTTTTTATAAACACAAGGCCAAAGTCCAAGAGTCCACGTCCAAACTCAGGAAGGGTGAGCCCATCATACAGAAGTGACCCCATCCCATTGGGTCAGGGTCAGGCATGTGGGACGCGGACAGGGAAGAGGAAAATGGGCACAAGCAGATTTTTACGTAATAGAATACATGGATGGCGACATGCGAGCAAACGCCCCTTCTCAGGGCCCCGGGGGACCAAGAATCATGCGGGGGTGCCAGGCATGTGGGCTACAGCCTGAGGAGAAGCCCTGGGAGAGAGGACAGTGCAAAAGACACGCACTGTCTGGGCAAGGTATGCTGGGGGGGGGGGGGGCAGCGCTGATGGCGTATGTCGCGTGGACTGTATGGGGCTGCGGGTGGGGACAGTGCAGAAAACTGATTTAACGTGGGTAGCTGTGACACTATTGGGCTGGGGGGAGGGGGGGGGGCTGGGTGTGCGCCACCGCCACAGGGCTCCGGCAGGCCCCAGCGTCAGACACGGGGGAGTCACAGCCACAGGTTAGGTCCAATTAAAAGCGCAACCAGGGGGTACATCTGTCATGTGTCATCCATCGGCGGCGTGCAGAACGAAGGCAGCGTGAGCATCACTGTGATGACAAAGCATGTACAGTCGCGGCGGAAACTGAGTAAAGTACAGCGCCCTGGCGGCACGAGCACCACTTAGTTTAAGAGAGGGCAGCCAATGCAGCTTCAGGTGGTTGCCTGTGAAGAGAGGGGGGAAGGGGGGCAGGGGGGCATTGGAGGACCATTACAGGGTAGTGACACCGTGCGGTTTGAGCACACACGCATGCAGAGGGCGAGAGGGGGTCAGCATAGGCTCAGGGGCTGGGACCAATCAGCGGGGCTGAAGGGATTGGGCCGTGCCTGGGGCTTGGTGGGGACCGAATCGGCCAGAACCGCGGTGACATTATCCAACACATGCTGCTGGAAGTGCCTGACGGTCTTCCGCGCCTCGCGCAGTCCCCCAAGTCTGGTCTTAAGGAAGCGGTACAGGGACTGAGGGATGGCCAGTCTGCCAACGATGCGAAGGTCCTTGCGCTGGGCGGACCGGCGCCACGTCAGGACCTCTGATCTTACCGTCCAAGAGGAGAGCCAAGCAGCAACCAGTGGGTGGGTCTGTGTGCAGAAGGCCAGTGTGCCGTGTAGGCTCTGGTTGTGGAAGCGGTGGCAGTGGGGGCAGGGGTGTTTGACGGGTGCGTCGGTCCAGAAGGTGGCATAGTGCGCGTACCCCAGGCGGGACTGCAGGCCAAAGAGCCACTTGTGCCATGCCAGCCTCCGGAAGCGCAGGGGCCGCCAGGACAAAGGGTGGAAGCCTTCGTGGGCGTGTGTGGGGAACAGTCCATGGGTCCACACTTTATGGGGGGGCGCCATGCGTTCACCGTGTCGGACCACATCCCAGGGGGTCACCCTTGTCTGTGGGGGGGGCAGGGGGAGGGCCGTACCGATTTTGGCATACTTGTCCGACATTTCATTGTGGACTTCCCCAGTGTGCCCTTCAACCCACTCCAGACCTTGGCATTTAGCCAGGATGGAAGTGCGCACTTCCTGCACCCAGAATGCCTGCCTGACTGGCCGGCGCGCGCTCTGCGCAGATGCAATGGCGCCCTGGCAATCCAGTCGGATGGTGTCCCCTACTTCCGAAAAATGGGAGCCCAGGAGCATTCCTACTAACTCCGCTTTATAGGAATTTGGGTCACCAGGCACTCTGCACACGGCAATTCATCGGCTGGTCCTTATCCGAGTCATTGGGACTCGCATCGAAGTGAACGGCGGGTGCCTGCTTGCGCCTCACCTGGGTCTCCAGTACTTGCTCCGGATCCTCTTCTTCTGTCTCCTCGTCGGCATGGTTGTCGTCTGATTCTCGGGGCTTGTCCGATTCCTTCTCCTTTCCCTTCGCCGACTTCTTGCTACTCTAGGGGGTTCCTTTTCCGGCTGCAGAGCCCTGAGTTGGTACAACGTTGGCAGTGTTCTTCACCGTGCCTTGGCTTGGCAAGGTAGGTGCAGGCGCAACAGGCTCAGTGTGGTCAGCGGGGTCCTCAGTCACGATCTGCTCTTGGACGGCTTCTGCAGCATGCACCTTCTGGTGCCCTTCGGACCCTGGGCTGCTGTCCAGAACACACAGTGGAATGCCACGCAGAAGCCACTCTTCTTGAGTATCCCAAGTTGCAGCTGTTGCTCCCTGCTCCGTCTGAACGGCTTCCAACATGTACGGCATGATGAGGGCATGCTGCAGAGCACCTCCAGTGGCCCTCGCAAGGTCCTTTTGCTTGATCGCTGACAAAACCAGAAACGCCACTTTAGTCCTCCCCGACTCGACCGACATCGCAATCTTTATGGCCATGGCAGGCGTGTCATCCACAACAACCACTGAATCAGCATGCCCACAGTCCAACAAATACTTATCAAGGTACCACAGCACGTGAATCAGAGGCGTGAAACCGCCGAGGTTCTTGCTCTGCATCTCTTCGAAATGTCCAGCGGAACACGTCACATAGTTCGGCAACTGCAATAAATAAAGATGAATAACGGAGACAGCAGTGCGCGAGGCCTCGGGCACACCACGGCATCAAAACCGGTGAGAGAAGCAGATGTACCTGCTTATCCCAGCGACTGGTTGTTCCGATCCACATACAGTGTTCGTCAAACTGATACATGTTGCTGGTCACGGAACCTGACAACCAAGAGTATACCGGCAACCAGGCATTGTAGAAAGGCGCTGTAATTGGATCCTTGTCCTTCTGCATACGCCACAGCCTCTGCATGTCGCGGCCAATACCCTGCACAACATCAGCATCCCCATAGAAGATTACGTCCTTCCCTAGCATCATCACATCGAACAGCCACTTCGGAACAAATCCTGCAGAGTCATATTCCACGAAAAAGTCAGCGTTGACGACCCACAACAGGTACTGCAAGTCCCGAAAACGGGCTGGTGGTGTCTCTTCGATGTCATCAATACGGCATGCTGTCAAAGTGCATTTGTTCCCTTGTTCATCCTGCTTGGAGACATTGATCACTTCGCCAGTACTCATCTGAGTCTGTGTTGGTGCCGATGATGGTCCCTCAGCCTTCCTTTGCAGTTCCTTCCGTACGGCCAGTGTCTGCGTTAATGGAGGTGCTCCCTTGTCCCCAGTCCGCCACAGAGGTGCACCAGTCAACGTTTTCCACCTTGGCCACGGCGACCGGTACCTGGAACGTTTGGCGTCTTCCCAGTAACCCCAATTTCCCAAGGCCAATCTTCAGTTGCATCGTGCCAAGAGCCGTGACTTCTGCTCGCATCTCCGCATCAGCAGCTGTGCAGATGTGAAAAATGTGGTTGAGTGCACGAGCCCTCGCGCACTGAAGCTGCGAAACTGACGCATACCTGCGGGTGGTTGACGAAATCCTTATTCTCCGTATGGTAAAGATGGAAAATAACCCATTGTTCCGTAGTCAGCGCGTCAATGTAGTTCTGGGTGGTGCGTAAGGTCGAGTTCTTCAGGTTCATATGTTCACAGAAGTTATGCAACAAACTTGGTAGATGCAGCCCTTCCAGCTTGTTGAAGGCATTCCTTGTGACGTCCTCTTTCTTGCTCTTACCCTCGAGGTTCTTCATACCAGTAACCGCCTCACGGCCGCAGTAATACGCCAGGAAGAAGATGTCCCTCCAGTTCTTGAATGTCGCGTCCTACGAGGGAAAACAGTGTCATGGAGTGCAGGAGGCCTCGCGCACTGTAACCGTGTGACACACGAACACATACTGTGTGTCCTGGTTCCTCCAACGACTCGGGTGCAAGAAACGCAGAGTAGACGGCAGCCTGGAAAACAGCAGCCTTGAAACGTTCGAAATCCTGTGGTTCTTTTTCCCGCTTCTGGTCCTCAATGTACAACAACATGTTGTCCAGCGCCTCGGACAGCGGAATCCACGTCACAGACTGGCTGCCAGCTTGTTGCAATCCTGCAACCTTGGCCCGGATTTGCCAAGGCGTTTTGTACTTGAGAACGTCAACGTAGCAAAACTCCTGCCAGTCGTCCAATTCTTTGCCTTCTGCAAGCCGCATTTGCGAAATCGCTCTGCATGTTTCTGTCCCATGTTGACCGTTCAGAACGTAAAGTCAGCCATTTGCAATGCAAATCATGTACCACAGCAACGAGAAGAAACTTGTCGTTGATATAATGCGCAGCGAGTCATACCACTATCCTCCCATGCCGTTACGCGCAACGGTCCAGGTGGTGGCAGTGCCTCGTATCCCACGACTTTGTTGGCAACGTTGTCGTGATCCATCTGTCGGATCTGTCCCCGCTGCTTGGTTTTGTCAATCTTCAAATCAGTAATCTTTACCTTCACTGCTTTACCATTCTCCTTCCGCAGCCACTATTGAACTGTGACCTTCAGTCACCCTTCTTCTTGCATCCTTTCTTTGGCATGTCCCCTTGGTCGGTCCCTGGTGATGACTCCATGGCCTCTGCGTCAGGTGGTGGACGTTCTCATGATGCTAAAAAATACCTGGAAAGTGCAAATGGCATGACATGAAACACGGTCATCAGTCGAAACGGTAATATACAGGTCGTTTGCGCAAATCTGTTGCAGAACCGTCTTTGCTGTGACCAATTCTACCGGACTTAGCGACGTACTCAATGTGCGAGGCCTCCCGCACTCACATCGCATTATAGACCTGTTTTTCGTATCGGTTAGTGCGCGAGGCCTCGCGCACTGCGGGTGTCAGTTACCGCATGCGTTGCTGCACATTGCGTGTTGCTGATTCCTGTCTTTCGGCATCCATATCTGTTCTCCGCCCCCCAACAGCATCCAGTTTCCGTTTCAGTTGGTTCGTAGGATTTGTTTTTTGGTCAATGAGAACACCCAGTACGCTGTGACCAAGGGTAGGGTAGGTATCTTCGGGAGCTCGGGATGCCTCCTTTGACGATGCAGGAAGAAGGTCTTACCAAGGGGACGTCCTGTCCCTCCCACTGCCCTATGTTAGGTGCCTCTTGAGCCGCCCCCGCATGTGCTTGGGAAGGCATTGTCGCGGCCACCCGGTCCATGTGTCCCAGGTGGGAGGGTGTCCCCACATGTGTCCATGAGTAGGGCCACATGCCCCCTCCTTTGGGCGGCAGCTCTGGGGGCTGCCAAGCCGTGTGAAGTATCTCTCACCACAAGGGGTATTGCTCCCGCTTGTCTACGGTACGACCGCCTCACCCTTGTGGCTTGAGTTGCGGGGCCGCTCCGCTTGGCAGGCGACCCCCTCCTGGACTGGTTACCGGCTCGCCTGTCACCGGTTGCTTCCATGGCTCCGTGTGACGTTTGCCATGGTCCCCGATGCAGCCTGGCCGGGCTCGGACCAGCAGCCTTGGAGTACCGCTCCTGCCACTGCCCCGGTGGGTCGGCTGGGTCGCCCCAGTGTGTCCGACCCATGGGGTGTTGGTTCTTTCCTGTCCCCCGGCCGCCCTACGTTTGTGCGGTGTCCTGGGCCACCTGGCTCCTGTTCACCGGTGTGCCGCTCGGTGTGTTGTTTTGCGTGTGCGGTGTCCTGGGCCTCCTGGCTCCTGTTCTACGGTGTGCCCGCTCGGTGTGTTGTGTTGGGTGTGCGGTGTCCTGGGCCTCCTGGCTCCTGTTCACCGGTGTGCCCGCTCGGTGTGTTGTTTTGGGTGTGCGGTGTCTTGGGCCTCCTGGCTCCTGTTCACCGGTGTGCCCGCTCGGTGTGTTGTTTCGCGTGTGCGGCGTCCTGGGCAACCTGGCCCCTGTTCACCGGTGTGCCCGCTCGGTGTGTTGTTCTGCGTGTGCGGCGTCCTGGGCCCCCTGGCTCCTGTTCACCGTTGTGCCCGCTCGGTGTGTTGTTTTGCGTGTGCGGTGTCTTGGGCCAACTGGCTCCTGTTCACCGGTGTGCCCGCTCGGTGTGTTGTTTCGCGTGTGCGGTGTCCTGGGCCTCCTGGCTCCTGTTCACCGGTGCGCCCGCTCGGTGTGTTGTGTTGGGTGTGCGGTGTCCTGGGCCTCCTGGCTCCTGTTCACCGGTGTGCCCGCTCGGTGTGTTGTTTTGCGCGTGCGGTGTCCTGGGCCACCTGGCTCCTGTTCACCGGTGTGCCCGCTCGGTGTGTTGTTTTGCGTGTGCGGTGTCCTGGGCCAACTGGCTCCTGTTCACCGGTGTGCCCGCTCGGTGTGTTGTGTTGGGTGTGCGGTGTCCTGGGCCTCCTGGCTCCTTCCCACCGGTGTGCCCGCTCGGTGTGTTGTGTTGCGTGTGTGGTGTCCTGGGCCTCCTGGCTCCTGTTCACCGGTGTGCCCGCTCCATGCGTTATTTCGCGTGTGCGGCGTCCTGGGCCACCTGGCTCCTGTTCACCGGTGTGCCGCTCGGTGTGTTGTTCTGCGTGTGCGGTGTCCTGGGCCACCTGGCTCCTGTTCACCGGTGTGCCCGCTCGGTGTGTTGTTTCGCGTGTGCGGTGTCCTGGGCCTCCTGGCTCCTGTTCACCGGTGTGCCCGCTCGGTGTGTTGTGTTGGGTGTGCGGTGTCCTGGGCCGCCTGGCTCCTGTTCACCGGTGTGCCCGCTCGGTGTGTTGTGTTGGGTGTGCGGCGTCCTGGGCCTCCTGGCTCCTGTTCACCGGTGCGCCTGTTCGGTGTGTTGTGTTGCGTGTGCGGTGACCTGGGCCTCCTGGCTCCTGTTCACCGGTGTGCCGGTTCGGTGTGTTGTTTTGCGTGTGCGGTGTCCTGGGCCTACTGGCTCCTGTTCACCGGTGTGCCCGCTCGGTGTGTTGTGTTGGGTGTGCGGTGTCCTGGGCCACTTGGCTCCTGTTCACCGGTGTGCCCGCTCGGTGTGTTGTGTTGCGTGTGCGGTGTCCTGGGCCTCCTGGCTCCTGTTCACCGGTGTGCCCGCTCCGTGCGTTGTTTCGCGTGTGCGGCGTCCTGGGCCACCTGGCTCCTGTTCACCGGTGTGCCGCTTGGTGTCTTGTTCTGCGTGTGTGGTGTCCGGGGCCCCCTGGCTCCTGTTCGCCGTTGTGCCGCTCGGTGTGTTGTTGTGCGTGTGCGGTGTCCTGGGCCAACTGGCTCCTGTTCACCGGTGTGCCGGCTCTGTGTGTTGTGTTGGGTGTGCGGTGTCCTGGGCCTCCTGGCTCCTGTTCACCGGTGTGCCCGCTCGGTGTGTTGGTGTGCGTGTGCGGTGTCCTGGGCCAACTGGCTCCTGTTCACCGGTGTGCCCGCTCGGTGTGTTGTGTTGGGTGTGCGGTGTCCCCGGCCGCCTGGCTCCTGTTCACCGGTGTTACCAAGTCCCATTTCACTTAGGCCATGCAAATCCGGTCTGTCGCCAAACATCTTGTCAGTCGTTGTCGCATCCTGTGTACCAGGTTCTGGGGAACATTTTGCACACCCACGCCTTTGCCACCTGGACCAACTTTTAGCAACAGGTAATGGCTTTCCACCTCCTCAACAGTAACAGAACCGGTGTTTTTCGCCTTGTCCCGCACCAGCTTGCTCAACATCCCTTCTCCAAACTCCTGTGAGTGTGCCTGACCGGGCAGGTCCTGGTGCCACTTGCTGTTCTCCAGCAATGTGCGAATGATGGTGCGTTCGTACTTGAGTACGGTGTCACACGTTCCTCGACGCAGCCTGCGCAACAGACACAGACTCCACTGCAACACCTCCTGAGCCCGTGACCCTGTACCGTTGTTTTCCCCCGTCCAGTTGCACTCCCGTACCAGGTGACCCACGTACAACAACAGTGGGCCCCATTCCGACAACAAATGCAAAACTGGACTTGCCAGTGCTGCCCTGTTGGCATGCGCCGTGTCACGACCACTGATTGCCGTTGCAGCCTGTGGCTTGCGACGATACGGGCGTAGTATGCTGGGTGTGGCGAGCATCAGCCCAGCAATAGTTCTTTCGATAACTATCAGTTTTGGGGATGATAGTATGTTTAAACCAGGGCGTACCAGACCTTTCCGTAGGTAGGTTAGAATAGGCCAGAACACCCCAAAAGTGTGTGTAACAATATACTTGTCGGCATGCCAAACACCGTAAACAACAGGTACATAACGCAGGTGGGCACGCATGTTTCATCGTCTGTTCTTTGCACCGTACAAAAAACGTTAGTATCTAGTAGTGTATGTTTTCGTCAACGATCAGCGTTAGAACTCTGTTTGTCTATCGTGCTGTGTCCAAAACGACAGGTTACCTTTCATTTTGACAGGGCAAACGGGCGCCACACCGGTGCCTGCACAGTCCTTGTATCCCTCCTCACATCCAACGGTGCTCTCAGGTTTCCGGTGTCTGGTACACAACCATCCGCATACCCCATGTCACGCAGAGTCTGTGGGATTCTCCTTTCACGCTGTTGCTGAGCCCGTGCGACTGTCGTTATCCATGCTGCCAGGTCCTCAATGGCTGGCTGTCCTGCCCAGTACGTGGGCCTCCGTTTCAGTTGAAGTACTGCCATGGCAGTACAGTTTTGCGACCGGTCACTTACGTCTGGGTGTGTGGTGTACTGTGCCCGCTACAAGTTGTCTATCCACAGCACGCAACAGGATGCAAACACCAGTGAACACGTTGCTTGAAGTGCTGCTGCTGCCTGTTCGTCCAATGTATCTGCGGCCGCGTCTGCTTGTCCAAGTCGTACTTTTGTGCGTCTTTCTGTTTGCGTTAGGTACCCTGTTGTGTTTCCCGGTTTTTTTCTGTCTGGTACTGCCCGTTGACGCATCAACAGGTACAGGTTCCAGCCCTCCTGTCGCAAAATGCGCACCCAGCGCTTGTCCACTTGCCTTTTACCTGCTAGTTCTTTGGTTGAACCTGAGTCACTGTGCAAATGTTAACACCAGTTGCGCCGCCAGGTCGTTCCGTTTCAGTCCGTTCCACAGGTCGTCTGCTGTTTGGTATGCTGGTTCTGCCGCGCATGCCTCTCTTAGTGCTGCTGCTCCTTTGCTTACTTCTGCAATGATTCAATGCGTTACGGATTTTCTTGCTCGAAGTGGCATTTTGCGTCTTTCTGTGTTAAATTGAATGTGCGCACATATTGTAATTATCGTTTCGCACAGCGTTCTTTAACAAAAGTGTCTTTGAAAACATCTGGCCTTTTCCTGTCGTCATTTCTGGTGCGCATGCTGCCGCCGCAATTTATATTTGGTGTCTGCGTGCGCTCCGTTCCCAGTAAACGGAAACCGTTTTCCCAACCACCATTTCCTGTTCTGTTCCTGTCTTTAGGCCCAGTTGGAAAAAAAAACTCTATCTTTCGGGCAGCCAAGGCTACGGCCGCTATTAGAACTGGACACGTCTGCCATTAAGTGGCTGTTGTAAAAAAGCAAATCATTCCCCTGATCCCTGATAAATATGACGAAGGTTACCGATGTATAATTGACTGTCACAAGTGGTAGCCGTGAAAGGGAATGTAAATACCGGCGTAGCCTGACCTGCCTGCTTTTTCATTTTCTTGTGTGGTTTCAGTGCGCGAGGCCTCGTCGGACAATGTTCTATGCCGTGTTATATCTGACCAACACTGTGTCTACACACACATCCACCGCAAAAATCAAACGTGTGTGTCCGTCTGGTAACATTCCTGCAATTGTACGCGTCATATCCATTCCGAAAATCAATACATTACGTGACCTGAGGGCGCGAGGCCTCGCGCACTACGGATGCCGAAATTTGTATTTCATTTTCACTTTAGGGTATATGTGTTTCACCCAACATGGGAAGTCTGACCGTTATACGCTTCCAATGCTCCTTCGTCAACACAACCTGAGTTTTCATAACGTGTGGGAGCTGTGTATTTCGGCAAACGGCAGTCCTTATGGTTTTTAGGTTTCGTAACAAACTCTACTTCGAATATCTTGAGTGCGCGAGGCCTCGCGCACGCAGAAGGCCGTAGAATATAAAAAACGTCGCATTTAGGAACAGGGAGTTGCGCAATGCTAGAAAAAGCAATTTATTTCACTACGCCCAAAATCACGTTCATCAAACATCCAAAAAAAAGGTTTTATTGCCCTGTTGTGAACCGGTCCTTTTCGGCGCATTTGACACGCAAAACAGAATGCAGTTTGCCTGGGCTAAGGTAGTGAGTGTGTCATTGTCCGCCTGTTTCCTTAAATCTTCTCCGGGTTTTTGGTGGCCAGTGGCAGTTGTAGTCTAGGTTTTGGCCGTCTAGCAAACAGGCGTTTTCATGCCTCGTAGCGTTTGGCCACCCCTCCCCTGTAGTAGGCAGGTAGGTAGGCAAACCGATACCTTGGAGTTAGCGCTGGGTATTCTCCCAAGGATGTTTGGTGCCAGCACAGAAACTGTGCAGCAAGGGGCGGAGAGACCTGGGGATTACCCCATGGCACCGTGTAAAGACATGCGCCGGGTTTGGCAAGGGTGCAGACTTGGGTATAATTAGGACACCATTTCTGCAGCTTGCTCATAGGTTCTCAGGCTCACCACACTCACACAAACATAGGCAGGTATAGGAAGGGTTCAGTCCCTTTGCTTCTTCTGCGAGGCAAGCGTTTCAGCGAGCCTCAGCAACACACGTCGGTTATTATGGGACAAGTAGTCTACCAGAACAGAACTTACGCGTTCCTTAGGAAGCAAGAAGGCAGAAAAGGGTTCCCAGGTAGCTTCTTCAACTCCAAACCCTTCCTAGAGAGTAAGGAAACACCCCCCGTGGCAATACCTGTGTCGGAAGAACAACTTCACCAGGTAGAAGCCTTCCTTAGCCATCTCCTCGGCATTCATGTCAGGGAGCTCTCCTTCAACTTCCATAGGGCTGGCAGCGCCCTGTAGGGCCGGGGCGGCTATTTCCTCGTCGTTTTGTTCCCATTCTTCTCCACAGAGGTCCCTCGGGCCATAGTAGCCCTTGAGCTGTTGAGCAGCGCACACCAAGCCGCCCCCTAGTCGGGGAGAACACCGCACTGTGCTGCGGTGACCATCCACAGACAGGATCTTGTAGGGCCTAACGTAGGGGTCATCGCTGGTGGAGCGAGGCCAGGCGAGTAGCCGACTGTGGTGCACCAGCACCCAGTTTCCCTCTTGATAGGAGGTAGGCACCCGGTGCTTGTTCTTCTTGTTCCACTGGTGTTCCCCCACTCTCTGGAGCATAGCCTTGGCCTTGTCACCCTTGTCTTGCTGCTCGTTCACCCACTTGCCCACTGTGGAGTAGGAATCTTCAGGATAGGGGGCGTGTAGGAACCACGCCGGGCGTCCCATGAACAGCTCATGGGACGCGCAGCCAGTAGCGGAACTCTCTTGGGAGTTCATCATCAGGGATATGACGGGGAGTAGTCTCACCCAGTCTTTGGTGCGCTCAGTCTTGCACCATATCTTCACGTTCTCTTTGAGAACTGGAATCTGTCGCTCACATAGGGGGCTACTCGTATGAGTGTAGGGAATCCCGGCTGACAACTGGACATTGAGGGACCTCAGGACTCTCTTGTACCAGCCAGTGTCGGAGCGTACTCGGACCTCCTCGTCTGAGTTAATTTCTTTGGGTGCCCCATAGACACAGAACCACACTTCCAGGAATATCTTGATGGTCTCTTCACCGGTGATGTTTTTAGTGCATGGGGACACCCTGGTAAACCTGGTCAGCCGGCAGGTTGCCACTAGGGCGAAGTCATAGCCCCGGAACTTAGGCATCTCTGTGTAGTCCACATAGAGTACACTGTTGCCACAGTGTGGGATAGGAAGGGTCGAATAGAGACCCCTGTCCCTGATATCCCCAGGTTTGCAGGACCCACACGGCCACTTGTCCACAGTGGGCTGGAGGGTTTTCCGCAGCTGATCGTCACTCCACGTACAGTGGAACCACAGCTTGAATAGCCTCAGGGTAGGGTCAGCTCCCACATGACCAGTAGACTCATGGGTCCAGTTGGGGAATGCCGGGATACGGTCGCTAGGCACGATTATCCGCTCCTTATGCCAGAGGTAGGTCTTGTCCATCTTCCATTTTTCCTGGTTGACCAGGACGCGTTCCGTACGCTTCTGCAGGCGTTTGTAGATGTCCCTAAACTCCTTCAGGTACTAGACTTGTTGGAGTACATCTAGGGGTCTGATCATGGTCATGTTGAGGCCCACGTGTACATCCATACGGATGAGCGCCTCCTTGCATGGCACATCAAACCTGGCACCATTCATGTCGTTAAAGTTGTTGCGGCTGATGTAGTCCGCACACTCGTTCTTGACGCCCTGGATATGGTGAACTGAGAGCCGTAGCTGGCTCAGGTAGGTCCACCAGCGTCTGAGCTTAGCCTTTTCAGGTGGGGGTCCCTTCCCGAAGGTGCAGACCGGTTCTTGGTCACACAGCAGAACCACTGGGTTGCTCCCCCACAATAGGGACTGAGAGGATAGCACCAGCATACCCGCGGGCAATTGCTGCTCATAGGTAGAGTAGTTACCCCTGGCCTGGTTACACTTCCAGTTCCAATGGCAGAGGGGAACCACGACCCACTTGTCGACAGGGTAGATGCGCTTGAGAGTACCGTCTCGGTTCAGTCCATCCGTTCCCGATTGCCACTGGAACAGCGTTCCAACTCCACCCACATTGCTGGCGTCAGTCACCAGTATAATCTCTGCTTGTGCTCTAGGCATGCCCAAGCATTTAGCGTTGGCCACTCTGTCCTTGAGCTCGCCAAACGCTTGTTGCTCTTGAGGGCCCCAGCGCCAGGTAGTGCTCTTCTTGATAACGTCCGTCAGGATGGCGCTTGTGTAGGTGAAATTCTTGATGTGGCGGCGGTAGAAGTTGCAGGCCCCAATGAAACTACGTACATCATGGAGTCCATTCTTGGGGTCTTCATGTTGTACCCTGGCATCCATCAGGGGTTTGGCCTTAGAGGCCGCAGGGGTCCACCACCCATAGCCAACGTCGAGCCCCAGGTACTGCATAGTCTGCTGCATGAACTCACACTTCTCCAGCTTGAGTCAGGTGTGGTTCTCCTAGCAGACCGCAAAGAACTCACCCAAGAGGTTTAGGTGGTCCTCCTGAGTATTCGTTCCGAGGCATACAATCGTCAATGTGTGCTTCCATCTGGGCGCCTGGGGATGTGAGTTCTTGCACCACAGGTCTCCGACAGGATCTTGTTCATCAGCTCTTGAAAAAGAGCGGGTGCGTTGGCCACGCCAAAGGGCATGACCTGAGCATTGGGCGTCAGGTCCATTTGCCAGAATCCACTATGCTTGTCCATCCTCGTCTTGTAGCGGCAGGAGGGTATCTTCTCGAGGGTTGATCTCATGTTAGCAAGGGATCCTGAGTGTTTCAGCGTCTTCTTGTTCAGCTCTCCGTAGTCCACCACCAGCCGTTTGGCTGTAGACCTGGGCTTAGCCACCAGAAAACAGGGGTTGCAATGTTGGGGGTAGTCCCCATCCTTGTACTCCAGAACCAGGCCACCGTCGATACATTCTTGCATCTGTTGCTCAATCTCATTGGCATGCTCTTGAGCAGCCGAGTAGGATCTCCTACGTATCCTCTGACCCACGAACTCAGGCTTCAGCTTGAGGTCCATCTGTACTAGCTTGTTACAGGAAGCTGGATGGGGTAGTTCTCCAAATACCTCCGGGGGAGGGCCGGATCAGCTTCTGTACACGGGGGTCCAAGAGCTTGATCTTGTACTCCAGGTCCTCGTCAGAATGTAGATTGCTCGCCCGTTGGTGTATAGAAGCAGGGAGGTGATCCTCAACCGGCTCCTCGTCCTTGGTAGTGTCCCTCGACCCTTGATAGGCGTATAGAAGGTCCAATTCCACAATCTCAGGTGGTCGGTGGCAGCATAGGCACGCTTGACGGTTCGCATACGCATTCCTCTGAGAGTTCATCCTCCTCGGGGGTCCTCACATGGGCACCCCATACGCTCTTCATGAGCTTGAGATCCACCTCCCTTTGCGAGGTAGTGATCTACTGTTCTAGTTCCTCTTTAAGCTGGGAGATATCTCCCGGATACCCTTGCTTCAACGGCCATGAGCGGCGGGTAGGCTTAGCGTAGTATAGCTTTTTCGCCACCAATCTCCTCTTCGAGTCCAGATACTCTCTCAGCCTGGATCGGGTTCCAACTCCTCGTCCAAAGGCTCCTCTCCCTTCATGGAGAGTAGGGGTTTCTGCGGGGCAGCGTACTCGGCGTTCTCCACTTCCTCCACGCATGTCTGCACGAAGAAGGCGTCATGCTCGGTTTTGTCATCAGGGTGTATTGAGCCCGGTAGCCCGTATAGCCCACACTCTGAGACTAGATCAGGATTAGGTACATGGCAGGGGCATCTGGGGGCAGTGGTGTCAGACACAACGCATTCGTCTCCCCCTGGAGTAGTCCCCACAGCATCTTGAGGCCGTAGTCCGTCTTTCAGGACACTCAGGGTGTAGCCGTCGCTTTCACGTTGAATTTACTGGACCGGAGCAGGGCTTACGATCTTTCCAGGGTACAGGGGCCAGACCCCCGTCCACCACATTGAGCATACTCTCCCATCTAGGTTTCCCAATAGGCGTCTTACTGACCAGAGGCACGTAGATGGCGTCATCAGCCAACTCGACGGACCTGAGTCTCAGTATGTCCAACAGAGTACACCAGTACTCATTTCCCTCATGGGCTCCGCAATCGGTGGAACAAAGGACCATACGGGAACGTTCCGGGGCAACTTTGGTCAAGATCTTCCCCAGTTCACTGAACCTGGGGTTCCCGTAGGCCATCCAGAAAGAGGGCCAGTAAAATTTGTAGCAGCAATTTAGAAAGTAGAACAGGCTTTCACTGTTCATTGCTTTGATGATATTGTTTTGTTTGTGCCTCTGCTTGCTCCTGCTGCTTCTTGATGTAGCTGAGGTTTTCCAAATAAATATGTTTTGATGAAATCAACCAGAGATATGAGTACCCACAGTGCAGGCAAGGGACCACAGGATCAAATCCACAACATGAAGGGCTGCAGTTGAAGGAGATAGTGTAGCAGCAAAGGAAGCTCACAACAACTAAAGATTGAGGAAACAATAGTTAGAAAATATCCTACAATAAAGGGATAACTGCCCACATGGGCATCCTCTCTTTGATAGTGCCATCTAGAGATGTGCACCCTTTGTTTTGGGTCCCATAGGTGCTGAGGTGGCATGGCTTGTGGCGCTGAGGTCACTGCCATGTCACATGGGATTTTCCTACTTAGCCAGGCTGACTGGGAATTGAACCCAGGACCTCTCAAAAAAAGGTGCCCAGCCCCCTAGGGTGCAGACCACTCGGATAGCTAAGCATTCATGAGAAAATATAGAATAATGTATAGGCTCTGGATTAATGTCAGCGCCTCAGTCAGTCCAGGAAATGGTGTATAAGTCCAATCAGTCTGGGGGTCACGAGTCCACACAACATCCAATGTTCAATGCTTGGGTTTATAGGTCAAAATGTCTTGTCACCCCTTTTGGTTAGGCCAATACTAAGATAAAAATGTGTTATACCTTTAGGCCTCTCTATGACAACCAAAGCTAACCTTTTGGCAGGGAAATTCACTTCTTCTTACTCCCCCCTAGTGCTGTGGTGGCCACCACTGTCACATATTAAAGAAAAAGGGATTTTTCTTGAACTCCCCATGGCTTCAACATCTTTTTAAAATTTCCTATAACGTCCCTAACATTGGAAAGAAAGGGCTGCGTCAGGGCAGTTGCCAGTTTTTGCTTAGTCATCACAGACACCTACAGCTCCCACTGCGCTCATTGGCGTCGCTGGGGCAGCTGTCGCTTGGTAGGGGGTTAGAATGGGCATGCCGATTCATGTGAGCATACAACTCTCCCTCCAAATGGCAAAACACAGTGCAATACGCGGAACGGAACGCAGGATACGATCAGGGCACGCTGTCTGGGGTCTCGTTGAACCTGCTGCGTGACCTGATCTTCGTGCGAGGGGGTGGCGTTGAAAATTATTTTGCCCTCATGGGGGTCTTGGATTCTGGACAGTGGTCCGGGAGTCAGTTTTTCGGCCAGAACAGGGCCTACACCACTGTTTGCGCTCCAGGATATCTGCAGAGCGGGACGAAGGGTTGAGGGACTGACAAACACGCAACGATCGACGCAAACACCAAAATCAATCAAATGACGGCCTGGAATTTTTCTGAGGGTACACATCTGTCCAGAAACTCAATGTGCATTAAATGCACATTTTTACGCATTTTCATTTCATTGCAAGAATTTTTAAATCCCCCGATTTACACGCAGAGAAAAGCGGCGCGCCGGAGCGCATCCTAATTTGGCGCCGAAAAAAACAGAGAAAATAAGATTATAACAGTATGTCACGTAATAATAAGGAAATGACGAGACATACAATAAATAATAAACGTAGAGATGCTTCTAGGAGAAATCAAGAATGAAGAATTCGGAAATACAATACGAATTCAAAGAAAGAGGTATAAACATACATTGCTTGTCTCGTGTTTCCGGTGACAAGTCGTGTAGCAGCACAAATGTAGAGTAGAGGAATTGATGAGAAGATTCCAGGATGATTAGAGGTGAGAATAGGGCAAAAGTGATGGCCTTCGGCCAGGGAGTTGTTGTGACGGAAAGCTACCGGTCTCGTCTTGCGGTGCAATGCGGGCAACCGTGACAACTGCTCTTACACACCCACCTCCCTTTTTTGTAGCACTGATTAGAGCATACACAAGTGTGCATAAACGATTTGCTTCGCTTGTGTTTCGTGTCACGTTCCCACTTGCCCTCTCTCTCCAGCGGTAAGTACGGTGAGGAAGCCCAGGAGGGGCCACTCCCTGGTTGAGTTCGTGATTGAGAGTGGTATGGATCGTTGGAAAAGGAATGGTTAAAGTAGAAAATTGCCTGATTCGTGCATACCCGTGCATGCATATGGCGCATTAAAGGGTAGGCCACGCGTGTTGCGCACGGTATAACCCTTGTTTAGGTTACCCAGGGGCTCCACCCCGCGTTCTATAAGAGAACGGATGGAGTTCCTTAAGCTTGCTTGCTTGCAACTGGGTAAGAGGACAGCGTATAATAGGTCACCCTGAGAAGCGTATAATACGTGGAGGCTGGCTTGGTTCCTCAGCCGCTTACCCAGTTCATCAGCCTCTGCTTTACAGGTGGGCAGGTAAGGTGAATTGGTGCATTTCCCTGCCGCGGTAAACCATGCGGCGCAGATCACAACAATCAACAAACTGTACCTGAGCCAGGAGTGGCGAGGACAGTCCGACCACATCATCAATCACGCTGTGCACCCAAACAGAGCACTCCTTCCCTTCAAGCCCTGACAGGGAAACACGTAGTGGCGTCCCTGTTAGGCCACAGTTGCTTAGTAGCGCTGTGTTCTCTTGTACTCTCACAGGTCGGCCGTTAGGTCCTGCGAAAAGTTCCTCCACAACGCCAAGTAGCGTGCGTGTGTAGGAGTCGTAGGCCCGGGTGAGGGCTTGAGCCCAGAGCTCGCTCATCCTTCGAAGGCTGGTGCCACTGTAGTGAGTGTAGGACCTGTAGTGTGTCTGTCACTGTCCCGCCTGTTTTCTCAAAATTTATTAGGGTCTTGGTGGGCAGTGGCAGTGGTAGTCTAAGCTTTAGCCGTGTAGCAAACAGGCGTTTTCATGCCTCATAGCTTTTGTCCACCCCTCCCCTGTAGTAGGCAGGTAGGTAGGAAAACCAATACCTCCGAGTTAGCGCTGGGTATTCCCCGAAAGAAGTCTGGTACCAGCACAGAAATTGGGCACCTAGTGGCGGAGAGACCCGGGGCGTACCCCGTTGCACCGTGTAAAGACATCCGCCGGGTTCAGCAAGGGTGCAGACTTGGGTGGAATTAGGACACCATTTCTCCAGCTTGCTCATAGGTCCTCAGAATCTGCACACTCACACACACATAGTCAGGTATAGGAAGGGTCACTTTCTGAGTGTCTATTTTTTTTCGATTGACCATCAGAAATTTATTGATGGATCCACCAGCAGTCCAGGCTGCTCGGTGATTAACGAAAATCCTGGGCTGTTCAAGTTCTGGGCTGATCCCGTGAAGCCGTGGACTACCGTCAAAGGTCCCATAGCCGCAATTTGGAGCCGAGGCAAGCGCAACAACCTTGCCGTCAATTTTATTTGCCTAGCGCAAAACCGCAATCGTGAGGGCCGTCCTTTGCCTAGCTTCGCAACGCCGTTTTCTTGGCAATGTCGCAAGTTGGGCTCAAGGAACGTTCCCCAAAGGACAAGACGGAAAGCAAACAGCTAAAGTCCGTGAAACGTTTCATTGCTCGAACTCAGGCTAAAGTGGACGCCAAACTGACTCAAAGTCGGCTTCTCCCTACACTTTTGCCCGCCAAGCGCGAGAACGACCCATTTCACCCTTCACTCGACCTTTCTCCGTCACATGAGGAAGGCACGTCATCTAATGTCATTTCAGACGATGAACAACCCGAAGATGTCGCAAAAGAACTCTTCCCACTCGCCGAGACAACGGCTCACACCGCCAAAGGAAAAGGAGCCCAAGAACCACAACATCAAGTCCAAGCGCCCGCTCCGCCAACCAACTCCGAGAAGGTGCAAGACTCCGTGCCCGAAGGCACGCACGAGAACACCGAAGGAAGCCATCCATGTGACGCCGAAGAATTGAAACAACAAGAAGAAGTTCGCGAAGACCCGTGTGGAGATTCGGCAATGAACAACAAAGCCGAAGGCACGCACGAGAACACCGAAGGGAGCCATCCTTGTGACGCCGAAGAGTTGACACCCAGGGGTTCGGAGTTCCACACGTACAACAAAAAAACGGGTCGCCCGCACACATGCTATAATTACCTGGGGGTTTATCTTTTTACGTGCCACCAGGCAAAGGGCCTGTTTCACATGCTCAAGGCGGAGATCCAGAGTTATTTTGCCCGGCTCTCTCCCTTGCCTCTTACACTTAGTGAGAAGGTCCGGCTGACGAACTCTCAGCTGGCCCCAGCACTCGCCTACCGCTTAACCACCCACTCTCTTTCCCCCAACCAGCTCGAAAAGCTTCTGGCATTTATCTGGGCGGGAGTTGCGTCTCGCAGCATCACACGTCTAGTCTCCCCCAAAGACCGTTTCGCGGCTCGCCTAAAGGGAGGGTTGGGAATGAAGTTCCTACCGCACAGCGTCCACGTTGCCACAGTGAACTATGGGCTACGGGCCATTTGCGGCCTTGCCCCAATGTCAGTTGGCCCCCTGTACGTCCAGTCTTTACTTAGCTCGAACCAGAGGGCCTCGGACCCGGTGCAAAACCCTTTTATGGACTCCATCCATGCCCTTGGCATATCTTTCCACAACATAGGCCCGTGGAGACCCACCGCTATTCGGGATCTAACGCCTGGTACCCAGCTAACCGTTAGGTTCAAATCAGGACAGGCCACAGGAAGAGTGACCGAGGCCACCTCCAAATGGGCCAACGTCTCGTTCTACAACGGGGTCTACTCGGTGGATACCCACATGTCCTACACCATGCACATGCCATGCCACGCCGTCATGGATTACTCCCGCCCCTCTCACTTCCAGATAGTCCCTGAATTTTTGCGCCCTCAAGAGACCATCCCCGAGCCCCCAGCGCCACCGCACAACGCACACGCAATGGGAATCAGCCAACACGGCCATCTCTTCGCTCTGCAGGCACAACACTACCTAGTGAAGAAGTCTCTCGACGAGTGGGGATGCCACGATGCCGTGGAGGCATTGACCAGGCCGCCAACCCCCGGCCTACAGCGGGTGTGGCTATATTCCCTTGGCTCCTCCGGTGAGTCCGGCCATGCGGCCGCCATCACGGCCTTTCTACCCGACGGTACAACCAGAGTCCTGTGCCTTTCCTCACCGCATCCCGCTTCTCTGGGTTCGGAGTTCTGGGGGGCGGTAGCAGCCATTCGCTGGATCCACAGGGAACTTTCCCAATACGAAGTATGTTTGTTGATTGACAACGAACAGGTGGTGTCCACCCTCCAGAAATGCCAAGTCCGTAGGCCCAGCCCGTTCCAAGACGACACATGGACCGTCGCCGTACACAGCGCCCTACTTCTCATTACCAACCCCCTCCACATCATGTGGATTAAAGGTCACGCCAATTTTATTGGCAACGAAATCTGCGACCATTTTTCTAAATGGGCAGCTCACAGCCTGATTTTTACCCCGGACCTTCTCCCCCCCCCCCCACTGGGCTCAGTGGCGGTACACCACCTGCCTGTCCTCCACAAGTTTAAGGTACAGCAATTCCGCCACCTTTTGCCGCGGCATTCCCATAGCAACATAGCGGTGGGCCCCAGCTTCAGCCTGTACAACAAAACTTCCTGGTTTTCGTCCCTGTTTTTCAAACTGGCGTCCGGGTGCTACAATGTGCACGGGTACCAGTGGAGCAATATGCTCCACGACTACCACTGTTCCAGGTGCGGACAGCACAATCCTTTCGACCCTGTATCATGCCTGGCCTTCTGCAAAGCGTTCGACCAGCACGTCCAGGCATACGTCTCCTCCTGGGGAACCCTTTTCAGCCCCATTGTCCTGCACTGGTGGCTCTCTGGACCCTCAAAGGCTGACCGCAGGAACTTCATGAGAACTCTGGTACCTAAGTCCCTATGGTCCTGCCTCTCCAAGCCGATCCCAGGCTCCACCCGCGCCGAGCACAGAGCCATGCTTGGCCTAGCCCTGGAGGAACGCGTAAAGCACCTGGACAAGGCTGTCCACCAAGCACATGATTGGCTGTGTTTGAATCCTGTCCCTTGGGACCCAATACTTTGGGCGCACCCCTCCGACCCTCTCAACCCCTTCTCGGTTTCGCACGGTGCGTTCAGTACCTCCGTCCACATGCCCCCTCGGACCCGCCCCGTATACCAGCACCCCCCACCTCTCCCTAGACACGCCTTAAAAAAACCGTCCAAGCCAGCGTCAGCCAAAGCACGACCAACCACGCGCCGCGCGCCAAAAAATTCCAAACGCCCGTCCAGCCGCGCATTCGCACCACGCCCCCCCCCCCCTCGGCCATTCCCCGCCCTCCTCAGCACTCACGCCCACGGCCACCACAAAAACGCCATTGATCACCACAAACCCATCAGGCCACAATCGTTTGGGCGCCCCCAAAGCGCGCCAAGACCGCTCTCCCCCTCCAACCCCCAAGCTCCAAGGCACGCTACCGTCAAACACGCCTACCTCTCCCCTCAAGGCCCACCCTTACTAGGTGCCCAGGCCCGTCTACCCCTGCCCCCCCCCACTCCAACGCCTCCCGGGACATCCGGAATTTTTCCGCCCATCCAGCGAACTTCTGTCTCCTCTTCTCGACCCCTTCAGCCCTCCGCCCCTTCCGGAACCCCCCCCCTTCCCCACAGGGTAAATCAGCGTTCATCTAACCTAACCATCAGAGCAGCCGTGTACATATCTTTATATGTTGATGTAAATACTTTCATTGGGGGACGTCAGCCCCAGAACAAGTTGATGCGGTTAAGAACATTCAAAAAAAAAAAGGTATAGGAAGGGTTCAGTCCCCAGGCTTCTTCTGAGAGGCAAGCGTTTCAGCGAGCCTCAGCAACTCTCCTAGGTTGTTCTGGGACAAGTAGTCTACCAAAACATAATTCAGGCGTCCCTCGGGAAGCACAAACGCAGAAAAGGGTTCCCATGTAGCTTCTTCAATTCCAAGCCCTCCCCAGCGGGTGAGGAAACGCCACCCTTGGCGATAGCGGTGTCTGATAACCGACTTCAGCAGGTAGAAGCCTTCCTTAGCCATCTCCACGGCATTCATGTCGGGGAGTTCTCCTTCAAGTCCAATAGGGCTGCTAGCACCCTGTAGGTCCAGAGCGGCGATCTCCTCGCCGTTTAATTCGGATTCTTCCCCAAGGAGGTCCTCTGGGTTGTAGTATCGCTTGAGCCGTTGAGCAGCGCACACCAGGGTGGACCGGGCCTAGTCGGGGAGAACACCGCACGGTGATGCGGTGACCATCCACAGACAGGATCTTGTAGGGCCGAAAGTAGGGGTCGTCGCTGGTGGAGCGTGGCCGGGCAGGTAGCCCACTGTCGTGCACCAGCACCGAGTCTCCCTCTTGGTAGGAGGCTGGCACCCGGTGCTTGTTCTTCTTGTTCCACTGGCACTACCTCACTCTCTGGAGCATAGCCTTGGCCTTGTCCACCTTGTCTTGTTGCTCCTTCACCCACTTACCCACAGTTGAGAACGAATCCTCAGGATAGGGAGCGTGTAGGAATCACGCCGGGCGTCCAATGAAAAGATCATGGAGCGGATAGCCAGTTGCCGACTTCTCTTGGGAGTTTAACATCAAGGATATGTCCGGTAGTAGTCTCACCCAGTCTTTGGTGCGCTCAGTCTTGCACCATATCCTCACATTCTCTTTGAGAACTCGAATCTGTCGCTCACATAGGGGGTTACTCGTATGAGTATAGGGAATCCCCGTTGACACCCGGACTATGATGGACCTCAATACTCTCTTGTACGAGCCAGTGTCGGGGCGTACTCGGACGACCTCGTCTGAGGTAATCTCTCTGGGTGCCCCATAGAGACAGAACCACACTTCCAGGAGTATGTTGATGGTCTCCTCGCCGGTGATGTGTTTAGTGCATGGGAACACCCTGGTAAACCTGGTCAGCCCACAGGTTACCACTAGGGCAAAGTCATAGCCTCGGAACTTAGGCATCTCTGTGTAGTCCACGTAGAGAAAACTGTTGGCAGAGTGAGGGATAGGGAGTGTCAAATAGAGACCTCTGTCCCTGATATCCTGAGGTTTACAGGACCGACACGGGCACTTGTCCACAATCGGCTGGAGGGCTTTCCGCAGCTGATCGTCCGTCCACGTAGAGTGGAACCACTGCTTGAACAGCTTCAGGGACGGTTCACTCCAACATGACCACTGGACTCATGGGACCACATCAGGAGTGCCGGGATACGGTCGCTAGGCACGACTATCTAGTCCTCATGCCAGTTGTGGGTCTTGTCCCGCTTCCACTGCTCCTGGTTGACCAGGGCGGGTTCCAGACGTTTCTCCAGGTGTTTGTAGATGTCCCCAAACTCTTTCAGGTACTCCACTTGTTGGAATTCATCTGGAGGTCCGATCATGGTCATGTCGTGCGCCAGGCTGCGCATCGTCACCCCGCACGGGCTGACACAGCCCGTCCACATGCTGCGCGGAGTCCGGCAGGGCAACCCCGAAAGCCCCCTGCTGTACGCGCTCCTCCCGGAGCCCCTGCTCAGGGCCCAGGGGCACCGCCTGCGTCCGCCCGGAGAGGCCGAGCAGGGCCTCATCCATGCCTACATCGACGACCTGCTAGTAGTGGCCCACACGCTGCAGCACTTCGTCGAAGGCGTGGAGGCCGTTGCCGCGGACCTAGGGATGATGGTCATGGAGCTCAACCCCCGCAAGTGCGCCATGGCCACCACGGAGGGGGTCCGGGGCCTGCAGCTGCGCCTCTGCCTCCATCTCGAAAACCCATGGCACTGGGTGCCGGCAGCGGACTCGGGCCCCTACCCTGGACTCCAGTTGCAGCCGGACGGGGAGTTCTCCCTGCACCGCAAACACCGCCTGCGCCTGGCGGCGGTGCACCACTGGTGCCTCAACACCCTGGCACTGCCGAAGGCGGTGCAGAAAGTCATCCTGGCGATCCTACGGGGAGTGACGCAACACGTCGCCCCCTTCATCGCCGACGACTCCTACACCGCGCACAACCTGGACCACATCACGGTCCAGGTCGCGAAGGACAGGGCGCGGTACGCCTTCGACGCGTCGCGGGACAGCCTGCAGGATGACCGGACCCTGGGGCTTACACGGGTGTCAACGCGGTGCGAGCAGGCAGTGGTGGCCCTCCTGGGCACATTCGTCCACCACCGCTCAGCCTCCGTGCGCGCCGAGGTCACCAGGATGTTCTGGGAAATAGCCGGTGCGCACGGCATATGCCCCGAGGTACACTACCCCTTCCCGGAGTTCGCAACCCTGGCAGGGGGCGACTGGGTCCAACGCATACCCCGGGCCCCGGCCGCCCTGGAAATGGGGCTCTACAACCCGATCGCGTGCCCCAGGGCAGCCCACGTCCAACTACCGTTCTCCCCGGGCAACATCGTCACGCTGGGCACCACCAGGCTGCGCACTGCGACACGTGCCACCTAACGGTGCCACACACGACGCCGTGGCATGGACACCACGGGCCGCACAACCCCTTCCCCGAAAACGACGACCTGTGGCCATCAGCGGTGCCGGAATCCCTCAATCAGTGCGCCGATGAACACCTCCACTACTGCCGCCGCGAGCAGGAGCCCACCGACCACCCCGGGTGGCGCGACGCTTTGTTCCCCCTTATCCACACCACCGGCACACGGGACCGGCACCTGAGGATCGTCCACCCCACGAGGGCTAAGCAGGACGCCCACACTGGCCCACAGGTGACCCCGGGCGGCCTGCACCTCCACGTCAGGGGCTACTGCCGTCAGGGCAGTCTGTCTACCCCCACGCAGGGGGCGGCATACCACCCACCGGCGGCTCTCCTGTACGTCCTCCGCGACGTACTCGCGGAGGCTGAGCACCAGGAACCTAACGCGGATGTGGTGTGGCCCAAGCCTCTGTGCCCACGACCTCACGCGCCGACGCCGATATGGTTGGTGGCCACGGACGACCAGTGCGCCAGAGCGACGGTACAAGCGCAACTCCTGGCCGAGTGGGTGATAGTGCAGGTCGGGGCGGGCCAGGCCAGGCCCCGTGGACTCCCTCATGGCACCGCCCCGCTGGTAGCTACGGGCGTGTCGCACGACCCAGACATGGCGAGGCACGCGCTGGACAACCAGCCGGAGGACACGGGACACCTGGTGGTGCATCAGCGCGGAGGACGCTACTGAACACGCCCCCGGGCCCCAGCCACGCCCAGCTCATAGTCCCCAGTCATGACGGCCCCCTCCACCTACGGCCCCCCACAATACAGACGCTCAGCACGGTCACGGCAGGGTTGGTACCGTACGCCGTTCATGAACGGGTACTGTCTGCGAACGCGTACCGTCTTGTATTAATAACGCACAGTACGTGCGTAGTAGAGATGGTGCCGCAAACAGGCACCGCATTGCAGTACGCGCGCACACTAGACGGAAAATTGCCAGATGACTTGAAATATTGTGAAAAACACGCTGCTGGATCAAAAGTCCCATATCGATGTTGGTAATTAGCATTATTATACATTACGGCACCACTTTTAGTCTTGAATCGTAATGTCACAGTTTTGGGAACGTAAGAACGAATGTTGTTAATACTAGTATTGTTGTGACCCCGTTGTAAATGCGCATTCATCGGTGTATGAGTTTCCAGCAGCGGTGCCGTATACGCTGAAAAACACTGCTGGCAAGGTTTCAACCCCCTTCTTTTAGGTGGGCCATGTGACGACGTACTCGTGCAAGACGCGTTCAAAGCCGTGCACAACGACTATCGGAGAAGCACGAGCTGTGCAGGACGCGTGCAAAGGCTTGAACAACAAACAAAGAAGCACATGCCGTCCTCCACAATAAAGTGGGCCGTCCTCCGCGATCAAAGGATGAACGCGTCTACGCGAGTGACGCGCGCTCAGACGACGACACGTGCAGACGCGTCAACGCAACCCCAGTGCCCACAAATGGACAAAGACGCGTCGTTGAACAGCTCATAGTCGCCAGTCATGACGGCCACATCGACCTACGGCCCCCCAATATGCGGACGTTCGGCGCGGTCGCGCAGCGGGCGCAAATGGACCATGCGCTGACGCGCCGAGGGCACACACCCCTGGGCGTAGCCCACGCCACGGCCTACGTCCAAGCCCGGGACCTCACCGCGAGGGCCACCAACCACCGGGCGCTGCGGGCCAGGGACGGCCACACGCCGGTGAAGCGCAGGCTCCGCATCAGAAAGGAGCGGCTCTCTGGCGTTGCCGTCCCCCCGCACCCGTGCCTCATCTGCGGCGGCCCGGAGGGGACCCCGGTGCACATGCACGTGGGATGCGCCCACTCGCGGCTCCTCTGGCCCAACTACCGCCAGGCGGTGCAAGAAGCGGCCCGCCACCTCCTGACCGGGGACAAGGCTCTATGGGTGGCCTCACAGCGCTCCGCGTGTGCCGCATGGACAGAAGTCTTCTACTCTGGGCTGGTGCCGGAGGCTGCAGAAGCGCAACTCCGCGCCATAGCCCGCTACGACCCGCTGGGGGGGACCTCCGTAGACGATATCCTCCACCACATGCTCCGGCTGGGAGATTTCGCGTGGGAACTCCGCAATCACCGGCTAGAGCAACGCCTCCACGGGCCCCTAAGCGCGGCGGCCCGGGCGCACAGATGGCTCAGCGCGACAGAGGGCAGCTGCCCCCCCCCCTCCCCCGCGCCCGGACAGGGATTTCGTGGCCTCCCTCCGCGTCGTGAACGACACCCTGGAGTGCCCACCGCAAGAGAACCCCCACCCGTACCGGGACCTACTGGGGGGTTTCTCGAAGGACCTGCAAGACACCCTCTTCCAACCGTGGATCATCGGGCGAGGCTCCATGACCGGCTTGGAGGCCCGTATAGTGGGCGCGCAGTGGGCGCGCGAATGGGGCCGGTGGTGTGCCGCCACGCGCGCACCGGAGGCCCCCGCGCAGCAGTGCGCCGCCATCCCGCTCGATGGGTGTGGGCCGCACACCCGGCCACGACCCATCGTGATCCGCGGGGCGGGTCCTGACCAACCTTGGAACGCGGCGGCCGAGGAATGGCTGCAGGCGGCCCAAAAGCCACACGTGGGGTGGGCTGGGGACGTGTCCTCGCTCATCCGAGCGCCCCTGCCCCCCCGCATCGCCATTCACACCGCAAACATGCTCCAAGCCAGGGAGATACACACGTGGGGACGCGAGGCGGCCACTCTCCGGCGGCTCCCCCCGGAGGGCGGAGCCGCCCGGCTCACCGTGGCGCACTTCAAAAATGGGGAGCCGGTGTATGACGACGCCCTGTCCCGGCGAGGCGACATTCCAGGGCCCCTGCTCCTCATGCTGCCCACCAACCTTGCAGCCGCGCTACGCCGGGAGCTAGACAGCTGCGAGGGACTGCGGATGGGGTGGGAGGCGGTCGCGGACGGCAACCTACTAGCCCTCTGCCACCGGGGCGCTGCGGACGAGTGCCTGTGGGGCGCTCTGGTACCCCACCTTGCCGGGCGCCACACGTATATGGCACCCCCCCCCCGGGGGTACCCCCGCCCGGAATGGGATGACCTCATCGCGGCTCTCCACGACCACGGGATCCTCCCCGAGGACACGTGGCAGGAGGTCCCGCAGAAGACGCTCGGCAAGGACTACCGGCGCCGCTTCCGCGCCCGCCTGCTAGAGCTCCGCAACCTTCTTTCCCAGCGATGGGACCACCAATGGCTCCGCCGTCTCAGCCCCTGGTCGCCGCACTCCCACCTCCCGCACACCTGCTGCTTCTGCGGGGACCGCCACACAGTATCCTCTGCAGCACCAACGGGCACCAACAGGTGCACGCAGGGCTCCGAGGTGGCCGCATGCCCCTGGCCCGAACTACCCGCGGGCCCGCGCAGACGCACCGAAGAGGAGGCTCTGCAGCGGCGCTTCGGGGGTGCACACACCCCCTCACACGGCTGTGCGGGCCCCGCGGGCGCCGCCCTCCTGTGGATCCACGTGCACCTGCGGGACCCCACGTCCGTCGCGCACCTGTCGCACGCTTTCGCGCCCTGACCCCCGCCCGCCGCCACGCTTCGCAGAGCCCGCAGCACCATGCCTCGCCGACGGGGGAAAGGGCCGGGGCACACCAGTGCCCGCCGCCGCGCGCAGGAGGCGGCCTTCCGGGGCCTGGTGGCGGACGCGGTAACGGAGGCGCACAAGGCGCACACTGCCGCCCAACACGACCCGGCGGGCAGCGCGAGGGGTTTCCTCAGCGAGGCCGCCCTCCCGGCCATCCGCGCCCCGAACGGAGCGGGGGGCCCTACACTGCTCCCGGGGATGTCCAGCCTGGGCTCATAAGCCCTGAGGCAGCACTCTACGGGCACTGGATGGAGTGGCGCACGTCGAACGGGTCGGGCCGGCCCCTGTCCATGGGAGACACCCTACGGCTGACGGGCGCAGGGTCCACCATGTCCCTCCACAGCAGCGCCCCACCCCTGTTGCACGTCCTCAGGACGCGCTGCCCCGTACCTGAACCAGGCGCGGGCCACATACCCAGGAGGGCTATCCAAGTTTGATGCGGCGCTCCACCTTCTGCATCCCCCGGACGAGGACCTGGTGGTGGCCCAAATCACGGTGTTCGTGGAAGGCGCGGGCGAGGCGCCCACCCGCCCCCGCCCGACCAACCCGGTGTACGACGGCACCAGGCCGACCCCCGGTACGCTGTCATGTGCGAGGCGTTCCCCAGAGAGCCCGCCTGGTGCCCCGCCCTCCCGCCGGCGACGCACGCACCCCGCGGCTGGGCCAGCCTGCACATGTCCCCTGCCCTCTCCAGGACCAGGGGTGCCCACCACAGGGGGCAGGTCCTCTGGCAAGAGCGCCCGGGCACCCCCTTACTCCTCCTCGTCGTCACGACTCCCGGGGACCCGGAGCGGGTCCTGGGGGTCACCCTCACCCACCTGTACGGGGCAGCGCCCGTGCCCCGCCCCACCCCCCCCGGCGCCCGCGGCGCGGGGCGGCGTAGACGCCTTCCTGCGGACACAGGAGGTCACCGCCGCTACGGGAGTCAACCTGGTGCGGCTCCCCTTGGCACCACCCGGCAACCCCCGGGGCCCCAGAGCCATGAGCCCTGCCCAAGACTGGGAGCTGTGGCGCGACGTGTGGACTGCCTGGCTCACCCACTTACCGCCCCAATGCCGATGGATGACCACCGGCCCCCGCCCGCGCGGGGCCAACGCCACCGCCGGCCCCCCCTCCCCCCCCTCACTCCCCCCCGCGGAGCACTGCACGGCACTGCCCACGACGCACCACAGATGCAAAAGGAGGTAGTGGAGAAGACACGCCTGCCGCCACGCATGCCTACCAGGATAACAGTGATGTCGGACTCCGATGGCTCGCCCCGGCGGGACGACCGGCACCACCGCCAGTCCCGCTCCCGCTCCCCCGTCTCCCCGGGACACGCGGGGGAGACCCTCGCCGAGCGCGAGGAGCGGCGGCTGGCAGAGGCAGCAGTGCCGGTCGGGCCACCGGCCAGGCGGCCCCGGGCGGCCCCCGCGGACCCCGAGCCGTCGACGCAGGGACCCGCGCCGACCGGGGAGGCCGTCCCCGCCGCCCAAGCGGCGAGCCCTGCCCCCGGAGGGGGCCCCAGACGCGCAGAGAGCTGAGACCCAAGCAGGGCACACCACAGCCCCGCCTGACCACGCCGCGGCCCCTGGCACGCCGCCAGCGCAGGGGGTAGCCCCAGCGCGGGCCCCGGGCGCCTCGCCGGGAGCCGCCGCAGCCGCAGCGGGGGGCAGGGAGGGCGCGAAGTACCGCGCCCACACCAACCCCAGCCACATCCACACCAGCCCACCCAAGCTGCACCCCTCCAAGGCCGCCTTCCATAAGGGGAGGCCGCGGCCCTCCGCCCCCCGGCGGCCGAGCGTACGCCGCCAGGCATCATGCTGCCGCAGCTGCAGCGGCAGCAGGACACCCGGCGCGTGACCCGGGAGGGGGGGGACGGCGCGCAGACGGGGCAGGGTGCCGGCCACGGTAGCGCGGAACGAGGGACGGAAGGCGACAAAGGGAGTGCCCAAGGGCAAGCGCAGAGGACAGGCCTGGGCGCACGTGGCAACGAGCGAGGGCAAAGGCGTGGGCAAGGCGCCAAAACCAGCAGCAGCGGAGAGGGGCAGAGCACGGGCAGCGGGCGGCACTGTAATTGGTCCCCAAATGTAGAAGATACTCTTATCTATTTTGTTTCCAAATTTATTGTTGATTATGCATTTTTATTATAATGTGGGCTGCTGAATGGCCCGCAAAATTCGCGGACGGAAAATGCCAGATGGCAGCCGCGCATCGCGATTATTGTCGTAGATTTGAATTCTTGACATGAAGAAAACTTAGGTAAAATCTACAGATTTTATAATTTTTCTAGGTTTTATAATATTCTGAGTGTTTTGTAAATTTTTCGGCATGTTTAGAACAGTTTGCTGCGTTTTGCACAGGCATGTTTGTAGATCACGTCCAGTGATCTAAAATGCTTTTGAGTATTTGGATCAGTGCCTGCGCTTCAGTGTCCATGGGAACAAGGGTCAAGGAATAGACCTCAGCCAAGACCAAGTTGGGTTGTATTACAATCTACAAACCTGCGTCGCAACGACCTGCCCAAGGACAGTGATGGCACTGACGTGCATCTCGGCATAGCCGAACCGTAACGGGCTACGTGGACTTACGTGGCTACAGGGCTGCGTGGACTGAGCCCTATCTGAAAGCCGGCGCACAGCAGTCCTAGTGTCAGCGAGCGGGACACTCCGCCTGAGGATGAAGGAGGACACGTTCCTTTGCGCGTTGCCCGGTGGTGACCTGACATCTGCGGTGTGCTCTCTACAGGAAGGCGGGGACAATCAACCCTCATCGGAGGTTCCGTGGCTGCAGGCAAAGCTGCTGCAGTTGGGCTTGGCGGATCGCGCTCGTGGAGTGGGCTGGATGCCGGAGTTCAAGGACTTGTTGAGTTCACTGAAGGTCTGTTCCAGTGTGTGTCTGAGCGCGTTGCCGCGCGCCTACAATGTCTGCTATGGCTGTTGGGTGTATGAAGAGAGTGGTTGCACGACGCTTGCGACGACCAGAGCTGTTGAATGTGAACACCCGAAGGGTCTCTATGTGCTTGAACAGCGCTTGTTCGAAGGTTTGCTTACAGAGATGTTCGTCTGCTTGAGGCGTCGATACGAGAAGTTGGGTTTTCGCTGTGATATTGAATTTCTGACATGGGAAGCGCTGCGCGCTTTAGGTTATTCGGCTGGTTATTTTCTGCCGGAGATGGACTTGGTGGATTCTTTCGTGGCGCTGAAAAAGAAGCACGGGTGCAGGTGCTTGCTGGCAAAGATCGACTTGGTTCGAGCCGCTCGCTGGCGTTCAGTGATCATAGGTGCAACACGTGGACGCGGCGATCGCACGTGAAGACTGGAAATGGCTGTCAGCGCGAGGAATTCTGTATGGGCGTTTGAGTGTGTTTGTGGATGTGGCCGAAGAAGACGCACGAGTTGTTCTTTTGTGTCAGGAGGACGAGGCCTTCGGGGCCTTGAAGGTGGCCGCCGGTGCTGGAGTGGTAAAGCGCACGAAGGGCAAACGTGGTAAGCGGTGTGCTGCTGCGGTTGCGCGCAGGCAGGCCAAGGGGCACGTGGAACGTGGATTTGGCGACTGTGCGCTTGACTGAGGGCAAACGATTCTGTGTGGGTTTGGCGGTGCGGCGTTATGGGGCATGTTCGCTTTCTTGGCGGTGCGGCGTTTGTTTGCCTGTTGGTAAGGCGGGCGTTCTTGTGGTTAGCCTGCTAACTTCATGGTTGGTTTGCTGGATTTTGGTGGCTGTTGTGATATTTTTGCAGATATGGCTGAATGTGGACTAAATGAGTAGAATGTGAAATTTGGGTATGGCAACGCGCGTCGTAGGATAATAAAAAAGTATGCGAAGTTGTTTGTGGTAGTGTATGGAGGTTCAGGTTTGTTTTTGTTTTGTCTGTGGGCTTGGATATGCCCTGTTTTTGCTTTGCGGGCCCTTTGTTGTGGGCTGTGGGCCTGTTGGCCTTATTTGGGCCCTGTGTGGGCGCCTGTATTTCTTCTGTTTGTCGCACGGCTTTGCACGTGCCTCTTTGTCACTCACAGGTCTTTCCAGGTAATTTTTCTCTAGATTTTTTCTGCCTTTTTTTGCTGAAAGGGGCTGCATGAGATGGGTTGGGGGATGGAGATGGGTTGAGGGGAGGCCAATTCGCCTTTGAGGTACCCCCCCCTTCAGTGCAGCAGCCCCCTCGGGAGATCCAGAGCCAAAAAGCCTTTTCTTGCAAAACTTCTACAACCCCTGGGGATATTTTTTTATACTCTTTACCTGCTGCAGATTTTTGGGTGGTCCGAGGACATGTAGTGGGGGGCATGGCAAGCCTTCATTATACCTTTATAAGTGGGGTTGGGGTATGGGACGCCAACTACGCCCCCTCCCCCCTCCAGGTCAGCAGGTACGCCAGTGCGTGAGACGTCAGGCCCAGTGGTAGGGCAGAGAGCAGGTGGGTCAGTGGGAACCTCTGCTCTGCTGGCAGAGTTGTACTTTACATTTTTTATTTTGGGAAAGGGTTTGGCATTTGAATTTGCAGGGTGTTCCTCAGTTCTGGTGTCTGGGTGTGAGCACTTTGCTTGGTGAGTGCCAGGTATGTGTAAGCGTGCATGGTATGGTGAAGAGATGCGAGGAGGTTGATACTGGATGACATGTGGAGGAGTCGTGAAGAATTGAATATTTTTTGCTCTGACGTTTTCTTTTTTCTCTTTTGTTCTCTTGTTCAATAGATTCGGGCCACCTCGCCCTCCTGTCGCCATCCTGTCGCCTCCCTGTCGCCTCCCTGTCGCTGTTTCGGCACTTTCAGCCCCCTGTCGCTCCCCTGTCGCTTGCCTGTCGCTTCCCTGTCGTTGTCCTGCCGCTCCCCTGTCGCTCCCCTGTCGCTTCCCTGTCGCTTTCCTGCCGCCCTCCTGTCGCTATCCTGTCGCTTCCTGTCGCTTCCTGTCGTTTCCTGTCGCCATGCTACTTTTTGCCTGGCGCCTTCCTGTCGCTCTCCTGTCGCTCTCCTGTCGTTCCCTCCTGTCGCTCTCCTGTCGCTATTTCCTGTTGCCTCCCTGTCGCCCTCCTGTCGCTTGCCTGTCGTCTTCCTGCCGCCTCCCTGTCGCCTCCCTGTCGCCTCCCTGTCGCCTCCCTGTCGCCCAACGTGGTAACCTGTTGCTCTCCTGTCGCTTGCCTGTCGCTTGCCTGTCGCTTGCCTGTCGTCTTCCTGCCGCCTCCCTGTCGCCTCCCTATCGCCTCCCTGTCGCCTCCCTGTCGCCCAACGTGGTAACCTGTCGCTCTCCTGTCGCTTGCCTGTCGCTTGCCTGTCGCTTGCCTGTCGCCTTCCCGTCGCCTCCCTGTCGCCTCCCTGTCGCCTCCCTGTCGCCCAATGTGTTACCCTATCGATGGAAAGCCATAGATACCTCAAACAGGCAGTTCGATAGTACTAAAAATGTTCTTTGTTCATGCCAAATTGTGAGATCTCGCCTTAGCAAACCTCCCCAAAGGTGTGCAAAGCAATGATGCAAATCGTAGATCGATGGTTCAATCATTTGCGTTGTTTGACAATCCTAAATTCCTAACACTCTTGGTGATCTACTATGCACATTTGCATGGCCGCTCAGCTGTAGGCTCGCAACCATTTTGCCAATCAAACTGAATCTGACAATTATGTAGTACACACGCCGCCAAGAAGAAGTAGGTCAACTCATTATATTCGTACGATCCACCTCGGCTCTTAACTCGATGAAAAAGACCAAACTTCTTGATGTTGGAGAATGCGTTCTCAATAGCAATGCGCTCCTGAGGTGCAACGATGAAAGAGCAATGTACTACACGAATCAAACGTACATTTATTTGGCTTTGGGCTTTTGCGTACTAGTACTTGCGTCCAAGAAATAGGACGAAAACTTGATGTTCCAAGCCGGGGCGTCGTACTTCGTGTACTTTTTCAACACCTCTTCCCGTAGCTTCTTGACAGCAGCCAGCCAATCGGCCGTATTCATCCCGCAATACTTTGCCCAAATCCTCTTGCCGCGCTCCGTCCCCAACTAGCTGCCGTGCTCGCTGTTCACAATGATTGAGCCCAAGGCAGTTCGCGTGCGCCATGGGGCTGCATTGTTGACCAGAGCTGCCCATTGACCCAGGCCCATGCGCTTGCATAATGCCAGCAGGTACTCTACCTCACTTTCTTCATACGCTCGGTTCACTGGAACCTCTTGTGGTGGGACGTCGGACATTAGTGTGTTTCTCTGAAAATGCGTTGGTAAAAGCATTGCACACCACAATTTAGATGACTTGTCATTCCTACCCCAAGTCACCCGAAACTATCATGAGCAAACAGACTGCACACCACAATTTAGGAAACTTTGGATTCCCAGCCCAAGCCCATGATGTGGCACAAAACCTGCCAAAATGTTGCTGTGGCATACATCACATGTAAAAAACACCGACGTCATTGTGTCACGCATTGCTTGGCTTGTTTCCCGTCCACTGCACTTTTTGTGTCAAAAGTGGTTCATCGCAATGTCGATTGCTGCAAAGAGGGTTCTCTTTCAATGATACAGAGTCTGCGCTCAGCTCTGCAACACGTGCAAACCTAATGATGTGAGTGCTGACGCTATTCATGGTGCTTGTGATGACGCTTGTGCTACAACGGAATGACCAATTTTAGCCCTTTAAATTTGGGCCCGACCTCCATGAGGCAAGTTTTGCAACCGAAATTTAACCCTTCTACTTTGCATGTAAAACATTTTGAAACGCGCTACACTTTTTTGTATCTATGCCTTGCACTGTTCTTTCAATGGTCCACTTAGCGTATTTGGGAGAATAATTTCCAAACCTTGAACACTGAACTGAACACTATTTGGACTACCAACCACCCACCCCATGCTACAACGCCCCCTGGGCCTGATGAAAAATGATCTATCCAAGGGTGGAGATCCATGTTACACCTAATGTCGGTCATCAGGAATGGTGGTCAGCATTGTAACACCACCTCTTAGATTTGCTCCCCCACTGGGCAGTGTGTGGAATCCCATGCATTTAAGACAGGGTCTTGGCGGTGGGCCTGAAAGGTTACTGTAAGCGGGAGAGATTACCCACTGTTTGGAACACTGGGGCATAATCTTTACCCAAGATATTTTTACCCAAACTGTACTGTTGCACGCACAGAAATACATCAGGAACACTGGGCCCTCTTGGCAAAACAGGTACTTGGACATGGGTAGTACATGGGAGGTACATGGGACCACCAGGGCACCATGCAACCAGAAACAAAGCAGAGAGACATCCTTTGGCCTTGAATATGCTTCATGGTGCTGGCTGGGCCATGAAACATCACTGCCTCTTTGTGCACGCTCAAAGGTCCAACAAACAAACACTCAGAGAAAAGAGGGTGGTTGAAGTTCGATTGTGCTGCACTCAACTTACCTTGCGGGTGCGCTTCCAAACAATCACCACGAAAAGGTGAGTTTGCGTTGCACACCCACTTCAGAGCAACCAAGTGCTCCTCTTATTACGATACCACACCGGCCCCCAGGCACTGTCCAAATTTCGGCACATCGTACACCCCTTCCCGTGTGCTTGAACACCAGTGCCAGATAGAGAAAGCTGGAAAAAATCCCCAAACCTCCACACGATCATCCGACAGAACAAAGGATGCAATTCCCCCCACAGCAACCATAGAAGTCCACAAAGCTGATAAAGTCCAAGGCTCTCGGTTGTCCCAAGGCAGCACAGGCACACACAGCCACGCGCGTGCCTGGCACTACGAAATGCTCGTCATCGTTAAGCTTTCAGGCAGCATAGGCGCAGTCAGCAGTGCAAGATCACAGTGATGCGCAAGAGTCTCAACCATTGGCGATGGCGTCGAGCAGGCCCCGTGTGTCCTCTCGTGTGCGGCAAACTTGCAAATCGTTCTCAACGTTTTCCTTGTGCAAATCCTGAAAATGCACAAGTGCGAAGCACGTGTAAGCCCTCGACGCTACTACCCTCTGCGACATACATTCAGTTCTGCGCAAGCAGCGTCGACAGCATCAGCCGTTAAAGTCTTCAGATCGTCAAACTGCGTCAACAGACTGTTCATAATAGTCTGAGATAGTGGTTCATTGTTTGAAAGGGAGGAAGCGGCAAACTGAAAAAGCAGTGCACTTTGGCAAAGTGAATTACCTGGACTTGATCAACCAGTTGTGTGTTCTCAAACTGCTCCGTCGGTTGCTTCAGCGTGTCGCTGCAGGTTGAAGATTAGTGGGGTGCTGAGTTGTGCTGTGATGTGCCGTGCGGTGCTGAATTGTGCTGTGCTGTGCCGTACGGTGCTGAAAGGTGCTGCGCTCTGCTGTGCGGGCGTTGTACCCACACACACACACACACACACAAGTACCTTTTCTTTCTTGTTTCTTCTTCTTGCGGCCTTGTCTGAGATAACGGAGAGCATGTTCATAACAGAAACTATAAACAGAAAATGTGAAAAGAAGAGGACAAAAACGCAATCAGAAACAATTTTTGGATTAACTCAATGAAATGCTTGCCTAAATAAAAGTTCTTGCTGTCGGGACGAGTTCTTGCTGTTGGGACCTGTCGGGGTCATTTCTGATCGGGAGAGTTTGCAGTTGACACTTATCTTTATCATTTAGTTCTCAGTTTCAGGCGAAATCCACCTGCGGAATGAATGGATAAAAGATGAAAATTCCCCAAACGCTAAAAGTTTATCCATCTAACAATGAAATGACATCTTCATAAGAATCCAAATAAATGTAAAACATTGGTTCTCATTTTCTTTACATATATCCACCTGTATAAAAATCCATGTACTATTTTGTCCCACTTGTTGTCTTCCACAGGCCTGTCGCTCTCCTGTCGCACCCCTGTCGCCTTCCTGTCGCCTTCCTGTCGCCTTCCTGTCGCAAAAAAACACCCTGCCGCTCTCCTGTCGCTCTCCTGTCGCTCTCCTTTCGCTCTCCTGTCGCTTTCTCCTGTCGCTTCCCTGTCGCTTCCCTGTCGCCGCTAGCCCTGTTGCCCTCCTGTCGTCTTCCTGTCGCTTTCCTGTCGCGTATCCTGTCGCTATGTCTTGTTTCCTGTCGCTTCCCTGTCGTCTCCCTGTTGCCACCCTGTCGCCGCCCTGTCGCCCTCCTGTGGCCCTCCTGTCGCACCTCCCCTGTCGCCTTCCTGTCGCCTGCCTGTCGCTTCCTGTCGCTTCCCTGCCGCTTTCCTGCCGCTGGCCTGTCGTCTTCCTGTCGCCACCCTGTCGTCTTCCTGTCGCCACCCTGTCGCCTTCCTGTCGCTCCCTGCCGCATTTCACCGTCCCCTGCCTCGCGTGGCCCGAATCTAATGCTGCACAAGTACTGTGCACTGCACGTTGTGCACTGCACCTGCACTCTGTAAGGTGCTGTGCACGGCACCAGGATGGTGCGAACCCAGTCGGCACAACAGAATCTGTTTGTACGATATTTTTGTGCCCATGCTCTGTGCCTTGCGCCTGTGTGTCTCTGTCCTTTTGGGGTCTCCCCTAGGCAGGGTACTCTGGGCCGGGCTCCCTAGGCAGAAATTGCAGTTGGGGTTTGAAAATAATTTCGAAACTCTGGCTGGGTTTTTGCACTGACTAGGGCTGTTGGAGCTGGTTTTTATATAATGAGAAATGACTGCAAGTTACAGATAAGCTCAGAAATATGTGCGGGATTTTTTTTCATTATGTACAGGTTTTGGTGGGAGTGTGTTACCACACCTCCCAGAAAGGGAATGGGGTTTTTATAGCCTTTTGCTGCAGCCTTCTACCCAACGCCTGAGCAGGGATTTTTTTTGTACATTAAAACAAAAAGCCCCTGACACCTGGTGGGTTTCCATTTCAGGGCACTGGGGTGTGGCAGAAGTTTTTCTTTTGTACATAATAGTTGTAGTAAATATCATGTCACAGGTACAGTATAGGTTTATGCTGAAAAAGCTCAGATTGGCTTTGGGTGTATCTTACCCATTTGCCCCCATTATTCATATTTTTCAGCAACAAACCCAGCCCTGGACCCTGAGTTTGAGCTTGGTGGGGGAGTGTAATGGGTCCACAACTGTAGAAGATACTCTTATCTATTTTGTTTCCAAATTTATTGTAGATTATGCATTTTTATTATAATGTGGGCTGCTGAATGGCCCGCGAAATTCGCGGACGGAAAATGCCAGATGGCAGCCGCGCATCGCGATTATTGTCGTAGATTTAAATTCTTGACATGAAGAAAACTTAGGTAAAATCTACAGATTTTATAATTTTTCTAGGTTTTATAATATTCTGAGTGTTTTGTAAATTTTTCGTCATGTTTAGAACAGTTTGCTGTGTTTTGCACAGGCATGTTTGTAGATCACGTCCAGTGATCTAAAATGCTTTTGAGTATTTGGATCAGTGCCTGCGCTTCAGTGTCCATGGGAACAAGGGTCAAGGAATAGACCTCAGCCAAGACCAAGTTGGGTTGTTTTACAGGCACGACGCGGGACACGGAGTGGCGAAAGGGCAAGGACACAGGAAGGACCCGCAGCGACTCGAGCAGGGCGCCAAGGCGGGCGGCCACTGAGCACATGGAGCGGAGCGGGGTGCGGTTGACGAACGGGGGCGCAGCCAGGGACATGGGCACGGGCACGGGAAGGATACGGGCACTGGCGGTGCGGGCAAGGGCGCAGGTGACGGAGGACGGGACCCACGACGTGGGCGGGGGGAAAAAGGCAAGGGGGCCGGGAAGGGACCCAGGGGCCAGGGGGAGAAGGGCGGCGTAGACCCCCGGGGACAGGCAGGGCGGGGCGCGGGAGTCACGGGGGGAGGGCAGGGCGGAGGGCCAGGGACGGGGAGCGCGGCACCCCGCAAGCCGGACGTCCAGCCGGTGCGGTGCATCCCCCCCGGCATCAAACAAATGCCGGCGCACCACACCCAACGCCACCACCACCACCACACCCACCTCTACAACATCGACCTCGACACAGGGGACCTCATCCGCCCCGAACCCCCCCGACCCCAGCACCAGCTGGCCCGCCCTGTGGCGCCGGAGCCGAGGGCAGAGCCGGCGCGGATGGCCGCCGCCCCGGCGGCGGGGGGACGGGGCGCGGCGCCGGCGCCGCAGGCACAGGGGTTGCAGGGGGAGCCGGCACGGGGGGCAGAGGGGGCCCGGCCCTGGGACCAGGACTGGGACGCGGTCCCGGACCCCCTGGGGAGTGAGGCCCTCCCCCTGGTGGTGGTGGTGTATGGGTGGCTGTCCTGGGCCTGCTCAGGGACCACCAGTGGTATGAGGAACCGGCCCTTCGATGCTGTGCTCCTCCGGAGGGACGGGGGGAACCGGGAGGTGCCTCCGGGGGGGTGGGCGACCCAGGAGGACCACAAGAGGGTCCTCCAGGCCGTGATTCGGGCGGGGTGGCCCGACAGGGAGCCGGCGTGGCCGGCTCTCCTGGAGGGGGGGGCGGTGCTCCTCATCACGGATCCGGAGGCCAACAACTGGCTCCCCCGGGCTCTACGCATCGCCCTCACCCACTGACGCTACCGCTGGCAGAACCCACCGCCGCCGCAGCCCCAGCCTTCCGCAAGCAGCGACGCAGGTGACAGCTGCGCCCCGCCGACCCAGGCGAGGGGAGCCAGGGGATGGAGAAGGACCAGCGCCGCGGGACACCCCCCCAACAGGGCTGGGTTCCCAAACCCAGGAAGCACCCCCCATCCCCCCCAACCGTAAGGCGCGGCGGGGCCCCGCAGCCCGCTAACCGCTAACCACTGACCCGAGCCGCCACCCCCAGTACCCGCCGACCCACCCCCCCCCCCCCCCGGCCAACCGGCAACAAGGGGTGAGGCGGCGGCCCGACAGCCTGGCGCCCGAAGGATGGGGAGGTCAGAAGAAGAATGCACCCCTCCCCGTCGGCGGCTGGCCCCCCGGGACCGACACCACCAGGGCGCCCCCCTGCGGCCGCCGAAGAGCGGCGCCGGGGGACCGGGGACAAGCCCCCGGAACCCCCCCCCCCCCCCCCCCTGGCCAACGGAGAGGCCATTCGGGTGTGGTGCCCTCTGGGCCCCCTCGTCTACGCGGGCTGTAGCGCCGCAGCCAGTGCAGCCAGCACCGGTGGCACCCAGGGCAGGGAAGCACTCTTTGCGCCCTGGTGCCCCTCCACCTGCCCGCGGTACGCCCTCGGCCGTGGGGAGCCGGACCCAGCCCGCGTGGCAGCACCACCTGTGCCTAAGGCAGTCAAGGAGTGCGGGTCTGACCCCAGTCGTGCCACGTACCACCGCCTTCCCGTGCCAACAGGCAGTCGTCGAGTGGTTGGGTAGCATGTCCTAGTGACGTGGAGGTTGCGAGCCCAGGCCCACATCTCCCCCGGCGGGCTCAGAGTCAGGCTCTCCAGCCTCCCTGCCGGGGCCTGGAGCACCAGGCACACACTTCCCCGCACCATGTGCGCCAACGCCGAACAACAATGGAGCAAGCAGGTGTGCCACAGCCCCCCCCCCCCCCTCCACAAACACACAAGGGCACATACACACAGGCACGGCGGCATCTCCCGCCCGCGAGCGCCACCGCGGGGTCTGGGGGCGGTCAGCAGTCCGGTAGGCCTTGTGACCGGACACCCTGGTACAGCCGCCCGGTCGGGTCCGGCAGGGAAGGCGGCGCGGACCGTGGGTAGGCGACCAGGTGAGGCCTTCACCCAACCCAACCAACCCAACCCCCCCCCTGGCCCGCGGACAGCCGGAGGCCAACCAGGGGGGCGGCGGCCCCGCATCCCTGCCAAGAGGGCCGCGGCACCCAGGGGGAGAAGCCACGACCGCGGCAAGCTCTGCTGCACGCCGAGTGCCGCCAGTCGGCCGCCCGCTCACTCCCGCAGTGCCCGCAACAGGCCGGCAGCCCTGCGCCGCCGCTCAAGGGCGCCCCGTAGACCGTATGGAGGAGGCGGCGGGGGAACAGACCGCGGCCGAGCCCTTCGGGGGGGGGGGCGGCGCACCGGCCGCCCCCCCCCCCTTCCCCGCGGCTGACCCACCGACGGCCGGCCAGGCCGCGCCCGGGGCCCGGGGCTGCCCAACGGCCCCGGCCGAACAAGTGTACCCGGGAGGAATGCGCCGTCGACGAAGGGGGGCTGAGCCGGGGACCAGAGGCCGCCCCCCCGGAGAAGGGACGCGGGGAACCACGGCGCGACCCCCCCTCCCCTCTCCCCCCACTCCCCCCTCCGGCCGGCGGGCCACAAAGGCACCGGCCCTCCACCCCCCCTGGTCAGAGGGGACGTCCCCCCTCGCCCCGAAGGGGCCGCGACGCCCGGGGGGGGACACAGCTGAAGCCGCACGACACAGGCGCCCCCACCACCCCGGCCGCCTGCTCCCACGGGGGTCGCAACAGGCGAGCGAACCCGCGCCGGCGCACGAGGACGGCGCACGGGTCACACCCGGGGACAACACGTGAACACGAACCGGAGCGGTATGGGGGCCACGCCCTCGATTCCCAGAACGACGCCAATGGCACCCGCTCTGTTGCAGGAAGGCAGGGGGACGAACCGAGGTAAGGCGACCCCCCGCCCCGCTTGGCCCCCCGGCCACACCTCCGGGGAGGGCGGCACACAGGCCGCCCCCCCCCCCCCCGCCAGGCTGACCCGCCGGCGGCACGCCGCGCCCGGCGCCTGGAGCTGCCCCACGACCCCGGCCGAACAAGCATACACAGGGGCATGAGCCGGCGAAGAAGGGGGGTCCGGGCCGGGGCCACGGGCCGCCCCCCCGGGGGAGGGAGAAGGGGAACCACGGCGCGACCCCCTCTCCGCTCTCCCCCCACTCCCCCTTTCCGGCCCGCGGGCCACAGAAGCGCCGGCCCCTCAGCCCCCCCAAGGCAGGGGGGGCGCCCCCCCCTTCCCCGGGGAGGACCGCGGCGCCCGAGGGGGGGACGCAGCAGGGCCCGAACGCCTCGGGCTTCCACGCCCGGACAGCCTGCTCCCACGGGGACCGCGACAGGCACGCGAACCCGAGCCGGCGCACAACGACGCGAACACGAACCGCAGTAGTATGGAGGCCACGCCCTCCATGGCCGGAGCGATGCCGATGGCAAGCCCTTTTGTTGCCTTACCAGGGAAGGCAGAGGGACGGACCGAGGCAAGGCGCACAGGCCGCCCCCCCCCCCCCCTCCCCCCCGCCCCGGCCGTGCAGGCCCGCCCCAAGGGAGGCCCACAACCCAAAGCCGGGCAGGGCAGAAATGGGACCGGGCCGCCCCCCCCAAAAAAACAAGCCAAACGGACCACAGGACCGAGGCAGGACACGTGGAGGGGCACTGACCGCTTGGAACGGCCCTACCGGCGCCCAGCACCGGGACCGCGCGACGTGCGCGCGCCACGCCGACCCACGGGGGGGGGGGGGGGGGAAGCGGACGCAGCGAGAGCGCGAGCGCACGCACACGCAAGGGACACGCGGGGAATACCAGAGGGGCAACCGGATCAAGCCCGCGGAACGCACAGACCGCATGGAATGGCGTACCAGCTAGCGAGGATAAGGGACACCCGGACAGGATGGCCCGCCACGCACAGCGCTGGAACCGCGGGGCCCGGGGGGGGGGGAACGGGGAAGACACAAAGCGCGGCACCGGCCCCAACCCCCCAAAACCGGCCGCGAGCGCCGCGCACACACAACCAGGGCACTGCACCGCGCCACGCACCAATCCCACGGCTAGGCAGCCTCTGCGCCAGCCCACGGGGGTCCCACTGGCGACAAACCACTAGCACGGGCCCGGCGGCACCGGCAGCCCGGGCGACCAGGCATTAGGGGGGCGACGCGGTGGGTAAGCGCCTGCGGGAGAGCGTCTGGGCCCGCGGCATGGCACACCCCCAGGTGATCGGCTCTGCCAGGCCTCCTCGACGCGGCAGGGCACGCGGCGATGCCTGCCCCCTACAGCCACACGGAGGGCCGCCTCCTGCCGTACGACGCCGAGGCCGCGCCCGTCCAACGCTGCCTGTGGGCAGCGGTCACGGCCGCGCAGGATGAGCCCTCCCTGGCGCCCTGGCTGGGCCCCGCAGAGAAGCAAGCCTACGGGTTCATGCCCGCGGCCGCTGTGGACAAGGTGTCCGAACACCTCCACCCGGCACATGGCGCCCTGGCGCACGTGGTAGGACGCCGGCAGCCGTCCCCGGCGGGGACGGACCCGTCGGGAGGGGACCCCCCTGAGAGCGGGAAACGGCTCCAGGCAGCGACTCTCCGCTATGACACCCTGGCAGCGTGCGCGCCGGCAGTATACCAGGCGGACGCGGCACAGCATGGCATCCAATCTGGTGCATCGCCTGGATCCCTCCTGGTGACGCAAGGCAGGCTACAGGAGGAGCTGGAGAGGCAAGCAGCCGCCCTCGAAGAGGACATCCGCCACTTGCGCGCACTCCTGGCGGCTGACCGCAAGCGCGCCATCAAAGAGTTCTGGCGCCGCCACGCCAAGGACATCGCCCAGCGGTGGAAAGCTGCGCGTGCGCGAAAGAGGTAGAGGCCCCGGGCCGGTCGGGCCTCTGGAACATGCGGGTCCCCAACACCCAAACGCTCCTCACACAGGCCCACGACAGTATGTTCGCGGTTCGCACCTTCTGGCGGGAACTGTATAACAAACGCCCGGTGGACCTCCCCGGCTTCCAGCCGGTCCTCGGCCGCAACGTGCCCCAGGTCCCTGAGGAGCCCTGTGCCCAGGTCCAGCAGTACTCCATGCAGGACTTGCAGTTCGCCCTGGACAAGGCCGATGGCAAGGCCCCAGGGCCGAACCACATGGAGGCCGGTTTCATCAAGGCCCTCCCGGCACCCGTCCAGTGGCTCCTGGTCCACTCCTACCGGGCCATCCTCCGCGGCGCCCCGCCGCCGATGCACCGGAGGGACGCGCACATCTGGCTCAGCCCAAAGGTACCGGGCTCTGCCAGACTGGACGACTACCGGCCCATAGCCCTGGGCCAGCTGGACATGAAGCTGCTCACGGGCCCCCTCACCCAGCGCATCACGGACGTGCTCACACGGGACGGAGTGGTCAGCGACTGGCAACAAGGGGCCCTCCCCGGCTCCAACACCGGCCCTCCCCTGTTCATGGTGCAGCGGCAGCTCCAGTTGGGAAGGCCCAACTACGTCTTCTCCTTCAACGCCCGCAAGGCCTTTGACACCGCCCCTCACGGCGCCCTCCATATCATCCTACGTCACCTCTCCGTGCCGCCAGAGGTCATCGACCTCCTGCGCTTCCTCCACACGTGCTCCAGGCTGCGCATCGTCACCCCGCACGGGCTGACACAGCCCGTCCACATGCTGCGCGGCGTCCGGCAGGGCAACCTCGAAAGCCCCCTGCTGTACGCGCTCCTCCTGGAGCCCCTGCTCAGGGCCCAGGGGCACCGCCTGCGTCCGCCCGGAAAGGCCGAAAGGGCCCTCATCCAGGCCTACACAGACGACCTGCTGGTAGTGCCCACACGCTGCAGCACATGGTCGAGGGCGTGGAAGCAGTGGTCGTGTACCTGGGGATGATGGTCATGGAGCTCAACCCCCGCAAGTGCGCCATGGCCACCACGGAGGCGGGTCCATGCCTACAGCTGCGCCTCTGTCCCAACCTGGAAAACCCATGGCACTGGTTGCCGGCGGCGGACTCGGGCCCCTACCTGGGACTCCAGCTGCAGCCGGACGGGGAGTTCTCCCTGCACCGCAAACACCGCCTGCGCCTGGCGGCGGTGCACCACTGGTGCCTCAACACCCTCGCGTCGCCGAAAGTGGTACAGCACGTCATCCTGGCGATCCTAGGGGGAGTGACACAATACGTCGCCCCCTTCATCGCCGACGACTCCGACACCGCGTGCCACCTGGACCAGGTCACGGTCCAGGTCGCGAAGGACAGGGCGCGATACGCCTTCGACGCCTCGCGGGGCAGCCTGCAGGATGACCGGACCCTGGGGCTTACGCGAGTGCCAACGCGGTGCCAGCAGGCAGCGGTGGCCCTCTTGAGCACACTCGTCCACCACCGCTCAGCCTCCGTGCGCGCCGAGGTCACCAGGATGTTCTGGGAAATAGCCGGTGCGCACGGCATAGGCCCCGAGGTGCACTACCCCGTCCCGGAGTTCGCAGCCCTGGCAGGGGGCGACTGGGTCCACCGCATACCCCGGGCCCTGGCCGCCCTCGGAGTGGGGCTCTACAACTCCATCGCGTGCCCCAGGGCAGCCCACGTCCAACTACAGTCCCCCCCGGGCAACATCATCACACTGCGCACCGCCAAGCTGCGGCACCGCGACATGTGCCGCGTGATGGTGCCACACACGACTCCGTGGCATGGGCACCACGGGCCGCACCATCCTTTGCCCGACAACGACGACTCGTGGCCCAGAGCGGTGCGGGAATGCCTCAACCATTGCGCCGATGAACACCTCCTCTACTGCCGCCGCGAGCAGGAGCCCGACCGACCACCCCGGGTGGCGCGACGCTTTGGCCCACCGGCGGCCCTCCTGTACATCCTCCGCGACGTACTCGCGGACAGTGAGCACCAGGACCCTAACGCGGATGTGGCGTGGCCCGAGCCTCTGTTCCCATGGCCCCAAGCGCCGGCGCCGGTATGGTTGGTGACTACAGACGACCAGTGCGCCCGAGCGATGGAACAACCGCAGCTCCAGGCCGAGTGGGTGATAGTGCAGGTGGGCGCGGGCCAGCCCAGGCCCCGTGGGCTCCCCCGCGGCACAACCCTGCTGTTAGTTACGGAGGTGCCGCACGACCCACACATGGCAGTGCACGCGCTGGAGGACCAGCCGGAGGACACGGGACAATTGGTGGTACACCAGCGCGGGGGCCCGGCGTGGCTCAGGAAATATGTGACGGCGCTCCGGTACTGGGCAAGCACGATCGCTGGAGCAGAGGTCCGACGACACGACCACCCAGCGGTCCGCCCCGGCGACACCAGGGCGCTGAACCTGGACCAACTGACCCCCAGCCACCCGGACGTCCGGTGGCACTCCGCCGACCTCAACGCGGGGTGGCTCAGCCGGACCGGGTACTACTGGATCCCGGAGGCCTGGGGCCACACCTCCTCCGATGCGTCGTGGGGCGGGCCATGCAAGCACACCACCAGTGTCGCTCTCGCCGCCGACCTCACCCATACGTGGGCAGTGGCCATCTCGGGCACGGTGCCCGACGGGGAGGGGGTGGCCGACTCCCTCCCCCTGCAATACGGCGCCCACCGGCGATGGATCCATACGGTGGACGCCGAAGTCATCTCCCACCTCCTGCAACACGCGGATCGCGAGTGGGCCACGGGGGTCCCCGCGGGCGCGGTAAAGGAAGTCAACCAGATGCCCCTGCGATGGCTCCCGGACGGCCTGCACGCGCGAGGGCAACACAGCGAGCATCCATTTTGGTATGCCCGAGCCACCTCCCAGCACAGCGATGCCTTACTGCACAAGGCGGACTGGGCGGCGTCCAAGGACACCGTGCTACAGAACACGACCCCGGGCCCCAGCCACGCCCAGCTCATAGTCGCCAGTCATGACGGCCACCTCGACCTACGGCCCCCCACGATGCGGACGCTCGGCGCGGTCGCGCAGCGGGCGCAGAGGGACCATGCGCTGACGCACCGAGGACACACACCCCTGGGCGCGGCCCACGCCACAGCCTACGTCCACGCCCGGGACCTCACCGCGACAGCCACCAACCACCGGGCGCTGCAGGCCAGGGACGGCCACACGCCAGTGCAGCGCAGGCTCCGCGTCTGAAAGGAGCGGCTCTCTGGCGATGCCGTCCTCCCGCACCCGTGCCTGATCTGCGGCGGCCTGGATGAGACCCCGGTGCACATGCACGTGGGATGCGCCCACTCGCGGCTCCTCTGGCCCCACTACCGCCAGGCGGTGCAATAGGCGGCCCGCCACCTCCTGCCCGGGGACAAGGCTGTATGGGTGGCCTCGTGGCGCTCCGCAGGGGCCGCATGGACAGAAGTCTTCTACTCTGGGCTGGTGCTCGAGGCGGCAGAAGCGCAACTCCGCGCCATAGCCCGCTACGAGCCGCCGGGAGGGACCTCCGTAGACTATTTCCTCTACCACTTGCTCCGGCTGGGGGATTTCGCGTTGGAACTCCGCAATCAGCGGCTGGAGCAACTCCTCCACGAGCCCCTAAGCGCAGCGGCCCGGGCGCACAGATGGCTCAGCGCGACAGAGGGCAGCTGCCCCCCGCCTCACTGCGCCCTGGCAGGGACTTCGTGTCCTCCCTCCGTGTCGTGAATGGCACCCTGGAGTGCCCGCCGCAAGAGGACCCCCACCCGAAGCACTTACAACTGTACAAGACGCCCTCTTCCCACCGTGCATCATCGGGCGCGGCTCCATGACCGCGTGGGAGGCCCGTATAGTGGGCGCGGAGTGGGCGCGCAAATGGGGCCGGAGGTGCGCTGCCACGCGCGCACCGGAGGCCCCCGCACAGCGGTACGCAGCCGTCCTGCTCGAGGGGTGGGGGCCGCACACCCGGCCACGGCCCACCATGATCTGCGGAGCGGGCCCCGACCACCCGTGGGACGCGGCGGCAGAGGAATGGCTACAGGCGGCCCCGGAGCCTCAAGTGGGGTGGAGTGGGGATGTGTCCTCGCTCATCCGAGCGCCCCTCCCCCCCCGCATCGTCCTCCACACCGCCAACATGCTCCGAGCCACAGAGATACACACATGGGGACGCGACGCGGCCACTCCCCGGGGGGCGGAGCCGCCCGGCTCACCGTAGCGCACCTGAAAAATATGGGGCCTGTGTACGACGACGCCCTGTCCCGGCTTGGCAACATTCCGGGGCCCCTGCTCCTTATGCTCCCCACAGACCTTGCAGCCGCGCTGCGCCAGGAGCTGGACAGCTGCGAAGGGCTGCGGGTAGGGTGGGAGGCGGTGGCGGACGGCAACCTACTGGCGCTCCTCCACCGGGACGCCGCGGACGAGTGCCAGTGGGGCGCTCTAGTGCCCCACCTCACTGGGCGCCACACGTATATGGCAACCCCCCTCCGGGGGCATCCCCGCCCGGCGTAAGATGACCTCATCGCCGCCTTCCACGACCACAGGATTCTCCCTGACGAGATGTGGCAGGAGGTCCGGCAGAAGACGCTCGGCAGGGACTACCGGCACCGCGTCCGCGCCCGCCTGCTAGAGCTCCGCGACCCCCTTCGTCAGCGATGGGACCACCAATGGCTCAGCCGTCTCGGCCCCTGGTCGCCGCACTCCCACCTCCCAGACACCTGCCACCTCTGCGGGGATTGCGACACGGTATCCTCCGCAGCGCCGACGGGCACCAACAGGAGTGCGCAGTGCTCCTAGGTGGCCGCGTGCCCCTGGCCCGAACCACCCGCGGCCCGCACAGATGCCCAGAAGAGGAGGCTCATCGGCCCATCGGGGCCCACACACCCCCTCACACAGCCGCGCGGGCCCCGCAAGCGCCGCTCTCCTGTGGATCCACGTGCACCTGCGGGACCCCACGTCCGTCGCGCACCTGTCGCACGTGTTTGCGCCCTGACCCCCTCCCGCCGCCGCGCTTTGCAGACCCCGCAAGACCATGCCTGGCCGACGAGGGGACGGGCCGGAGCACGCCAGAGCCCGCCGCCGAGCGCAGGAGGCGGCCGTCCGGGGCCTGGTGGCGGATGCGGTAAGGGAGGCGCACGAGGCACACGCTGCCGCCGAGCAGGAACCGGCAGGCAGCGCGACGGCTTTCCTCAGCGAGGCCGCCCTCCCGGCCATCCGCGCCCTGAACGGAGCGGGGGGCCCTACGCTGCTCCTGGGGAGGCACCGGATCGTGAACACTGTCCAGCCGGGGCTCATCAGCCCGGAGGCAGCCCTCTACGGGCACTGGGTGGAGTGGCGTACGTCCAACCGGTCAGGCGGGCCCCTGTCCATGGGAGACACCCTGCGGTTGACGGGCGCGGGGTCTGCCATGTCCCTCCACAGCAGCGCCCCAGCCCTGATGCGCGCCCTCAGGACGCGCTGCCCCGGGGACACGGCCCCGTACCTGAACCAGGCGCAGGCCACGTACCAAGGAGGGGTGTCCGAATTGGATTCGGCACTCCACCTTCTACATCCGCCGGACGAGGATCTGGAGGTGGGCGAAATCACGGTTTTCGTGGAAGGGCCGACCAACCAGGTGGACGACGGCGCCAGGCCGATTCCCCAGTACGCCGTCATGTGCGAGGTGTTCCCCAGAGAGCCCACCTGGTGCCTCCCGCCGGCGACGCACGCACCCCGCGGCTGGGCAAGCCCGAACCTGCCCCCCCCCTTCTCCAGGACCAAGGGTGCCCACCACAGGGGGCTGTTCCTTCGGCAAGAGTGCCCGGGCACCCCCCTGCTCCTCCTCGTCGTCACGACCCGCGGGGACCCGGAGCGGGTCCTGGGGGTCACCCCCACCCACCTGTACGGGGCAGCGCCCGTGCCCCGCCCCCCCCTCCCGGCGCACGCGGCGCGGCACGGGGTAGACACCTTCTTGCGAACAGAGGAGGTCACCGCCGTTACTGGGGTCCACCTAGTGCGGCTCCCCTCGGCACCACCCGGCAACCCCCGGGGGCCCTGGGCCCTGAGCCCTGCCCAAGACTGGGAGCTGTGGCGCGACGTGTGGGCCGCGTTGCTCACCCACCTCCCCCCCCAATGCCGATGGATGGCCACCGGCCCCCGCCCGCACGGGGCAAACGCCACCGCTGACTTGATTGAAAAGCAGCACTAGTGATATCAAATGCTTCAGTGAGATAGCTGTATAGGGAGTGATGAACAGTTTCTGGCGCCCCGTCCAGGGGGCACTGAGTATCCATGGGTTTCCTTTCGGCCTATCGGTGGCCCACTGCGAGGCAAAGCCAAAGTCATTGCTGACCGAAATCCCTTTGCTTGGGCGGGAGATGTAAGTTGGGGAACGCGGACCAAACATCCTTGGATTGTCAAGCGTTCAGCACATGTGGCTGTCAAAGTAAGGCAGCCATAGGAGCCCTGGTCCGTCGGGCCGTAAAATCGTGCCGGGAACTCGACAAGTGCCGCAATTTGGTCGTGGTGGTAGATTGAGGTTTGTGAAACCAGCAAGGGGTTCCCTGCAAATCGGCTCCCATGTGGGGTCAAAGAGAATGAGGAGTGGGTCGTCTTCAAGAAGCTGTCCCACCGTGAGGATCCCCAGACGGAGCAGTTGCGATGAAAAGTAGCTCAAGGCATGCTTGTTGCGAAAAAGGGTGGAGTGCCGTAGCGGAGTGTCGTAAGACAACAGCTCAGGGCGAGAGAAGTTCAGGCCTTGCTTGACTCAGCAAAATGCTCTGCTGCACCAGCCTAGGAACGGCGTTTGGCTCCATATCACGTTGGAGGTCACCAGAAAACACGGCAGCGTGCACAGATTTGCCTCAATGCCCAAATCACTAGCAAATGGTTGAAACAAGTCGCTCGGAATGTTCCGCACAGAGAGAGGTTTCTTGACGTATTGCACCAACGCGGTGTAGTGCTGCCAGTACAGAAAAGGGGGCCAAGCTGTAGCCCCATTTTGGCAGCGGGTTGAGCGAGAATGTCCAAAGTGACACCCCAAGGGTGTATTCTAAGTATACACCATATACACTAGTGAGGGTATTGATCACAGCAGCCAGGGGAAGACCACTCTTGCTGGGTAGGTGAGTAAGGGCAGAATCCAGAGGTTTAAAGGCATGACTCTCCCCTCAAGGGACAAGGCCCATGCTTGCATGGCAAAGGCTCTGCCCATTGGTTTCTAGGGCGTGGGAGTAGGCCTGTTCGGGAGTAGCAGACCCAAATTGGATGCCCGAATGCTTACAAGCGTCCTCTAGTTTGAGTTCTGTGCAGAGCAATTGTACTTTGTATGAGGGCTTCTAGCTTCCTTTGACCATGATGGCAGAATTACCAAGGTTAACCCAAAGACCTAAGCTGTCACTGCTCCCCAAGCTAGGAGGGAAGCGTGTGTGGCTTGCTCATTTGTCCGAATGATAATAATCAATAAGTCATCAACATAAAGCAGGACATGAACCAGTGGAGAGATAAAAGAAAGCTTGGTTGCCAAAGGAGAGATAAGCATTGCAAAAATGAGTGGGGAGAGCGGGCATCCTTGCCTGACTCCTGAGGCCGTCTGTGCGCGGTGGTGGAACATATTCTGCCCCCTCATGAACCAACAAATGGGGGCTTTGAAGAGTACCATCATTAGGTTGGCTAGTCCATCTGGAATGCACATGTCAGAATGTTCCAGCGTAATCGTGCGAAACAGAATCAAAAAGCTTTTTTAAAGTCAGCAGGGCAGGATATTGCCTGCGATTCTGTGGACCAAGACCCGAAGGCGTGATGCAGGTTGTCAAAAATGATACGGCCACGGATGAAGCCCCTTTGCTGTGTGGGCATGACAGCCCTCTAGTTGCAGCGCCAAAATTGCTTCAATCCACTTATTGTTGAAGTTTTCTAAGACGAGGGCCTGCTGGACCCTCTACTGTGCCTAGTCCCTTGGAATAAGGCTGAAAAGCGCTAGATACCAGGATTCTGTAGGAGACTGTAACAGCTCCTCGTATATGTGATGCGGCCGGGGAACAAAGTGAAACACAGACATTTTGTATACACTGCCCATGAAACCATCAATCCCTGGGGACAATAATGCATTCAGGCCCTCAAGTGCAACATGATCAAGGTCGTGTGTCAGTGGCTTAATTAGCATCTTGGCCATGGTAGCCAGCGTTTTACTTGCAAAAAAATGACTTCAAATAGGCAGAGCAGGATTCGGGCTGCAGGCCTAGGATGAAAAGGTTTCAGTCCAGAAGGCAGAAATTTCCGCAGCCATAGAGTCGGTATCGGGCAACACGAGTCCAGATTTTGAGCACCATGTGTGTAGTTTCCTTTTGAATTGTAGTTGGCGCACCCTATACTGTACTACCCTACATCAATTCACACAAATATTCCACACATACACATGCACACACACACCGCACTACACTTATTTATATCCATGTAGATGATATTTTAAATTTTGTGAATACTATGTACATAACCAAAAAACGGAGAAAGAGCCTCCTAGAACAAGGTTAGAGCACCAAATCAACATCACCATCATGTGTATTCACATCCATGCGCGGATGAGGCTGATTTTCCACGCCCTTTGCTCTTTCGCCAGTGCTTGGGATTAAAGCAAGTGACAACGAACAAATGTCCAATCTATCGGGGATACCATAGTTTTACGTCCTCCACACTGTCCCTCCGTCCTTGCAGGCAGCAGCTCCTTTGCACGTACCATGCATCTATCTCTGGTCAGCCTTGTATAGCTCCTCCCATGCGAAAAACAACAGCAGACTATGAACAATTTGCAAAACATATGTTTTTGGCAAAACATTGGTTCAACACCTTGTTCATGGGGTGTAATCTTTGTGCCCTGCATTACTTTTGTGGGCCGGGGAGCAAAAAAATTGCTCAAGCGTGCACTTGGCTATGAAAGAGAGGGTGTAACACGTTCAGTGCGCACTAGCTTTTAAATCCGCAAAATGCAAAATAGCAAATCTAGTACACCAAACGCACATGGCGCAAAATTTTGTATGCTAGCAACTAATCAACCCTAATTTTGCCCCCTTCCCGCGATTTGTCCCGGTTTTGAGTGGAGCAAAATGGTTTTGATTCCATTGATGACATGTGTTTCATTGGAATATGGGTGAAAAGGGGTTTAGAAAGAGTGTTTGGTCAGAATTGAGGGGTTCAGCCCGCGTATGCAACACACAACTGCATTGCAATGATGTTACTCTTCTTTGCTTTTTCACGCCTTGGACTCCTTTGTGGAGGGTGGACTATCATTGAGAGTCACGTGATGACAAATACATTCATTTGTCCCCACTATGCAATTGGTTGTACGAAACATTGTCACTTTACAATCACAATCCCCACTCCCCCTATTTTGTGACACACTACAGCAGTTGCGTGCCCGCACATTTGGTTGGTGGATCTTGTCTGATGTACCATTTGACACGAAATGCACCGGCACAGCCCAAGAACAGTACAACAGTGTGCATGGTTTCAAGAATGCAAAGATAAGGCACCTCTTCACCGACCTACCCCCCCTTGCGCAAGCACAGGTTTGTCCAAGCACAGCGACCACATTTGACCGTTGTTCAAAGAAGAATGATGCTCTATCTCATGCCAATTCCGCATGTATTTCACATGAGAGAAATTATCTCAATGAGTAGAAAGACGGGGTGTATGTAACAGCCATGCAGCGATAGCAACATCAGCTAATGTTGGAAATCACATGAAAACACACTGCATTGGGCTACAGTTGCAAGCAGAATGTTGGTATGAGCAGGAGGAACTACCACAAGCATGATGAACCCCCCTTTCCCTCTACAATTGGAGCACAACTGCGTCAAATTATACCTCCCCCCCCCCCCATGTCCACTCCCCCCCCCAGGGACGACGGTCCCCCCCCACCCCGGGGGGAACCGTTGCCAAGTGACGGTCCCCCCCCCCCCCCTGGGGGGGGATAGACACCATCGCCAACGAACAAATTACCGCCGCATAATACATTTTGAGAGGTCTGAGGAGTGCAATGGGTTAGCACAAAGGAGGTACGCATAAGCTCTAACAACAAGCTCTCACAATTATGCAACCCTGTGCAATACGACACTGTTGCATTTTTTTTTGGAACCAGCCGGTGACGGTCCCCCCCCCCCCAGGGGGGGGGGGGGTGGACAACGGGGGGGGGGGGGTGGACACGGGGGGGGGGGGAAGGTACTTCCAACCACAAAAACTGCAGTCAGAAAATACCAGGAAAAGATTGTGTCCTCTTCACAATCCAATCCCATTGCGGTGAGGCTGAGGTATTCGCAATGTGCATTCTTTTGGTACCGTGCATTGCGCGCAAGAGGGGCCTTGTCCAAGCACAGGGACCGTTTGACTGTTGTTGGCCAAAATAAAAAAATTCTGGGGGGTTGCAATCCTTACACGGACACCCCCCAGAGACGGTGATCTGAAAAGAATTTCACAGAGAACGTCACAGAGCCCACTGGCAGCATCCAAAATGGTTCTGGATGAGTCTCTGCTGATTTGATCTGGCGAATCCGATGCATAACACTACAAATAGAAATCATGGGGGGTTTGCAATCCTTACACGGACACCCCCCAGAGACGGTGATCTGAAAAGAATTTCACAGAGAACGTCACAGAGCCCACTGGCAGCATCCAAAATGGTACTGCATGAGTCTCTGCTGATTTGATCTGGCGAATCCGATGCATAACACTACAAATAGAAATCATGGGGGGTTTGCAATCCTTACACGGACACCCCCCAGAGACGGTGATCTGAAAAGAATTTCACAGAGAACGTCACAGAGCCCACTGGCAGCATCCAAAATGGTACTGCATGAGTCTCTGCTGATTTGATCTGGCGAATCCGATGCATAACACTACAAATAGAAAACATGGGGGGTTTGCAATCCTTACACGGACACCCCCCAGAGACGGCGATCTGAAAAGAATTTCACAGAGAACGTCACAGAGCCCACTGGCAGCATCCAAAATGGTTCTGGATGAGTCTCTGCTGATTTGATGTGGCGAATCAGATGCATAACACTACAAATAGAAATCATGGGGGTTTTGCAATCCTTACACGGCCACCCCTCAGAGATGGTGATCTGAAGAGAACTTCACAGAGAACGTCACAGAGTCCACTGGCAGCATCCAAAATGGTTCTGGATGAGTCTCTGCTGATTTGATGTGGCGAATCCGATGCATAACACTACAAATAGAAATCATGGGGGGTTTCCAATCCTTACACGGCCACCCCTCAGAGACGGTGATCTGAAAGGAATTTCACAGAGAACGTCACAGAGCCCACTGGCAGCATCCAAAATGGTTCTGGATGAGTCTCTGCTGATTTGATGTGGCGAATCAGATGCAGAACACTACAAATAGAAATCATGGGGGGTTTGCAATCCTTACACGGCCACCCCTCAGAGATGGTGATCTGAAGAGAACTTCACAGAGAACGTCACAGAGTCCACTGGCAGCATCCAAAATGGTTCTGGATGAGTCTCTGCTGATTTGATCTGGCGAATCCGATGCATAACACTACAAATAGAAATCATGGGGGGTTTGCAATCCTTACACGGACACCCCCCAGAGACGGCGATCTGAAAAGAATTTCACAGAGAACGTCACAGAGCCCACTGGCAGCATCCAAAATGGTACTGCATGAGTCTCTGCTGATTTGATGTGGCGAATCAGATGCATAACACTACAAATAGAAATCATGGGGGGTTTGCAATCCTTACACGGCCACCCCTCAGAGATGGTGATCTGAAAAGAATTTCACAGAGAACGTCACAGAGTCCACTGGCAGCATCCAAAATGGTTCTGGATGAGTCTCTGCTGATTTGATGTGGCGAATCAGATGCATAACACTACAAATAGAAAACATGGGGGGTTTGCAATCCTTACACGGACACCCCCCAGAGACGGCGATCTGAAAGGAATTTCACAGAGAACGTCACAGAGCCCACTGGCAGCATCCAAAATGGTTCTGGATGAGTCTCTGCTGATTTGATGTGGCGAATCAGATGCATAACACTACAAATAGAAATCATGGGGGGTTTGCAATCCTTACACGGACACCCCCCAGAAATGGTGATCTGAAAAGAACGTCACAGAGAACGTCACAGAGTCCACTGCCCCCATTGCTTCTCCATAATCTTTATCCTGACCTCATCCCCAACCACCACCGCCACCGTCCCATCGCCAGCCGTATCTACATCCCAGGGCCATCCGGGTTGCCTTTCCCAAGGCCACTGCAGTTCAGCAGCGTACACCGAATCTGCCGACCTTCGAGCCCGGGCCAGGCCGGTAGTGGTGCGAGCGAGAGAGGGGGGGGCTTGGGTTGCCGCCGATGGGCCCCAGGGGGGGGGGGGGCGGGGTGAGACCTAATTAGATGACTGGATTGTATTGATAGAAGAACAAACAGACAGTGCTGCAAAAATAATATAAAATAACCCTAACCCAAACCCTAAACCAGAGGTAATGCACTCCAGATGTCATACGGTGTGCAAACAGTAAACAGTGAGTGAGTGTGTCAGACAGGAACAGAAGAGAGAATTCAGAGGGGTAATGGAAAACCCAAGGGTGCGGGGGCAGGATTATAGGGGAGGGGTTCGTGAACGGTGCTAGCTGATAAAATACTTCACACTGCTGCCCGTTTTCATTTCTGGAAAGGTGCCGGAGCGGCGAACACCACACGCCATCGTGCATTCGGTCTCCGGTTCTTGGCCGGGGATTTCGGAGCTGCCGGGCAGTGCGCAGGTGGGATACTGCGCGGCAGACGAGAGGCACACGGTCAGGCTCGCCACTCGGTTGCGGACCGAGGTGCGGTGGGGCGATGTGGACTCTGAGATCTGCGCGGCGATGCCACGTTGCGCAGTGTGGGTGCCGGGCTTGTGGGGGCGGCTGCAATGGAAGTGGAGAGGCAGTCGGAGGGATGCTGGCGCAGTGGTCTGGGCCATTGTGTTCCGGGGGCACAGTGATCCGCGGAGACAGTGCAGTGATCCGGGGGCATAATGTTCCCGGGGCAGGCTGAGCTGGGGGAAAGTGTTCCACAGGCACAGTGTTCCAGTGGCACAGTGTTCCCAGGGCACAGTGTTCCGGGGGCACAGTGTTCCGGGGCAAGCCTTTTTTGTGATACGGGGGGGAGGGGGGGGGTGAAATCTTGGAGGAGGCAGGCACTTTTTCAGGGCAGGCACTGCTTTTGTCCTACCCCTACCCTGGGGGAGGGGGTTCCAGTCAAGGAGGCAGGCACCCACTCACCGCCTTGTCCACAGTACCTACTTCGAATCTATTCCCTCAAAGAATCTCAGCCTGGCGCTGGCGCTGACACTGGCGCATTAATTACCTTAGGGCCAAGGTTCGAACCAACGACCTGTAGAACGCAGGTGCAGTGCAGTACCGCTGGGGTACTTACCAGATCTGGCTACCTACTTCAGAATGAAAATTATGCTTACAAATATTGTCCCCCAAAAAGGCCAACCCACTCTTGGCCTACCCCCACCCAGGGGGGGGGGAGGGTGTTTCCGCTGAGGGCACCCAGAATTTCCAAAAAGGCAGGCAGGCACCCCCCCCCTGGGGGAGGGTGTGCGCGCCACTAAAAAAAGGCTTGATCCGGGGGCAGAGTATTCTGGGGGCACAGTGTTCCGGAGGCACAGTGTTCCGGGGGGACAGTGCTCCGGGGGCACAGTGTTCCGGGGGCACAGTGCTCCGGGTGCACAGTGTTCCGGGGGGACAGTGTTCCGGGGGAAGATTGTTCCGGAGGCACAGTGTTCCGGGGGCACAGTGTTCCGGGGGCACAGTGTTCCTGGGGCACAGTGTTCCGGGGGCACAGTGTTCCGGGGGCACAGTGTTCCGGGGGCACAGTGCTCCGGGGGCACAGTGTTCCGGGGGCACAGTGTTCCGGGGGTACAGTGTTCCGGGGGCACAGTGTTCTGGGGGCACAGTGTTCCAGGGGCACAGTGGTTCGGGGGGACAGTGTTCCGGGGGGACAGTGTTCCGGGGGCACAGTGTTCCGGGGGCACAGTGTTCCGGGGGCACAGTGTTCCGGGGGCACAGTGTTCCGGGGGGACAGTGCTCCGGGGGCACAGTGTTCCGGGGGCACAGTGTTCCGGGGGCACAGTGTTCCGGGGGCACAGTGTTCCGGGGGCACAGTGTTCCGGGGGCACAGTGTTCCGGGGGCACAGTGTTCCGGGGGCACAGTGTTCCGGGGGCACAGTGTTCCGGGGGCACAGTGTTCCGGGGGCACAGTGTTCCGGGGGTACAGTGTTCCGGGGGCACAGTGTTCCGGGGGCACAGTGTTCCGGGGGCACAGTGTTCCGGGGGCACAGTGTTCCGGGGGCACAGTGTTCCGGGGGCACAGTGTTCCGGGGGCACAGTGTTCCGGGGGCACAGTGTTCCGGGGGCACAGTGTTCCGGGGGCACAGTGTTCCGGGGGCACAGTGTTCGGGGGCACAGTGTTCCGGGGGGACAGTGTTCCGGGGGCACAGTCTTCCGGGGGTACAGTGTTTCGGGGGGACAGTGTTCGGGGGCACAGTGTTCCGGGGGGACAGTGTTCCGGGGGCACAGTGTTCCGGGGGTACAGTGCTCCGGGGGGACAGTGTTCCGGGGGCACAGTCTTCCGGGGGTACAGTGTTCCGGGGGGACAGTGTTCCGGGGGGACAGTGTTCCAGGGGCACAGTGTTCCGGGGGCACTATGCTCCAGGGGCACAGTGTTCCGGGGGCACAGTGCTCCGGGGGGACAGTATTCCGGGGGCAGAGTGTTCCGGGGGTACAGTGTTCCGGGGGCAAAGTGTTCTGGGGGTACAGTGTTCCAGGGGCACAGTCTTCCGGGGGCACAGTGTTCCGGGGGTACAGTGTTCCGGGGGCACAGTGTTCCGGGGGGACAGTGTTCCGGGGGTACAGTGTTCCGGGGGCACAGTGTTCTGGGGGCACAGTGTTCCAGGGGCGCAGTGTTCTGGGGGCACAGTGCTCCGGGGGCACAGTGTTCCGGGGGCACAGTGTTCCGGGGGTACAGTGTTCCGGGGGCACAGTGTTCTGGGGGCACAGTGTTCTAGGGGCACAGTGTTCCGGGGGTGTGGTGTTCCGGGGGCACAGTGTTCTGGGGGCAAAGTGTTCCGGGGGCACAGTGTTCCAGGGGCACAGTGTTCCGGGGGCACAGTGTTCCGGGGGCAAAGTGTGTCGGGGGCACAGTGTTCCGGGGGCACAGTGTTCCGGGGGCACAATCTTCCGGGGGCACAGTGCTCTGGGGCACAGTGTTCCGGGGGGACAGTGTTCCGGGGGCACAGTCTTCCGGGGGTACAGTGTTTTGGGGGGACAGTGTTCCGGGGGGACAGTGTTCCAGGGGCACAGTGTTCCGGGGGCACAGTGCTCCGGGGGCACAGTGTTCCGGGGTTACAGTGCTCCAGGGGGACAGTGTTCCGGGGGCACAGTGTTCCGGGGGTACAGTGTTCCGGGGGCACAGTGTTCCGGGGGCACAGTGTTCCGGGGGTACAGTGTTCCGGGTGCACAGTGTTCCGGGGGCACAGTGTTCCGGGGGTACAGTGTTCCGGGGGGACAGTGTTCCGGGGGCACAGTCTTCCGGGGGTACAGTGTTCCAGGGGCACAGTGTTCCGGGGGCACTATAATCCAGGGGCACAGTGTTCCGGGGGCACAGTGCTCCGGGGGGACAGTATTCCGGGGGCAGAGTGTTCCGGTGGTACAGTGTTCCAGGGGCACAGTGTTCTGGGGGTACAGTCTTCCGGGGGGACAGTGTTCCGGGGGCACAGTGTTCCGGGGGCACAGTGTTGCGGGGGCACAGTGTTCCGGGGGCACAGTGTTCCGGCGGGACAGTGTTCCGGGGGCAGAGTGTTCCAGGGGCACAGTGGTCCGGGGGGACAGTGTTCCGGGGGGACAGGTTTCCGGGGGTGGGGTCTTCCGGGGACACAGTGTTCTGGGGGCACAGTGTTCCAGGGGCACAGTGTTCCGGGGTCCCAGTGATCCAGGGGGACAGTGTTCCGGGGGCACAGTGTTCCGGGGGGACAGTGTTCCGGGGGCACAGTGTTCCGGAGGCACACTGTTCCGGGGGCACAGTGTTCCGGGGGTACAGTGTTCCAGGGGCACAGTGTTCCGGGGGCACAGTGTTCCAGGGGCACAGTGTTCCGGGGGCACAGTGTTCCGGGGGCACAGTGTTCCGGGGGCACAGTGTTCCAGGGGCACAGTGTTCCGGGGGGACAGTGTTCTGGGGGGAGAGTGTTCCGGGGGCACAGTGTTCCGGAGGCACAGTGTTCCAGAGGCACAGTGATCCGGAGGCACAGTGTTCCGGGGGCACGGTGTTCCGGAGGTAAAGTGTTCCAGGGGCACAGTGTTCCGGGGGCACAGTGTTCCGGGGGCACAGTGTTCCGGGGGAACAGTGTTCCGGATGCACAGTGTTCCGGGGGCATAGTGTTCCGGGGGCACAGTGTTACCGGGGCACAGTGTTCCAGGGGGACAGTGTTCCGGGGGAAGGTGTTCCGGGGGTACAGTGTTCCGGGGGCACAGTGTTCCGGGGGCACAGTGTTCCGGGGGCACAGTGCTCCGGGTGCACAGTGTTCCGGGGGGACAGTGTTCCGGGGGCACAGTGTTCCAGGGGCACAGTGGTCCGGGGGTACAGTGTTCCGGGGGTTCAGTGTTCCGGGGGCACAGTGTTCCAGGGGCACAGTGTTCTGGGGGCACAGTGCTCCGGGGGCACAGTGTTCCGGGGGCACAGTGTTCCAAGGGTACAGTGTTCCGGGGGTACAGTGTTCCGGGGGCACAGTGTTCCAGGGGCACAGTGTTCCGGGGGTACGGTGTTCCGGGGGCACAGTGTTCCGGGGGCAAAGTGTTCCGGGGGCACAGTGTTCCAGGGGCACAGTGTTCCGGGGGCACAGTGTTCCGGGGGCACAGTGTTCCGGGGGCACAGCGTTCCGGGGGCACAGTGTTCCGGGGGCACAATGTTCCGGGGGCACAGTGTTCGGGGGCACAGTGTTCCGGGGGGCACAGTGTTCCGGGGGCACAGCCTTCCGGGGGTACAGTGTTCCGGGGGGACAGTGTTCCGGGGGGACAGTGTTCCAGGGGCACAGTATTCCGGGGGCACAGTGCTCCGGAAGCACAGTGTTCCGGGGGCACAGTGCTCCGGGGGGACAGTGTTCCGGGGGCACAGTGTTCCGGGGGTACAGTGTTCCGGGTGCACAGTGTTCCGGGGGCACAGTGTTCCAGGGGCACAGTGTTCCGGGGGAACAGTGTTCTGGGGGGAGAGTGTTCCGGGGGCACAGTGTTCCGGAAGCACAGTGTTCCGGGGGCACAGTGATCCGGAGGCTCGGTGTTCCGGGGGCACAGTGTTCCGGGGAGACAGTGTTCCGGGGGCACAGTGTTCCGGGGGCACAGTGTTCCGGGGGAACAGTGTTCCAGATGCACAGTGTTCCGGGGGCATAGTGTTCCGGGGGCACAGTGTTACCGAGGCACAGTGTTCCAGGGGGACAGTGTTCCGGGGAAAGGTGATCCGGGGGTACAGTGTTCCGGGGGTACAGTGTTCCGGGGGTACAGTGTTCCGGGGGCACAGTGTTCCAGGGGCACAGTGTTCCGAAGGCACAGTGTTCCGGGGGCACAGTGCTCCGGGGGCACAGTGTTCCAGGGGCACAGTGCTCCGGGTGCACAGTGTTCCGGGGGGACAGTGTTCCGGGGGCAGAGTGTTCTGGAGGCACAGTGTTCCGGGGGCACAGTGATCCGGGGGTACAGTGTTCCTGGGGCACAGTGTTCTGGGGGCTCAGTGTTCCGGGGGCATAATGTTCCAGGGGCACAGTGTTCCGGGGGCACAATGCTCCGGGTGCACAGTGATCCGGGGAGACAGTGTTCCGGGGGCCCAGTGTTCCGGGGGCACAGTGTTCCAGGGCGACAGTGCTGCGGGTGCACAGTGTTCCGGGGAGACAGTGTTCCGGGGCACAGTGTTCCGGGGGCACAGTGCTCCGGGGGCACAGTGTTCCGGGGGCACAGTGTTCCAGGGGCACAGTGGTCCGGGGGGACAGTGTTCCGGGGGGACAGGTTTCCGGGGGTGGGGTCTTCCGGGGACACAGTGTTCTGGGGGCACAATGTTCCAGGGGCACAGTGTTCCGGGGTCACAGTGATCCAGGGGGACAGTGTTCCGGGGGCACAGTGTTCCGGGGGGACAGTGTTCCGGGGGCACAGTGTTCCGGAGGCACACTGTTCCGGGGGCACAGTGTTCCGGGGGTACAGTGTTCCAGGGGCACAGTGTTCCGGGGGCACAGTGTTCCAGGGGCACAGTGTTCCGGGGGCACAGTGTTCCGGGGGCACAGTGTTCCGGGGGCACAGTGTTCCAGGGGCACAGTGTTCCGGGGGGACAGTGTTCTGGGGGGAGAGTGTTCCGGGGGCACAGTGTTCCGGAGGCACAGTGTTCCAGAGGCACAGTGATCCGGAGGCACAGTGTTCCGGGGGCACGGTGTTCCGGAGGTAAAGTGTTCCAGGGGCACAGTGTTCCGGGGGTACAGTGTTCCGGGGGAACAGTGTTGCAGGGGCACAGTGTTCCAGGGGTACGGTGTTCCGGGGGCACGGTGTTCCGGGGGCAAAGTGTTCCGGGGGCACAGTGTTCCAGGGGCACAGTGTTCCGGGGGCACAGTGTTCCGGGGGCACAGTGTTCCGGGGGCACAGTGTTCCGGGGGCACAGTGTTCCGGGGGCACAATGTTCCGGGGGCACAGTGTTCGGGGGCACAGTGTTCCGGGGGGCACAGTGTTCCGGGGGCACAGTCTTCCGGGGGTACAGTGTTCCGGGGGGACAGTGTTCCGGGGGGACAGTGTTCCAGGGGCACAGTGTTCTGGGGGCACAGTGCTCCGGAAGCACAGTGTTCCGGGGGCACAGTGCTCCGGGGGGACAGTGTTCCGGGGGCACAGTGTTCCGGGGGTACAGTGTTCCGGGTGCACGGTGTTCCGGAGGTAAAGTGTTCCAGGGGCACAGTGTTCCGGGGGCACAGTGTTCCGGGGGCACAGTGTTCCGGGGGAACAGTGTTCCGGATGCACAGTGTTCCGGGGGCATAGTGTTCCGGGGGCACAGTGTTACCGGGGCACAGTGTTCCAGGGGGACAGTGTTCCGGGGGAAGGTGTTCCGGGGGTACAGTGTTCCGGGGTCACAGTGTTCCGGGGGCACAGTGTTCCGGGGGCACAGTGCTCCGGGTGCACAGTGTTCCGGGGGGACAGTGTTCCGGGGGCACAGTGTTCCAGGGGCACAGTGTTCCGGGGGCACAGTGTTCCAGGGGCACAGTGGTCCGGGGGTACAGTGTTCCGGGGGTTCAGTGTTCCGGGGGCACAGTGTTCCAGGGGCACAGTGTTCTGGGGGCACAGTGCTCCGGGGGCACAGTGTTCCGGGGGCACAGTGTTCCAAGGGGACAGTGTTCCGGGGGTACAGTGTTCCGGGGGAACAGTGTTGCAGGGGCACAGTGTTCCAGGGGTACGGTGTTCCGGGGGCACGGTGTTCCGGGGGCAAAGTGTTCCGGGGGCACAGTGTTCCAGGGGCACAGTGTTCCGGGGGCACAGTGTTCCGGGGGCACAGTGTTCCGGGGGCACAGTGTTCCGGGGGCACAGTGTTCCGGGGGCACAATGTTCCGGGGGCACAGTGTTCGGGGGCACAGTGTTCCGGGGGGCACAGTGTTCCGGGGGCACAGTCTTCCGGGGGTACAGTGTTCCGGGGGGACAGTGTTCCGGGGGGACAGTGTTCCAGGGGCACAGTGTTCTGGGGGCAGAGTGCTCCGGAAGCACAGTGTTCCGGGGGCACAGTGCTCCGGGGGGACAGTGTTCCGGGGGCACAGTGTTCCGGGGGTACAGTGTTCCGGGTGCACAGTGTTCCGGGGGCACAGTGTTCCAGGGGCACATTGTTCCGGGGGAACAGTGTTCTGGGGGGAGAGTGTTCCGGGGGCACAGTGTTCCGGAGGCACAGTGTTCCGGGGGCACAGTGATCCGGAGGCTCGGTGTTCCGGGGGCACAGTGTTCCGGGGGCACAGTGCTCCGGGGGGACAGTGTTCCGGGGGCACAGTGTTCCGGGGGTACAGTGTTCCGGGTGCACAGTGTTCCGGGGGCACAGTGTTCCAGGGGCACATTGTTCCGGGGGAACAGTGTTCTGGGGGGAGAGTGTTCCGGGGGCACAGTGTTCCGGAGGCACAGTGTTCCGGGGGCACAGTGATCCGGAGGCTCGGTGTTCCGGGGGCACAGTGTTCCGGGGGCACAGTGTTCCGGGGGCACAGTGTTCCGGGGGCACAGTATTCCGGGGGCACAGTGTTCCGGGGGCACAGTGTTCCGGGGGAACAGTGTTCCAGATGCACAGTGTTCCGGGGGCATAGTGTTCCGGGGGCACAGTGTTACCGAGGCACAGTGTTCCAGGGGGACAGTGTTCCGGGGGAAGGTGTTCCGGGGGTACAGTGTTCCGGGGTCACAGTGTTCCGGGGGCACAGTGTTCCGGGGGCACAGTGCTCCGGGTGCACAGTGTTCCGGGGGGACAGTGTTCCGGGGGCACAGTGTTCCAGGGGCACAGTTTTCCGGGGGCACAGTGTTCCAGGGGCACAGTGGTCCGGGGGTACAGTGTTCCGGGGGTTCAGTGTTCCGGGGGCACAGTGTTCCAGGGGCACAGTGTTCTGGGGGCACAGTGCTCCGGGGGCACAGTGTTCCGGGGGCACAGTGTTCCAAGGGGACAGTGTTCCGGGGGTACAGTGTTCCGGGGGAACAGTGTTGCAGGGGCACAGTGTTCCAGGGGTACGGTGTTCCGGGGGCACGGTGTTCCGGGGGCAAAGTGTTCCGGGGGCACAGTGTTCCAGGGGCACAGTGTTCCGGGGGCACAGTGTTCCGGGGGCACAGTGTTCCGGGGGCACAGTGTTCCGGGGGCACAGTGTTCCGGGGGCACAATGTTCCGGGGGCACAGTGTTCGGGGGCACAGTGTTCCGGGGGGCACAGTGTTCCGGGGGCACAGTCTTCCGGGGGTACAGTGTTCCGGGGGGACAGTGTTCCGGGGGGACAGTGTTCCAGGGGCACAGTGTTCTGGGGGCACAGTGCTCCGGAAGCACAGTGTTCCGGGGGCACAGTGCTCCGGGGGGACAGTGTTCCGGGGGCACAGTGTTCCGGGGGTACAGTGTTCCGGGTGCACAGTGTTCCGGGGGCACAGTGTTCCAGGGGCACATTGTTCCGGGGGAACAGTGTTCTGGGGGGAGAGTGTTCCGGGGGCACAGTGTTCCGGAGGCACAGTGTTCCGGGGGCACAGTGATCCGGAGGCTCGGTGTTCCGGGGGCACAGTGTTCCGGGGGCACAGTGTTCCGGGGGCACAGTGTTCCGGGGGCACAGTATTCCGGGGGCACAGTGTTCCGGGGGCACAGTGTTCCGGGGGAACAGTGTTCCAGATGCACAGTGTTCCGGGGGCATAGTGTTCCGGGGGCACAGTGTTACCGAGGCACAGTGTTCCAGGGGGACAGTGTTCCGGGGGAAAGTGTTCCGGGGGTACAGTGTTCCGGGGGCACAGTGTTCCGGAGGCACAGTGTTCAGGGGCACAGTGTTCCAGGGGCACAGTGTTCCGAAGGCACAGTGTTCCGGGGGCACAGTGCTCCGGGGGCACAGTGTTCCAGGGGCAAAGTGCTCCGGGTGCACAGTGTTCCGGGGGGACAGTGTTCCGGGGGCAGAGTGTTCTGGAGGCACAGTGTTCCGGGGGCACAGTGATCCGGGGGTACAGTGTTCCTGGGGCACAGTGTTCTGGGGGCTCAGTATTCCGGGGGCACAGTGTTCCGGGGGCACAGTGTTCCGGGGGAACAGTGTTCCAGATGCACAGTGTTCCGGGGGCATAGTGTTCCGGGGGCACAGTGTTACCGAGGCACAGTGTTCCAGGGGGACAGTGTTCCGGGGGAAAGTGTTCCGGGGGTACAGTGTTCCGGGGGCACAGTGTTCCGGAGGCACAGTGTTCAGGGGCACAGTGTTCCAGGGGCACGGTGTTCCGAAGGCACAGTGTTCCGGGGGCACGGTGCTCCGGGGGCACAGTGTTCCAGGGGCAAAGTGCTCCGGGTGCACAGTGTTCCGGGGGGACAGTGTTCCGGGGGCAGAGTGTTCTGGAGGCACAGTGTTCCGGGGGCACAGTGATCCGGGGGTACAGTGTTCCTGGGGCACAGTGTTCTGGGGGCTCAGTGTTCCGGGGGCATAATGTTCCAGGGGCACAGTGTTCCGGGGGCACAATGCTCCGGGTGCACAGTGATCCGGGGAGACAGTGTTCCGGGGGCCCAGTGTTCCGGGGGCACAGTGTTCCAGGGCGACAGTGCTGCGGGTGCACAGTGTTCCGGGGAGACAGTGTTCCGGGGCACAGTGTTCCGGGGGCACAGTGCTCCGGGGGCACAGTGTTCGAGGGGGACAGTGCTCCGGGGGCACAGTGTTCCGGGGGCACAGTGTTCCGGGGGCACAGTGGTCCGGGGGCACAGTGTTCGGGGGCACAGTGTTCCGGGGGCACAGTGTTCCAGGGGCACAGTGTTCGGGGGCACGGTGTTCCGGGGGCACAGTGTTCCAGGGGCACAGTGCTCCGGGGGTACCGTGTTCCGGGGGCACAATGTTCCGGGTGCACAGTGTTCAGGGGGTACAGTGTTCTGGGGGGCACAGTGTTCCAGGGGGACAGTGTTCCGGGGGCACAGTGATCCGGGGGCATAGTGTTCCGGGGGCAAAGTGTTCCGGGGGCACAGTGGTCCGGGGGGACAGTGTTCCGGGGGCACAGTGTTCCGGGGGTACAGTGTTCCGGGGGCACAGTGTTCCGGGGGTACAGTGTTCCGGGGGCACAGTGATCGGGGGGCACAGTGTTCCGGGAGCACAGTGTTCCGGGGGCACAGTGTTCCGGGGGGACAGTGTTCCGGGGGGACAGTGTTCCGGGGGCACAGTGTTCCGGGGGCACAGTGTTCCGGGGGCACAGTGTTCCGGGGGCACAGTCTTCCGGGGGTACTGTGTTCCGGGGGGACAGTGTTCCGGGGGCACAGTCTTCCGGGGGTACAGTGTTCCGGGGGGACAGTGTTCCGGGGGCACAGTGTTCCAGGGGCACAGTGTTCCGGGGGCACTATGCTCCAGGGGCACAGTGTTCCGGGGGCACAGTGCTCCGGGGGGACAGTATTCCGGGGGCAGAGTGTTCCGGTGGTACAGTGTTCCATGGGCACAGTGTTCTGGGGGTACAGTCTTCCGGGGGGACAGTGTTCCGGGGGCACAGTGTTCCGGGGGCACAGTGTTGCGGGGGCACAGTGTTCCGGGGGCACAGTGTTCCGGCGGGACAGTGTTCCGGGGGCACAGTGTTCCAGGGGCACAGTGGTCCGGGGGGACAGTGTTCCGGGGGGACAGGTTTCCGGGGGTGGGGTCTTCCGGGGACACAGTGTTCTGGGGGCACAGTGTTCCAGGGGCACAGTGTTCCGGGGTCACAGTGATCCAGGGGGACAGTGTTCCGGGGGCACAGTGTTCCGGGGGGACAGTGTTCCGGGGGCACAGTGTTCCGGAGGCACACTGTTCCGGGGGCACAGTGTTCCGGGGGTACAGTGTTCCAGGGGCACAGTGTTCCGGGGGCACAGTGTTCCAGGGGCACAGTGTTCCGGGGGCACAGTGTTCCGGGGGCACAGTGTTCCGGGGGCACAGTGTTCCAGGGGCACAGTGTTCCGGGGGGACAGTGTTCTGGGGGGAGAGTGTTCCGGGGGCACAGTGTTCCGGAGGCACAGTGTTCCAGAGGCACAGTGATCCGGAGGCACAGTGTTCCGGGGGCACGGTGTTCCGGAGGTAAAGTGTTCCAGGGGCACAGTGTTCCGGGGGCACAGTGTTCCGGGGGCACAGTGTTCCGGGGGAACAGTGTTCCGGATGCACAGTGTTCCGGGGGCATAGTGTTCCGGGGGCACAGTGTTACCGGGGCACAGTGTTCCAGGGGGACAGTGTTCCGGGGGAAGGTGTTCCGGGGGTACAGTGTTCCGGGGGCACAGTGTTCCGGGGGCACAGTGTTCCGGGGGCACACTGCTCTGGGTGCACAGTGTTCCGGGGGGACAGTGTTCCGGGGGCACAGTGTTCCAGGGGCACAGTGTTCCGGGGGCACAGTGTTCCAGGGGCACAGTGGTCCGGGGGTACAGTGTTCCGGGGGTTCAGTGTTCCGGGGGCACAGTGTTCAAGGGGCACAGTATTCCATGAACACAGTGTTCCGGGGGCACAGTGTTCCGGGGGCACAGTGTTCCAAGGGGACAGTGTTCCGGGGGTACATTGTTCCGGGGGCACAGTGTTCCAGGGGCACAGTGTTCCGGGGGTACGGTGTTCCGGGGGCACAGTGTTCCGGGGGCAAAGTGTTCCGGGGGCACAGTGTTCCAGGGGCACAGTGTTCCGGGGGCACAGTGTTCCGGTGGCACAGTGTTCCGGGGGCACAGTGTTCCGGGGGCACAGTGTTCCGGGGGCACAATGTTCCGGGGGCACAGTGTTCGGGGGCACAGTGTTCCGGGGGGCACAGTGTTCCGGGGGCACAGTCTTCCGGGGGTACAGTGTTCCGGGGGGACAGTGTTCCGGGGGGACAGTGTTCCAGGGGCACAGTGTTCCGGGGGCACAGTGCTCCGGAAGCACAGTGTTCCGGGGGCACAGTGCTCCGGGGGGACAGTGTTCCGGGGGCACAGTGTTCCGGGGGTACAGTGTTCCGGGTGCACAGTGTTCCGGGGGCACAGTGTTCCAGGGGCACAGTGTTCCGGGGGAAGAGTGTTCTGGGGGGAGAGTGTTCCGGGGGCACAGTGTTCCGGGGGCACAGTGTTCCGGGGGCACAGTGATCCGGAGGCTCGGTGTTCCGGGGGCACGGTGTTCCGGGGGAACAGTGTTCCGGGGGCACAGTGTTCCGGGGGCACAGTGTTCCGGGGGCACAGTGTTCCGGGGGCACAGTGTTCCGGGGGAACAGTGTTCCAGATGCACAGTGTTCCGGGGGCATAGTGTTCCGGGGGCACAGTGTTACCGAGGCACAGTGTTCCAGGGGGACAGTGATCCGGGGGAAAGTGTTCCGGGGGTACAATTTTCCGGGGGCACAGTGTTCCGGGGGCACAGTGTTCAGGGGCACAGTGTTCCAGGGGCACAGTGTTCCGAAGGCACAGTGTTCCGTGGGCACAGTGTTCCAGGGGCATAGTGCTCCGGGTGCACAGTGTTCCGGGGGGACAGTGTTCCGGGGGCAGAGTGTTCTGGAGGCACAGTGTTCCGGGGGCACAATGCTCCGGGTGCACAGTGATCCGGGGAGACAGTGTTCCGGGGGCCCAGTGTTCCGGGGGCACAGTGTTCCAGGGCGACAGTGCTGCGGGTGCACAGTGTTCCGGGGAGACAGTGTTCCGGGGCACAGTGTTCCGGGGGCACAGTGCTCCGGGGGCACAGTGTTCCGGGGGCACAGTGTTCCGGGCGCACAGTGTTCCGGGGGCACGGTGTTCGGGGGCACAGTGTTCCGGGGGCACAGTGTTCCAAGGGGACAGTGCTCCGGGGGCACAGTGTTCCAGGGGCACAGTATTCCGGGGGCACAGTGTTCCGGGGACACAATGGTCCGGGGGCACAGTGTTCGGGGGCACAGTGTTCCGGGGGCACAGTGTTCCGGGGGCACAGTGTTCGGGGGCACAGTGTTCCGGGGGCACAGTATTCCAGGGGCACAGTGCTCCGGGGGTACCGTGTTCCGGGGGCACAGTGTTCCGGGTGCACAGTGTTCCGGGGGTACAGTGTTCTGGGGGGCACAGTGTTCCAGGGGGACAGTGTTCCGGGGGCACAGTGATCCGGGGGCATAGTGATCCGGGGGCAAAGTGTTCCGGGGGCACAGTGTTCCGGGGGCACAGTGCTCCTGGGGCACAGTGTTCTGGGGGCACAGTGTTCCGGGTGCACAGTGTTCCGGGGGCACAGTGGTCCGGGGGGACAGTGTTCCGGGGGCACAGTGTTCCGGGGGTACAGTGTTCCGGGGGCACAGTGATCCGGGGGCACAGTGTTCCGGGAGCACAGTGTTCCGGGGGCACAGTGTTCCGGGGGGACAGTGTTCCGGGGGGACAGTGTTGCGGGGGCACAGTGTTTCGGGGGCACAGTGTTCCGGCGGGACAGTGTTCCGGGGGCACAGTGTTCCGGGGGCACAGTGTTCCGGGGGCACAGTGTTCCGGGGGCACAGTGGTCCAGGGGGACAGTGTTCCGGGGGGACAGTGTTCCGGGGGCACAGTGTTCCGGGGGCACAGTGTTCCGGGGGCGCAGTGCTCCGGGGGCACAGTGTTCCAGGGGCACAGTGTTCCGGGGGGACAGTGTTCTAGAGGCATTGTGTTCCGGGGGCACAGTGCTCCGGGGGCACAGTGTTCCGGGGGGACAGTCTTCCGGGGGCACAGTGTTCCGGAGGCACACTGTTCCGGGGGGACAGTGTTCCGGGGGTACAGTGTTCCGGGGGTACAGTGTTCCGGGGGCACAGTGTTCCGGGGGCACAGTATTCTGGGGGCACCGTGGCCCTCCGAGGGCACAGTGTTCCGGGGGCACAGTGTTCCGGGGGCACAGTGTTCCCGGGGCACTGTTCCGGGGGCACAGTGTTCCGGGAACACAGTGCTCCGGGGGGACAGTGTTCTGGGGGCACAGTGTTCCGGGGGGACACTGTTGCGGGGGCACAGTGTTCCAGGGGCACAGTGTTCCGGGGGCACAGTGTTCCGGGTGTACAGTGTTCCGGGGGCACAGTGTTCTGGGGGGAGAGTGTTCCGGGGGGACACTGTTGCGGGGGCACAGTGTTCCATGGGCACAGTGTTCCGGGGGCACAGTGTTCCGGGTGTACAGTGGTCCGGGGGCACAGTGTTCCGGGGGCACAGTGTTCTGGGGGCACAGTGTTCCGGGGGCACAGTGTTCCGGGGGCACAGTGTTCCGGGGGCACAGTGTTCTGGGGGCACTGTTCCGGGGGCACCGTGTTTCGGGGGCACAGTGTTCCGGGGGCACAGTGTTCCGGGGGTACAGTGTTCCGGGGGCACTGTTCCGGGGGCACAGTGTTCCGGGGGCACAATGTTCCGGGGGCACAGTGTTCCAGAGGCACAGTGTTCCGGGGGCACTGTTCCAGGGGCACAGTGTTCCGGGGGCACAGTGTTCCGGGGGTACAGTGTTCCGGAGGCACAGTGTTGTGGGGGCACAGTGTTCCGGGGGTACAGTGTTCCAGAGGCACAGTGTTCCGGGGGCACAGTGTTCCGGGGGCACAGTGTTCCGGGGGTACAGTGTTCCTCCGAGGGCACAGTGTTCCGGGGGCACATTGTTCCAGGGGCACAGTGTTCCGGGGGCACAGTGTTCCGGGGGCACAGTGTTCCAGGGGCACAGTGTTGCGGGGGCACTCTTCCGGGGGCACAGTGTTCCGGGGGCAGAACGTTTCGGGGGTACAGTGTTCTGGGGGCACAGTGTTCCGGGGGGACAGTGTTTCGGGGGCACAGTGTTCCCGGGGCACAGTGTTCCGGGGGTACAGTGTTCCGGGGCCATAGTGTTCTAGGGGCACAGTGTTTCGGGGGCTCAGTCTTGCGGGGGCACAGTGTTCCGGGGGCACAGTGTTCTGGGGGGCACAGTGTTCCGGGGGGACAGTGTTCCGGGGGCACAGTGTTCCGGGGGCACAGTCTTCCGAGGGCACAGTGTTCCGGGGGTACAATGTTCCGGGGGCACAGTGCTGCGGGGGCACTGTTCCGGGGGTACAGTATTCCGGGGGCACAGTTTTCCGGGGGCACAGTGTTCTGGGGGCAGAGTGTTCCGGGGGCACAGTGCTCCAGGGGCACAGTGCTCTGGGGGCACTGTTCCGGGGGCACAGTGTTCCGGGGGCACAGTGTTTCGGCGGCACAGTGTTCTGGGGCCACAGTGTTTCAGAGGCACAGTGTTCCAGAGGCACAGTGTTCCGGGGGCACAGTGTTCCGGGGGCACAGTGTTCCGGGGGCACAGTGTTCCAGGGGCACAGTGCTCCGGGGGCACAGTGTTCCGGGGGTACAGTGTTCCGGGGGCACAGTGTTGCGGGGGCACAGTGTTCCGGGGGCACAGTGGTCCAGAGGCACAGTGTTCCGGGGGCACAGTGTTCCGGGTGCACAGTGTTCCGGGGTACAATGTTCCAGGGGCACAGTGTTCCAGGGGCACAGGGTTTCGGGGGCACAGTGTTTCGGGGGTACAGTGTTCCGGGGGCACAGTGTTCCGGGGGCACAGTGTTCCGGGGGCACAGTGTTACAGAGGCACAGTGTTCCGGGGGCACAGTGCTCCGGGTGCACAGTGTTCCGGGGGTACAATGTTCCAGGGGCACAGTGTTCCGGGGGCACAGTGTTCCAGGGGCACAGTGTTCCGGGGGCACAGTGTTCCAGGGGCACAGTGTTCCGGGGGCACAGTGTTCCGGGGGCACAGTGTTCCGGGGGCACAGTGTTGTGGGGGCACAGTGTTCCAGGGGCACAGTGTTCCGGGGGTACAGTGTTCCGGGGGCACAGTGTTGTGGGGACACAGTGTTTCGGGGGTACAGTGTTCCAGAGGCACAGTGTTCTGGGGGCACAGTGTTCCGGGGGCAGAGTGTTCCGGGGGCACAGTGTTCCGGGGGTACAATGTTCCAGGGGCACAGTGTTCCAGGGGCACAGTGTTCCAGGGGCACAGTGTTCCAGGGGCACAGTCTTCCGGGGGCACAGTCTTCCGGGGGCACAGTGTTCCAGGGGCACAATGTTCCAGGGGCACAGTGTTCCGGGGGTACAGTGTTCCGGGGGCACAGTGTTGTGGGGGCACAGTGTTCCGGGGGTACAGTGTTCCAGAGGCACAGTGATCCGGGGGCACAGTGTTCCGGGGGCGCAGTGTTCCGGGGGTACAGTGTTCCTCCGAGGGCACAGTGTTCCAGGGGCACAGTGATCCGGGGGCACAGCGTTCCGGGGGCACAGTGTTCCAGGGGCACAGTGTTCCGGAGGCACAGTGTTCCGGGGGCACAGTGTTCCGGGGGCACAGTGGTCCGGGGGCACAGTGTTCTGGTGGCACAGTGTTCCGGGGGCACAGTGTTCCGGGGGCACAGTGTTCCGGGGGCACAGCGTTCCGGGGGCACAGTATTCTGGGGGCACCGTGGTCCTCCGAGGGCACAGTGTTCCGGGGGCACAGTGTTCCGGGGGCACAGGGTTCCGGGGGCACAGTGTTCCAGCGGCACAGTGTTGCGGGGGCACTCTTCCGGGGGCACAGTGTTCCGGGGGCAGAACGTTTCGGGGGTACAGTGTTCTGGGGGCACAGTGTTCCGGGGGGACAGTGTTTCGGGGGCACAGTGTTCCCGGGGCACAGTGTTCCGGGGGTACAGTGTTCCGGGGCCATAGTGTTCTAGGGGCACAGTGTTTCGGGGGCTCAGTCTTGCGGGGGCACAGTGTTCCGGGGGCACAGTGTTCTGGGGGGCACAGTGTTCCGGGGGGACAGTGTTCCGGGGGCACAGTGTTCCAGGGGCACAGTGTTCCGGGGGCACAGTGTTCCGGGGGTACAGCGTTCCGGGGGCACAGTGTTCCACAGACACAGTGTTCCGGGGGCACAGTCTTCCGAGGGCACAGTGTTCCGGGGGTACAATGTTCCGGGGGCACAGTGCTGCGGGGGCACTGTTCCGGGGGTACAGTATTCCGGGGGCACAGTGTTCCGGGGGCACAGTGTTCTGGGGGCAGAGTGTTCCGGGGGCACAGTGCTCCAGGGGCACAGTGCTCTGGGGGCACTGTTCCGGGGGCACAGTGTTCCGGGGGCACAGTGTTCCAGGGGCACAGTGCTCCGGGGGCACAGTGTTCCGGGGGTACAGTGTTCCGGGGGCACAGTGTTGCGGGGGCACAGTGTTCCGGGGGCACAGTGGTCCAGAGGCACAGTGTTCCGGGGGCACAGTGTTCCGGGGGCGCAGTGTTCCGGGGGTACAATGTTCCAGGGGCACAGTGTTCCAGGGGCACAGGGTTTCGGGGGCACAGTGTTTCGGGGGTACAGTGTGTCGGGGGCACAGTGTTCCGGGGGCACAGTGTTCCGGGGGCACAGTGTTACAGAGGCACAGTGTTCCGGGGGCACAGTGCTCCGGGTGCACAGTGTTCCGGGGGTACAATGTTCCAGGGGCACAGTGTTCCGGGGGCACAGTGTTCCAGGGGCACAGTGTTCCGGGGGCACAGTGTTCCAGGGGCACAGTGTTCCGGGGGCACAGTGTTCCGGGGGCACAGTGTTCCGGGGGCACAGTGTTGTGGGGGCACAGTGTTCCAGGGGCACAGTGTTCCGGGGGTACAGTGTTCCGGGGGCACAGTGTTGTGGGGGCACAGTGTTTCGGGGGTACAGTGTTCCAGAGGCACAGTGTTCTGGGGGCACAGTGTTCCGGGGGCAGAGTGTTCCGGGGGCACAGTGTTCCGGGGGTACAATGTTCCAGGGGCACAGTGTTCCAGGGGCACAGTGTTCCAGGGGCACAGTGTTCCAGGGGCACAGTCTTCCGGGGGCACAGTCTTCCGGGGGCACAGTGTTCCAGGGGCACAATGTTCCAGGGGCACAGTGTTCCGGGGGTACAGTGTTCCGGGGGCACAGTGTTGTGGGGGCACAGTGTTCCGGGGGTACAGTGTTCCAGAGGCACAGTGATCCGGGGGCACAGTGTTCCGGGGGCGCAGTGTTCCGGGGGTACAGTGTTCCTCCGAGGGCACAGTGTTCCAGGGGCACAGTGATCCGGGGGCACAGCGTTCCGGGGGCACAGTGTTCCAGGGGCACAGTGTTCCGGGGGCACAGTGTTCCGGGGGCAAAGTGTTCCGGGGGCACAGTGGTCCGGGGGCACAGTGTTCTGGTGGCACAGTGTTCCGGGGGCACAGTGTTCCGGGGGCACAGTGTTCCGGGGGCACAGTGTTCCGGGGGCACAGTATTCTGGGGGCACCGTGGTCCTCCGAGGGCACAGTGTTCCGGGGGCACAGTGTTCCGGGGGCACAGGGTTCCGGGGGCACAGTGTTCCCGGGGGTACAGTGTTCTAGGGGCACAGTGTTCCGGGGGGACGCTGTTGCGGGGGCACAGTGTTCCAGGGGCACAGGGTTCCGGGTGTACAGTGTTCCGGGGGCACAGTGTTCTGGGGGCACAGTGTTCCGGGGGCACAGTGTTCCGGGGGCACAGTGTTCCGGGGGCACAGTGTTCTGGGGGAACAGAGTTCCGGGGGCACAGTGTTCCGGGGGCACAGTGTTCCGGGGGCACAGTGTGCCAGAAGCACAGTGTTCCGGGGGCACAGTGTTCCGGGGGCACAGTGTTCCGGGGGTACAGTGTTCCGGGGGCACAGTGTTCCGGGGGCACTGTTCCGGGGGCACAGTGTTCCGGGGGCACAATGTTCCAGGGGCACAGTGTTCCGGGGGCACTGTTCCAGGGGCACAGTGTTCCGTGGGCACAGTGTTCCGGGGGTACAGTGTTCCGGGGGCACAGTGTTCCGGGGGTACAGTGTTCCTCCGAGGGCACAATGTTCCGGGGGCACATTGTTCCGGGGGCACAGTGTTCCGGGGGCACAGTGTTCCGGGGGCACAGTGTTCCAGGGGCACAGTGTTCCGGGGGCACTTTTCCGGGGGCACAGTGTTCCGGGGGCAGACCGTTTCGGGGGTACAGTGTTCTGGGGGCACAGTGTTCTGGGGGCACAGTGTTCCGGGGGCACAGTGTTCCGGGGGCACAGTGTACCAGGGGCATTGTTCCGGGGGCACAGCATTCCATGAACACAGTGTTCCGGGGGCACAGTGTTCTGGGGGGCACAGTGTTCCGGGGGGACAGTGTTCCGGGGGCAAAGTGTTCCAGGGGCACAGTGTTCCGGGGGCACAGTGTTCCGGGGGTACAGCGTTCCGGGGGCACAGTGTTCCACAGGCACAGTGTTCCGGGGGCACAGTCTTCCGGGGGCACAGTGTTCCGGGGGTGCAATGTTCCGGGGGCACAGTGCTCCGGGGGCACTGTTCCGGGGGTACAGTGTTCCGGGGGCACAGTGTTCCGGGGGCACTGTTCCGGGGGCACAGTGTTCCGGGGGGACAGTGTTCCGGGTGCACAGTGTTCCAGGGGCACAGTGTTCCGGGGGCACAGTGTTCCGGGGGCACAGTGTTCCAGAGGCACAGTGTTCCGGGGGCACAGTCTTCCGGGGGCACAGTGTTCCGGGGGTACAATGTTCCAGGGGCACAGTGATCCGGGGGGACAGTGTTCCGGGGCCATAGTGTTCTGGGGGCACAGTGTTCCGGGGGCACAGTGTTCCGGGGGCACAGTGTTCTGGGGGCACAGTGTTCCGGGAGCACAGTGTTCTGGGGGCACAGTGTTCCGGGGGCACAGTGTTCCGTTGGCACAGTGTTCCAGGGGCACTGTTCCGGGGGCACCGTATTCCATGAACACAGTGTTCCGGGGGTACAGTGTTCTGGGGGGCACAGTGTTCCGGGGGGACAGTGTTCCGGGGGCACACTGTTCCAGGGGCACAGTGTTCCGGGGGCACAGTGTTCCGGGGGCACAATGTTCCGGGCGCACAGTGTTCCGGGGAGACACTGTTCCACGGGCACAGTGTTCCGGGGCCACAGTGTTCCAGAGGCACAGTGTTCCGGGGGCACAGTGTTCCGGGGGCACAGTGTTCCAGGGGCACAGTGTTCCGGGGGCACAGTGGCCCGGGGGCACAGTGGCCCGGGGGCAATGTTCCGGGGGCACAGTGTTCCGGGGGTACAGTGTTCCGGGGGCACAGTGTTCCGGGGGCACCGTGTTTCGGGGGCACAGTGTTCCGGGGGCACAGTGTTCCGGGGGCACAGTGTTACGGAGGCACAGTGTTCCGGGGGCAGAGTGTTCCGGGGGCACAGTGTTCCGGGGGTACAATGTTCCAGGGGCACAGTGTTCCGGGGGCACAGTGTTCCAGGGGCACAGTGTTCCGGGGGCACAGTGTTCCGGGGGCACAGTGTTCTCCGGGTACAATGTTCCAGGGGCACAGTGTTCCGGGGGTACAGTGTTCCGGGGGCACAGTGTTGTGGGGGCACAGTGTTCCGGGGGTACAGTGTTCCAGAGGCACAGTGTTCCGGGGGCACAGTGTTCCGGGGGCACAGTGTTCGGGGGGTACAGTGTTCCTCCGAGGGCACAGTGTTCCGGGGGCACAGTGTTCCAGGGGCACAACGTTCCGGGGGCATAGTGTTCCGGGGGCACAGTGTTCCAGGGGCACAGTGTTCCGGGGGCACTGTTCCGGGGGCACAGTGTTCCGGGGGGACAGTGTTCCGGGTGCACAGTGTTCCAGGGGCACAGTGTTCCGGGGGCACAGTGTTCCGGGGGCACAGTGTTCTGGGGGCATAGTGTTCTGGGGGCACAGTGTTCTGGGGGCACAGTGTTCCGGGGGCAAAGTGTTCCAGGGGCACTGTTCCGGGGGCACAGTATTCCGGGGGCACAGTGTTCCGGGGGCACACTGTTCCGGGGGCACAGTGTTCCGGTGGCACAGTGTTCCAGAGGGCTTAGTGTTCCGGGGGCACAGTGTTCCGGGGGCACAGTGTTCCGGGGGCACAGTGTTCCGGGGGCACAGTGTTCCGGGGGCACAGTGTTCCGGGGGCACAGTGTTCCAGAGGCACAGTGTTCCGGGGGCACAGTCTTCCGGGGGCACAGTGTTCCGGGGGTACAGTGATCCGGGGGGACAGTGTTCCGGGGCCATAGCGTTCTGGGGGCACAGTGTTCCGGGGGCAGAGTGTTCCGGGGGCACAGTGTTCTGGGGGCACAGTGTTCCGGGGGCACAGTGTTCTGGGGGCACAGTGTTCCGGGGGCACAGTGTTCCGTTGGCACAGTGTTCCAGGGGCACTGTTCCTGGGGCACAGTATTCCATGAACACAGTGTTCCGGGGGTACAGTGTTCTGGGGGGCACAGTATTCCGGGGGGGCAGTGTTCCGGGGGCACACTGTTCCAGGGGCACAGTGTTCCGGGGGCACAGTGTTCCGGGGGCACAATGTTCCGGGGGCACAGTGTTCCGGGGGCACAGTGTTCCGCGGGCACAGTGTTCCGGGGCCACAGTGTTCTAGAGGCACAGTGTTCCGGGGGCATAGTGTTCCGGGGGCACAGTGTTCCAGGGGCACAGTGGCCCGGGGGCACAGTGTTCCAGGGGCACAATGTTCCGGGGGCACAGTGTTCCGGGGGCACAGTGTTCCGCGGGCACAGTGTTCCGGGGCCACAGTGTTCTAGAGGCACAGTGTTCCGGGGGCATAGTGTTCCGGGGGCACAGTGTTCCAGGGGCACAGTGGCCCGGGGGCAATGTTCCGGGGGCACAGTGTTCCGGGGGTACAGTTTTCCGGGGGCACAGTGTTCCGGGGGCACCGTGTTTCGGGGGCACAGTGTTCCGGGGGCACAGTGTTCCGGGGGCACAGTGTTCCAGAGGCGAAGTGTTCCGGGGGCACAATCTTACGGGGGCACAGTGTTCCGGGGGTACAGTATTCCAGGGGCACAGTGTTCCGGGGGCACAGGTAGGTAGGTAGGTAGGTATCTTGGGGTGCTCGGGATGCCTCCTTTGACAATGCAGGAAGAAGGTCTTACCAAGGGGACGTCCTGTCCCTCCCACTGCCCTAGTTCAGGTGCCTCTTAAGCCGCTCCCGCAGGTGCTTGGGAAGGCAGTGTCGGTGCCACCCGGTCCAGGTGTCCCGGGTGGGAGGGTGTCCCCACATGTGTCCATGGGTAGGGCCACATGCCCCCTCCTTTGGGCGGCAGCTCGGGGGGCTGCCCAGCGGTGTGGAGTATCTCTCACCACAGGGGGTATTGCTCCCGCGAGTCTACGGTACGACCGCCTCACCACTTTGGCTCGAGTTGCGGGGCCCCGCTGCTTGGCAGGCGGCCCCGTCCTGGACTGTGTAGCGGCTCGCCTGTCACCGGTTGCTTCCATGGCTCCGGGTGACGTTTGCCATGGTCCCCGATGCAGCTTGGCCGGGCTCGGACCAGCGGCCTTGGGGTACCGCTCCTGCTGCTGGCCCGGTGGGTCGGTTGGGTCGCCCCAGTGAGCCCGACCCATGGGGTTTGGCTTGTTGTTGCCCGTCCCTCGGTCGCCCTTGGTGCGCACGTGTGTGCGGTGTCCTGGGCCACTTGGCTCCTGTTCACCGGTGTGCCCGCTTGGTGTATGGTGTCGCGTGTGCGGTGTCCTGGGCCACTTGGCTCATGTTCACCGGTGTGCCCGCTCGGTGCGCTGTCTTGCGTATGCGGTGTCCTGGGCCACTTGGCCCCTGTTCACCGGTGCGCTCACTCGGTGCTTTGTGTTGTGTGTGCGGTGTCCTGGGCCACTTGGCTCCTGTTCACCGGTGTGCCCGCTCGGTGTGTTGTGTTGCGTGTGCGGTGTCCTGGGCCACTTGGCTCCTCTTCACCGGTGTGCCCACTCGTCGTGTTGCGTCGCGTGTGCGGTGTCTTGGGCCACTTGGCTCTTGTTCACCGGTGTGTTGGCTCCGTGTTTTGTGTTGTGTGTGTGGTGTCCTGGGCCACTTGGCTCCTGTTCACCTGTGTGCCCGCTCGGTGGGCTGTGTCGCGTGTGCGGTGTCCTGGGCCACTTGGCTCTCGTTCACCGGTGTGTTGGCTCGGTGCTTTGTGTTGTGTGTGCGGTGTCCTAGGCCACTTGGCTCCTGTTCACTTGTGTGCCCGCTCGGTGGGTTGTGTCGCGTGTGCGGTGTCCTGGGCCTCGTGTTCACCGGTGTGTTGGCTCGGTGGGTTGTGTTGCGTGTGCGGTGTCCTGGGCCACTTGGCTCCTGTTCACCGGTGTGTTGGCTCGGTGTGTTGTGTTGCGTGTGCGGTGTCCTGGGCCACTTGGCTCCTGTTCACCGGTGTGCTCGCTCGGTGCACTGTGTTGCGCGCGCAGTGTCCTGGGCCACTTGGCTCTTGTCCCCCGGTGTGTTGGCTCGGTGCTTTGTGTTGTGTGTGCGGTGTTCTGGGCCCCTTGGCTCCTGTTCACCTGTGTGCCTGCTCGGTGTGTTGTGTCGCGTGTGCGGTGTCCTGGGCCACTTGGCTCCTGTTCACCGGTGTGCCCGCTCGGTGTGTTGTGTCGACTGTGCGGTGTCCTGGGCCACTTGGCTCCTGTTCACCGGTGTGGTCGCCCGCTGCGTTGCGTTGCGTGTGCGGTGGTGTCCTGGGCCTCTTGGCTCCTGTTCAACGGTGTGCTTGCTCGGTGTGTTGCGTGGCGCGTGTGCGGTGTCCTAGGCCTCTTGGCTCCTGTTCACCGGTGTGCTCGCTCAGGGCGTTGCGTTGCGTGTGTGCGGTGTCCTTGGCCACTTGGCTCCTGTTCACCGTTGTGCCCGCTCGGTGTGTGGTGTCACGTGTGCGGTGTCCTGGGCCACTTGGCTCCTGTTCACCGGTGTGCTCGCTCGGTGCTTTGTGCTGCGTGTGCGGTGTCCTAGGCCCCTTGGCTCCTGACTTCCGGGGGTACAGTGTTCCGGGGGCACAGTCTTCCGGGGGCACAGTGTTCTGGGGGCACAGTGTTCCGGGGGCACAGTGTTCCGGGGGCACAGTGTTCCGGGGGCACAGTGTTCCAGAGGCACAGTGTTCCTCCGAGGGCACAGTGTTCCGGGGGCACAGTGTTCCAAGGGCACAGTGTTCCGGGGGCACAGTGTTCCAGGGGCACAGTGGTCCGGGGGCACTGTTCCGGGGGCACAGTGTTCCGGGGGCACAGTGTTCCGGGGGTACAGTGTTCCGGGGGCGCAGTGTTCCGGGGGCACAGTGTTCCGGGGGCACAGTGTTCCAGAGGCACAGTGTTCCGGGGGCACAGTGTTCCGGGGGCACAGTGTTCTGGGGGTACAGTGTTCCTCCGAGGGCACAGTGTTCCGGGGGCACAGTGTTCCGGGGGCACAGTGTTCCGGGGGCACAGTGTTCCGGGGGCACAGTGTTCCGGGGGCACAGTGTTCCGGGGGCACAGTGTTCCGGGGGCACAGTGTTCCGGGGGTACCGTGTTCCGGGGGCACAGTATTCCTCTGAGGCCACAGTGTTCCTGTTCGTCTTCCACAAGTCCTCGTTGCGTCAGCCTGTACTACAGTGGGCCATTTCCCCCAAACAGGAAGAATAGAAGCAAAAACAAGAGAACCAAGCCCCACAAAAGGGCAGAACAGACGGAGGCCTACGTGTGTTGTGACTGGGGTCTATCACTACAAGGGGAAAGCCTGGTGCCCGTGACGTGACCGTGAATGCTGTGAGTGACCGTGACGTGTTGTCAAGATTTTTGCTCTGTTTCATATTCTAGTCCTTTCACTATGGATGTTGATGATGGACAAAATGCCCCCCTCTCTTGTGCCGCAAAGCAGAAGGCTGTGCGTGAGGCAGCAGCTTCATACGGGCGGCAAACTCGTTGGACTGTGAACAACCTTGGGGTATGTGGAATGCCCCAATCGACAAAGCCACCACCACCAGCAGTAGCAGTTGTGCTCCCTCATAAGACTAATTATACGGATTCAGAGCTTTCAATATTCGATTCTGGCTGAAAGAGACCGGTACCGATGTATTACCAAAGCACAAGGGGATAAACAACCAATGGAACGGGTTGCATCAGATTCATTTGCGTTGGCCATGCATTACAAAACTTGTTATGTGCTTTGTGACCGTAAGTGACCGTGATGTGATCGTGACAGTTACCGTGACTCGGGCGCCCCCAAGGCCAAGAACTACCTTACTTTTGAAGCACCCCTCCCCCCCTCCCCCAATTTGAGCCTACCTTTGGTAGGGAAACAAAAATTTGAAAGAGCGTTTTTCCCCGAAAAAATTGTCCTAGCACCAGCATTCTTGAACTGCCTTTATAAGCGGTGGGGGCACATGCTTTCGGAAAGGAAGGGGGCTGGGCAGGGATGCATTAGCAGGGAAAGGACCTCAGAGGCGGCCCCAGAAGGGGTTAGACAGGCGGTTGGAGGACACTGCCGAAGCGGTTGGGGGCGGTTACTGTCACAAATGCCATTGAAGCCAGCACTTGCCGCCAGGGAGACAATGGCTGGCCATAGGCTAAGTGCCCTGGCGGTCCCCCCAGCTCTCCTGCAACCGTCCCAGGCGTGCCGTTTGAAGGAAGCACACCTTGAAACAATGTTGAGCACCTCCTCGATCTTGTTGATGCGGACCGGCTTGTGCATCACCAAGTCCACGGCTGAGGTGTCGTTGTCGATGCTGTAGTGCGCCGTCACAAGGACGATGAACGTGGAGGGCCACTTCTCCTTGATGAGCTTGCTGGCCTCTAGCCCATTCATTCTTGGCATTTCGAGGTCCATCAGGATCAGGTCATATTGCTTGGCGGTTGCAGCCTCCGCGGCCTGCAAACACCGTGCGTGTATGTGTGTGTGTGTGTGTGTGTGTGTGTGTGTGTGTGTGTGTGTGTGTGTGTGTGTGTGTGTGACGCCCAAATCTTTCAAATCATGCTCAAACTGCGAGGTTCAACATCTAAGACCTGCTGCTATGCGACCAAACCATGAATTCTTGTGTTCTTGTGCCCCGTCGTCGGGTGTTGGGAGAACTGGGGTGAGTGACACTGGCATACATGCAACATGTGGTGGTGTCCGTGCTCCTACCGCACCCTGCATCCCACTGCTGTGTGCCCGTGCTGCCCTGCGTGGAGGCCCCCTTGGGCAAGTCCACTGTGCTGTAGGCGGTCACAGGGGCTGTGTGTGTGGGTGTGTGTGTGGGTGTGGGTGTGGGTGTGGGTGTGGGTGTGGGTGCTGGCGCGCGGGCGCCGGGCGCTGGCGCGCGCGCGCGTGCGGGCGTGTGTGTGTGTGTGTGTGTGTGTGTCTGTGTGTGTGTGTGTGTGTGGCTAAAAAACACGTTACGAGAACGTGCAACTTGAAAATTTATGCAAAAATGGAGCTTTTCAAGGCCGATTTTGCGGTATTTTGAACCCATAAAGAGGTCGTTGGACGCACTACTTGGGTGTAAAACCCACTAGACAGTGACCAAAGGTGATTGTTCATCATGTGTATATCAGTTTCCCTACCAATGCCCCTCTCCAAGGACCTGATAAGCACCCGTAAATGCCAAAAAAAGGCATTTTTTGGCCATTTTTGACAGATTTTGAGACCTAGGTCCGCCACTTGCGAATCCCATTCCCGGCCGCCACCGTTGAGCCTCTTGCTCAAACTCTGTGTGATTGTACTTCACACCCATAGGTACCATCCACCAAAATTTCAGCCGAATCCAAAGCACCACGACGGAGTTCTGATTTTTACCCATTTCGCGCGTGCTGCTACTGCTTGCTGCTGCTAAACCTAAAGCCCGTAACCCACCCACCCTAAGGCTTTTTGGGAATTTTGGAGGGTCAAAACGGGCCACCATAGGCGCAAAACGGGCTAAAACCACTTGTTTGAGCACCCCAAGTGGTCTAGGAACAAATTTGGAAAAAATAATTTTGGACCATTTTTGGACACACAGATGACCCCCGTGACCCTACCCTAGCACGTGCACCGTGCGCGCTGAACACCACTCTGCGGTGCCAAAATGGGGCATTGAAGGGTGATGGCAATGTGGAAAAGGCTTCAAAATGATCCCATTCATCGTTATTAATCACCACAAGGGTGCCCAATGCAATCCATGGCTATAAAACACGGCACGAGAAGGTGTCATTTGAAAAGGTCTGCAAAAGGGGTGCTCTTCAGGCTGATTTTGCGGTATTTTGGGCCCCAAAAGAGGTCGTTGAGGCCCTTGAACGGGTAAATAACACACCAAAGGATGATGAAAGGTGTTTGTTTATCACTTAGGGTAGTTCCAATGCAGATGGACCCCTTCACGCATATCCTAGGCACCCAAACTGCCAAAAAAATGGCATTTTCGGGCCATTTTTGACAGATGTTGAAACGGAAGGCCGCCACTTGCGAATCCCGTTGCCGGTCGCCATCGTCGAGTTTCTCGCTCAAACTTTGTGTGATTGTACTTCACACCCACAGGTATCATGCACCAAAATTTCAACCAAATCCAAAGCACCACAACGGAGTTCTGATTTTTCCCCATTCCGTGCGTGCTGCTGCTTGCTTGCTGCTTGCTGCTTGCTTGCTTGCTGCTGCTGCTAAACCTTGTAGGTCCACCCTAGACACTAAAAAGGGTTATAAAACCAAGACTGGTTCCGCCAGCTCGGTGACCCTAATCAAGACTGAATATTGGGACCGAGCTGGTGGGGGAGGAACATCACCTATGGTGAGGGACATCAAGAATGATTCACACATTGATGGCTCTTGACAAAGTGAAATCAGCTTGCAAATGAACCCCATCACCATGAGGCCCACTTACAAGGCTTTTTGGACTTCTGAGGGGCCAAAATGCCCAAAAAATGGGCTCAAAATGGGCTCATTTCACCTGTTTGTGCACCCCAAATGGTCTAGGATGAGGTTTGGGAAAATGCGTTTTTGACCCATTTTTGACCCATTTTTGGTCCCAAAACACCCCAAGGCATTTTTGGATTTTCGGAGGACCAAAATGGGCCACCACAAGCTCAAAACGGTCCAAAAACACTTGTTTTGGCGTCGCACATGGTCTAGGATCATTTTTGAGAAAAGTCATCTTTTTGCCCCTACTGGACCCTGTTGACCCATTTGGGCACCCACCTATTTGGGCTTGAGCTTGCAGCTTGCCGCAGCCTAGTTGGCCTAGGTATTGGGGTCTAGGCGTCCGTTTGGGCATTTCTGAGGGGTGGAAACCACAAAAAGTGGGGGGTTGTGGGTGGAGTAGGTGCCCTCGTAATCGCATTTTGAGCCATGTAGCCAAAGATATGGCCTATTCTTGGCTTGTGGCTGTCGGCATTTGGAGCTTCTAGGGGCCTCTTTGGGCCGTTTCCCGGACATATCACGGAGTTAGAGGGCCACAAAGAGCTCGTTGACACGGGGAAGTCAAGTCGCACGTGGAGTGTACCCACCATTTCCCTTCGTTTGGCCGTTTTGAATGTGTTCCGGGGCGTTTTTAGCCCAAAAAAGGCTGTTTTTGGCCCTAAACTGCAGTTTTTGAAACTGAGGTCCGCCACTTGCGAGTCCCGTTCCCGGCCGCCACCGTCGAGTTTCTCACTCAAACTTTGTGTGATTGTACTTCACACCCATAGGTATCATGCACCAAAATTTCAACCAAATCCAAAGCACCACGACTGAGTTCTGATTTTTACCCATTCCGCGCGTGCTGCTGCTTGCTTGCTGCGGCTGCTAAACCTGGTAGGTCCACCCTAGACACTAAAAAGGGCTATAAAACCAACACTGGTTCCACCAGCTCGGTGACCCTAACCATACCTCTGGTTGAGACAACGGGCAATCGGCACGCAACGGCAAGCAGTCGGAGACATGAACTCGCCCTGTGGCCCTGCCTCATCCCCAACAGGCACTGCACTGGCTCAGGGCCTTCACCAATCGTGGCTGGAGGGGGGGGGGGGCAAAGGGTTGCATACAAAGCCCCCCCCCCCCTTCCAAGGCTCCACCCCTCAGGCCTCACGGACCCGGAGAGGCAACCAAGAACATCGTGGCCCGGCGGCGGACACGATGGTTCTGGGCATAAGGGTCCAACCCATAACCCATACTCATACCCATACCCCCCACGCCCCCATGGTCACAAACCACATGTTGGATGGCGGCCACACACTGGGGTGGATGAAAAAAGGTTTGCGGGGGGGGGGGGGGGGGGAAGGGGCTCGGGTGACAAAGAGGCTGGTCTAAAAGCACTAATGATGACTCACCAGCTGTGCCGCAAAGAATTGTTTTTCAAAAAAAATTCCCCCATGATACATACCCCAAAATGATCAGCGCATCGTGGGGATCAATTTGAGCCATATATATTGGGGTACCTCAGGGCCCCCCCTAAACCTCCCCCAGCGACCCATCGGGGGCCCCCGTCACGTGAGCCCTGAAGGGGGGGGTCTGGAAAAGGGGCTCCAACGACCCCCCCCCCCCCCCCGCCCCCGCGCGCAAACCTTCTTTCATCTAGGCCCGTGGCCCACTGCAACTCCGGGGAGGGGGGCCCTTTGAGCCTGTTTCCCAGACCGCCCCCCCTCTAATTGGGCTCCAAGGGCCTAGCCCACCACAAGCACCGCAGTACATCTGAAATTGCTGAAACAGGTGATTTTACACATAAATCTGGCAAATCCGGTTCACCGCCGGTTTTTTTCCAAAAATCTGCTCCGGACCAATGTAAATGGGGAAAAATAAGGCCCGGCCCTTCGAGCCTGTTTTTCAGACCCCCCTCCCCTTATTCACACCGGCTCGAAGGGCCCCCCTCCCCGGAGTTGCAATGGACCGCTGGCCCTAGCCCTGCCTATGACCATGCGATGTCCGACTCTGCAAGTGTGTATCGCCAATGGGCAGGATTGTATGCACAGCACATGTGAATCCAGGCGGACGAACAGTGCGGGTGCGACTGTGGGGAGCTGAAGGGAAACCATGAGCCCGATGAATCAACACAAGACGGATGCACAGGCATTGGGGACAAGAAGAATGCATTTGTGGGAAGGGGGGGGGGGGTCGTTCGAGCCTCCGTTTCCGAACCGCCGCCCTCGGACAAGGGGCGGACAAGGGGCGGACAAGGGGCGGACGGGGGGCGGACAAGGGGGGGACAAGGGGTGGACAAGCTCTGCCTCCCCTGCTCCCCAGCAGCTCCCGTGAGAATAGATCAGCAAGTTAAGCTGTCAGAATACCTTTGGTCGTCTGTTTTGACACGAGATGGCACGTAGAAGTTGCCGTGCATCACACAGACAAGCGGAACGCAGGCAGTTATGACGTTGGGTGCCTGACTCACGAAACTCTCAAACTGTACTCTCAAGTGCTCTCAGGCTCCAAGTGGCTCGGGAAAGGTGTTGGCGACAGAGCCATGATGTCAGGTTTTGAAATAACCAGCATGATCCTGACCTCACGCCAGGCTCACTCAGTCCAATGTTCGCAGAATGTTTTGCCTTGCTGCCACTGCACCGCAAACCAGACCAGTACCGAGTGTTGCCTGGAGTTCAGCATACGAGGTGGCTATCGAATATTTCGACTGTCTGGGTCAGTTCTTCCCCCTCCCACGGCGCCGGGTAGTCATAGTGGGGGCTAGGGAGCTCAAGGATTGGGTAAGATTGTGCTCGCTGTCACTTTGTCTCCCGCGGCTCTGTCAACAACAGCACATATGTTATACGGGCCACCTCTCCCACCCCCGCCCCCTGCCCAAACAACATGTCCTTGGCCCGTTCAAGAACCAACGGAGTGTCAGTTGTCCAGATGTAGTGCACCGCCCCCTTCGTACTCGCCCCCATCACCAGACTTCTGTGGCCTGTCTGGGGGGGGGGGGGTACCCCAACATGCCGCCAGTACAATCCGTAGCCTTTGCCACAGCAAAGGAGGGAACCTGGCGTCCGTCCCAACTCACATCCGGATGCCGCACTCCAAGCCGCTGCAGAAAGTGTTGGATGATGAGTTGGTTGGTCTTCACGTCGTCCACGCTCAGGACCTTCAGATGCGCGAAAGGCTCCTCCGCCGCCACGATCAGCGTGTCGGACCGGGTCAGCCGTGGCGGCGGCGTCAGAAGGTCCACCAGCCGCGACCGCATCAGCGGCGCGGTCAGCAAGGGGACGTTGGGGGGCGTCCCGTGGGGCTCGCGCTGGTTCACCACCACGACCCAAGGGACGGGGGAGTCGCGCAGAATGTCCGCGTGCTCCTCCGGGTCCAGAGCCTCGGCCGCGCAGAGCACGGCGCTCAGGTTGTACTGCGGGAGGGGGCTGGAGGTCAGCATGCAGCCGACTTCGACCGAGCGGACGGTCGTGACCTGCGGGAATGAGGCGCAGAGGGACAAAGGTGAAAACATTTGACATCGGCAAGGACACGGTGGCTTAAGGAGTTTATTTGAGGAGCGGGTCCCTGCACTCTAGGCCCTCACCCAAGAACACCCGGGTGCCCTGCCGGAGGGGGGCCGTGAGTTCTCAAGCCAAGCAGTCCACGGATAGGCTGTTTCAACAATTTTCAGGGGCTTTGAAAAAAGGGGGGGGGTGCACCTAAAATTTGGGCCCTTGGAAAAAAGGGGGGGGGGGGGTTGGCAAGACTAGCCCTGTGTCCAGAATTCGAGAGTCAATGCGCCCCTGGGGAAGGCCAATACGCCGATGGGCAGCAGCGAGGGGCTGCAGAACGTCCTGCGCGGCAACAAGGAGGGGGCAGGGGAGAGCAGAGGAGAATGGAAAGGCGGAGAGCTTCGTGGGGCTCTGTGAGGGACTAACCGACTCCGAAGCGTGCACAGGGTCGTCCCAGACCCCCCGCCCCTCCACCCCCCAGCCCCCCCTCCTGCCCATCTCCCCTGCCTTTTCTTCGGTGTCTGCGGCCCAGCCAAGAATTCTCTGGCGCTGTGGCAAGGTCGTCCGCCCCGCCCTCGTGTCCAACGAATGCCATGTCCAACGAACACTTCGGACCGTATTTTTTGGGGACCCAATTAATTGGGTACCGGGTTTAGGTACCGAGTTAATTGAGTACCGAACGGCGTGTCCAACGAACACTCCTGTTCGGACCGTATGTTTTGCGGATTTGATTTTTCGCTGGACACGGGGGGGGGGGGGGGGGTCATGTGCACCTTCGGTTCTCCCATCTTGGGAGTTCCAACAGCGATTGATGGCCTTGGCGGACGCTTGAGCACTAACCGTCGCCCACCCTTTGTGCTGTCCCTTTCCCCCCATTCCCCCTCTCCCCCCTCCTCCCCCCTGTGCTTCCCCTCATGCCCATCCCGATCCGCTTTTGCTGCTCGTTCAATGAACTCTGCGCATGCGGGAGTACGCACACCTCCATCCCAAGTGCTTCGCAGTGCTGCCTCACGAACGTTTCTTGCACCCCTTGTGGGCCCACCAGCAGCACGGACTTCCCCATGGTCTCCATCGGGGCTGCCTTTCGCTCCCACGGGCCTTGGAGGGTGAAGGAGAACTTGGAGCCCACGTCCCTCTCGCTCTCGAGCGCCAGCTCCGTACCCATGGCGTTGCACAGGTACTGCGTAATCACCAGCCCCAGGCCGGTCCCCTGCTTGTTCATCTGCTTGTTTGTCAAGTGCACCTGCGGAGGAATCAATAGGCATGCACAGGGCTGCGTTTGAGGGCGAGGGAGGCTGAAGGGAGGCTTTGAACACCGGGTACACTTTGCACAAAATTTTTTGCAAGCCCCCCCCCCCCCTTGTCCAAACAACGCGAGGTGTTGTTTGCGCAACTTTTGGAACCATGTCCTACTTTGCCTTTTATAAATACCCCCTGTGTGACATAAAGTCCATCTCTGGTTTCTTTACGGGGCCCTGGACAGTCACCCGTTTATCCTTCACCGCAGGATGCAGTGTCGGTCTTCTCCTTCTTCTCATGAAGGCCCGCCAAGCCGCTGTCTTGACCCCACCATTTCTGTCTCTCCATGGCGGCGGGTTGTGGTGGTCAAGACATTAAGGATCCATACGGCATTAACCTTCGCTCAGACCCCAGCCCGTGGTGTGGCGCCCGCGCTGCAGGCCCCAGGTGGCGGTCTCGGCGATTACCCCCCGCCGGTTTGCTCAAGCGAAGTATGGCACTCACCACTGGGGTCTGCTTAGCCCTGTCAGGAGGACCCCAGCAACTAGGTCACTCAACTGATCACAGCGATGCCCGGCTCCCGGACACCATCGGGAACCATCCCCAACACCGCTGCGGGCTGTCGGACGAGCCCCGCTGTCTAAACAACACGAGGCGTTGTTTCTGCAACTTTTTGGGCCCGAACCATTGCTTGGCCAGAGAACGACGATGGTCATCATTCTCCAGAGTCACTCTGGCATTCCAACAGTACTTCATGAATCACGCGACGGAGTCGCGACACACATTGTCCGTGCTGTCCAGCAAGGCGCCGGTAGGCACCGCCACCAATTGGGTTTCGGGTCAGGACCGCGCCTCTAAGCCACGTCAGGATGACTCTTGATTACCCTCCTGCCCTTCCAAATGGGCTGGAGTGGAGTGGCCTGGAGTATAGTGGGCTGGAGTATAGTGGGCTGGAGTATAGTGGGCTGGAGTATAGTGGGCTGTAGTATAGTGGATTGGAGTATAGTGGGCTGGAGTATACTGGGGTGGAGTATAGTGGGCTGGAGTATAGTGGGTTGCAGTATAGTGGGCTGGAGTATAGTGGGCTGGAGTATAGTGGGCGGGAGTATAGTGGGTTGCAGTATAGTGGGCTGGAGTATAGTGGGTTGCAGTATAGTGGGTTGCCGTCTAGTGGGCTGGAGCATATTGGTTTGCAGTATAGTGGGTTGGAGTATAGTGGGGTGGAGTATAGTGGGCTGCAGTATAGTGGGCTGGAGAAAAGCGGGATGGAGTATAGTGGCCTGGAGTATAGTGGGTTGGAGTATAGTGGGCTGGAGTATAGTGGGCTGGAGCATAGTGGGCAGGAGGATAGTGGGCTGGAGTATAGTGGGTTGCAGTATGGAGGGCCGAAGTATAGTGGGCTGGGGTATAGTGTGCTGGAATATAGTGGGCCGAAGTATAGTGGGCTGCAGTATGGTGGGCTGCAGTATAGTGGTTTGGAGTATAGTGGGTTGCAGTATAGAGGGCCGAAGTATAGTGGGTCGAAGTATAGTGGGCCGGACTATAGTGGGCTGGCGTATAGTGGGCTGGAGTATAGTGGGCTGCAGTATAGTGGGCTGGAGTATAGTGGGCTGCAGTATAGTGGGCTGGAGTATAGTGGGCTAGAGTATAGTGGGTTGGAGTATAGTGGGCCGAAGTATAGTGGGTCGGACTATAGTGGGCCGGGCCCAAACGACGAGCCCTACGATACGCGCACCGAGACGGCACGTGACCGAGAAGGTGGCACCACGATGGTGCCCGAGCGAGACGGCGACGTTCGCTGATGGCACGTGAGGCGGTGAGTACCGCCGATGACTCGTCACCTCTGCACGGGGTGTTACGGAGGGTGGCGGAGCGCCAGGTGCAGACCCCGCCATGGTGCCTCGAGTATTGGCCTGGAGGACACACCATGGCCAGGCTGGCGCACGAAGACCGTGCAGCGCCACGGTGGCGCTTTGCCCTGAGGGTTGCGCCACGACAACGCACGCGTACGTTGACTGCACCACGGTGGTACATCACTGATCTGGCGCCACGTCGGCGCAAGGCTGTCTGGGCAGCACCGCGGTGGCGCACGTGTACGTTGGCGGCCCCACGATGGCGCTCTGCCACTGAGCTGGCGCCACGGAGGCATAGGGCTGTCTAGGCAGTGCCACGACGGCGCCGTGCCCCTAACACTGCGCCACGGCGGCACACGTGCACGTTGGCTGCACCACGTTGGCGCTGGATTGTTTGGGCGGCGCCCCGGCGGCGCTCTACCGAGAAGGCCGCTCCGCGACGGCGCTCTGCCCAGAAGGCCGCGCCACGACGGCGCACGGGTACGTTCGCGGCACCACGATGGTGCCCTGCCACTGAGCCCGCGCCATGTCGGCGCAGAGCTGTCGGGGCAGGCGCCAAGTGGCGTCTGACGGTCGGGGGGAGGCCACGTATGTGCATCTGTCCCCAACAGGACTGCATGTTTGGCCCAGGGAGGGTTCCTGGACGGTTGGCGGGCGGGGTGGGCCCGGCCTGACACAGGGAAGACGCACGACAAATCGAGGCGTATCACGACTGGCTTCGAGCGTGGCAGTGCGTGTGGGCAATCCGTCCCACAGCTACCATCCTGAAGGTTTTTAGACTGCCGCCAGGTCACCAGGCTGGAGTATAGTGGGCTGGAGTATAGTGGGCTGGAGTATAGTGGGCTGGTGTATAGTGGATTGCAGTATGTTGGCCGAAGTATAGTGGGCTGGAGTATAGTGGGCTGGAGTATAGTGGGCTAGAGCATCGTGGGCTGTAGTTTAGTGGGCTGGAGTATAGTGAGTATAGGGGGCTGGAGTATAACGGGCCGGAGCATAGTGGGCTGGAGTTTAGTGGGCCGAAGTATAGTGGGCTGGAGTATAGTGGGCTGGAGTATAGGGGGGTGGAGTATAGTGGGCTGAAGTGTAGTTGGCCGAAGTATAGTGGGCTGAAGTATAGTGGGCTGCAGTATGGTGGGCTGGAGTATCGTGGGCTGGAGTAGCATGGGCTGGGGTATAGTGGGCCAAAGTATAGTGGGCTGGAGTATCGTGGGCTGGAGTATCGTGGGCTGGAGTATAGTGGGCTGGGGTATAGTGGGCTCGAGTATAGTGGGCTGGAGTATAGTGGGCTGGAGTATAGTGGGTTGCGGTGTAGTGAGCCAAAGTGCAGTGGGCTGGAATATAATGGGCTGGAGTATAGTGGGCTGGAGTATGATGGGCTGGAGTGTAGTGGGCTGGAGTATAGTGGGCTGGAGTATAGTGGTTTGCAGTATAGTGGGCCGGAGTATATGGGCTGGAGTATAGTGGGCTGGAGTATAGTGGGCTGCAGTATCGTGGGCTGGAGTATAGTGGGCTGGAGTATAGTGGGCTGGAGTATAGTGGGTTGCAGTATAATGGGCTGGGGTATAGTGGGCTGGAGTATAGTGGGCTCCAGTGTAGCGGGCTGGAGCATAGTGGGTTGCAGTATAGTGGGCCGAAGTATAGTGGGCTGGAGTTTAGTGGGGTGGAGTGTAGTGGGCTGGAGTATAGTGGGTTGGCGTATAGCGGGCTGGGGAATAGTGGGCTGGAGTATAGTGGGCTGGAGTATAGTGGGCTGGAGTATAGTGGGCTGGAGTATAGTGGATTGGAGTATAGTGGGCTGGAGTATAGTGGGCTGGAGTATAGTGGGCTGGAGTATCGTGGTCTGGAGTATAGTGGGCCAAAGTATAGTGGGCCGAAGGATAGTGGGCTGGAGTATCGTGGGCTGGAGTATCTTGGGCTGGAGTATAGTGGGCTAAAGTATAGTCGGCAGGAGGATAGTGGGCTGGAGTATAGTGGGCTGGAGTATAGTGGGCTGGAGTATAGTGGGCCGAAGTGTAGTGGGCTGGAGTATCGTGGGCTGGAGTATCTTGGGCTGGAGTATGGTGGGCTGGAGTATAGTGGGCTAAAGTATAGTGGGCAGGAGGATAGTGGGCTGGAGTATAGTGGGCTGGAGTAAAGTGGGTTGCAGTATAGTGGGCTGGAGTATAGTGGGCTGGAGTATCGTGGGCTGGAATATAGTGGGCTGGAGTATAGTGGGCCGAAGTAAAGTGGGCTGGAATATCGTGGGCTGGAGTATCTTGGGCTGGAGTATGGTGGGCTGGATTATAGTGGGCTAAAGTATAGTGGGCAGGAGGATAGTGGGCTGGAGTATAGTGGGCTGGAGTATAGTGGGCTAAAGTATAGTGGGCAGGAGCATACTGGGCTGGAGTATAGTGGGCAGGAGTATAATGGGCTGGATTATAGTGGGCCGGAGTATAGTGGCCTGGAGTATAGTTGGCCAAAGTATAGTGGGCTGGAGTGTAGTGGGCTGGAGTATAGTGGGATGGAGTATCGTGGGCTGGAGTATAGTGGGCTGGAGTATAGTGGGCCGAAGTATAGTGGGCTGGAGTATCGTGGGCTGGAGTATCTTGGGCTGGAGTATGGTGGGCTGGAGTATAGTGGGCTAAAGTATAGTGGGCAGGAGGATAGTGGGCTGGAGTATAGTGGGCTGGAGTATAGTGGGCTGGAGTATAGTGGGCCGAAGTATAGTGGGCTGGAGTATAGTGGGTTGGAGTATAGTGGGGTGGAGTATAGTGGGTTGCAGTATAGTGGGCTACAGTATAGTGGGCTAGAGTATAGTGCGCTGGAGTGTAGTGCGTTGCAGTATATTGCGCCGAAATATAGTGGGAGAGTGGGCTGGAGTATCGTGGGCTGGAGTATCTTGGGCTGGAGTATAGTGGGCTGGAGTATAGTGGGCTAAAGTATAGTGGGCAGGAGTATACTGGGCTGGAGTATAGTGGGCAGGAGTATAATGGGCTGGATTATAGTGGGCCGGAGTATAGTGGCCTGGAGTACAGTTGGCCAAAGTATAGTGGGCTGGAGTATAGTGGGCTGGAGTATAGTGGGCTGGAGTATCGTGGGCTGGAATATAGTGGGCTGGAGTATAGTGGGCCGAAGTATAGTGGGCTGGAATATAGTGGGCTGGAGTAACGTGGGCTGGAGTATCGTGGGCTGGAGTATAGTGGGCTGGAGTTTAGTGGGCTGGAGCATACTGGGCTCAAGTATAGTGGGCTGGAGTATGGTGGGTTGCAGTATAGTGAGCCGAAGCACAGTGGGCTGGAGTGTAGTGGGCTCGAGTATAGTGGGCTGGAGTATATCGGGCTGGAGTATAGTGGGTTGCAATATAGTGGGCTGGAGTGTAGTGGGCTGGAGTATAGTGGGCTGCAGTATCGTGGGCTGGAGTATAGTGGGCTGGAGTATAGTGGGTTGCAGTATAGTGGGCCAAAGTATAGTGGGCAGGAGTATACTGGGCTCAAGTATAGTGGGCAGGAGTATAATGGGCTGGATTATAGTGGGCCGGAGTATAGTGGCCTGGAGTACAGTTGGCCAAAGTATAGTGGGCTGGAGTATAGTGGGCTGGAGTATAGTGGGCTGGAGTATCGTGGGCTGGAATAAAGTGGGCTGGAGTATAGTGGGCCGAAGTATAGTGGGCTGGAATATAGTGGGCTGGAGTAACGTGGGCTGGAGTATCGTGGGCTGGAGTATAGTGGGCTGGAGTTTAGTGGGCTGGAGCATAGTGGGCTCAAGTATAGTGGGCTGGATTATGGTGGATTGCAGTATAGTGAGCCGAAGCACAGTGGGCTGGAGTGTAGTGGGCTCGAGTATAGTGGGCTGGAGTATATCGGGCTGGAGTATAGTGGGTTGCAATATAGTGGGCTGGAGTGTAGTGGGCTGGAGTATAGTGGGCTGCAGTATCGTGGACTGGAGTATAGTGGGCTGGAGTATAGTGGGTTGCAGTATAGTGGGCCAAAGTATAGTGTGCTTGAGTATAGTGAGGTCGGGTATAGTGGGCTGGAGTATAGTGGGCTCGAGTGTTGTGGGCTGGTGTATAGTGGCCTGGGGTATAGTGCGTTGCAGTATAGTGGGCCGAAGTATAGTGGGCTGGAATATAGTGGGCTGGAGTATAGTGGGCTGGAGTAAAGTGGGTTGCAGTATAGTGGGCCGAAGTATAGTGGGCTGGAGTATAGTGGGTTGGAGTATAGTGGGCTGGAGTATAGTGGGCTGGAGTATAGTGGGCTTGAGTATAGTGAGCTGGGGTATAGTGGGCTGAAGTATGGTGGGCTAGAGTATAGTGGGCTAGAGTATAGTGCGCTGGAGTGTAGTGCGTTGCAGTATATTGCGCCGAAGTATAGTGGGATAGTGGGCTGGGCTGTAGTGGGCTGGAGTATAGTGGGCTCGAGTGTAGTGGGCTGGATTATAGTGGGTTGTAGTATAGTGGGCCGAAGTATAGTGGGCTGGAGTATAGTTGGCTGGAGTATAGTGGACTGCAGTATCGTGGGCTGGCGTATAGTGGGCTGGAGTATAGTGGGTTGGAGTATAGTGGGCTGAAGTATAGTGGGCTTGAGTATAGTGAGCTGGGGTATAGTGGGCTGAAGTATGGTGGGCTCGAGTGTAGTGGGCTGGTGTATAGTGGCCTGGAGTATAGTGCGTTCCAGTATAGTGGGCCGAAGTATAGTGGGCTTGAATATAGTGGGCTGGAGTATAGTGGGCTCGAGTATAGTGGGCTGGAGTGTAGTGGGTTGCAGTATAGTGGGCCGAAGTATAGTGGGCTGGAGTATAGTGGGCTGTATAGTGGGGTGGAGTATAGTGGGTTGCAGTATAGTGGGCCGAAGTATAGTGGGATGGAGTATAGTGGGCTGGAGTATAGTGGGTTGGGATATAGTGGGGTGCGGATCAGTGGGTTGGGGTATGGTGGGCGGGAGTATAGTGGCCTGGAGTATAGTGGACTGCAGTATAGTGGGCTGGAGTATAGTGGGCTGAAGTGGAGTGGGCTGCAGTAGTGGGCTGGAGTACAGTGGGCTGGAGTATAGTGCGGTGGAGTATCGTGGGCTGGAGTATAGTGGGCTGGAGTATAGTGGGCTAGAGTATAGTGGGCTGGACTATAGTGAGTATAGTGGGCTGGAGTGTAGTAGGCTGGAGTATCGTGGGCTGGAGTAGCGTGGGCTGCAGTATAGTGGGCCGAAGTATAGTCGGCTGGAGTATCGACGGCCGGAGTATCGTGGGTTAGAGTATCGTGGGCTGGAGTATAGTGGGCTGGAGTATAGTGGGCTGGAGAATAGTGGGTTGGAGTATAGTAAGCCGAAGTACAGTGGGCTGGAGTATAGTGGCCCGGAGTATAGTGGACTGCAGTATAGTGGGCTGGAGTATAGTGGCCTGCAGTATAGTGGGCTGGAGTATAGTGGGCTGGAGTATACTGGGCTGGAGTATACTGGGCTGGAGTATAGTGGGCTGCAGTATAGTGGGCTGGACTATAGTGGGCTGGAGTATAGTGGGCTGGAGTATAGTGGTTTGCAGTATAGTTGGCGGAAGTAGAGTGGGCTGGGGTATAGTGAGCTGGAGTATAGTGGGCTGCAGTATACTGTGCTGGAGTATCGTGGGCTGGAGTAGCGTGGGCTGGAGTATAGTGGGCGGAAGTATAGTGGGCTGGAGTATCATGGGCTGGAGTATCGTGGGTTGGAGTATAGTGGGCTGGGGTATAGTGAGCTGGAGTAAAGTGGTCTGCAGAATAGTAGGTTGTGGTATAGTGAGCCGAAGTACCGTGGGCTGGAATATAGTGGGCTGGAGTATAGTGGGCTGGAGTATAGTGGGCTGGAGTATAGTGGGCTGGAGTATATTGGGTTGCAGTATAGCGGGCCGAAGTATAGTGGGCTTGAGTATGGTGGGCTGGGGTATAGTGGGCTGGAGTATAGTGTCTTGCAGTATATTGGGTTGGAGTATAGTGGGCTGGAGTAGAGTGGGCTGGAGTATAGTGGGCTGGATTATAGTGGGCCGGAGTATAGTGGGTTGCAGTATAGTGGGCTGGAGTATAGTGGGTTGGGGTATAGTGGGTTGCAGTATAGTGGGCCGAAGTATACTGGGTATGGTGGGCTGGGGTATAGTGGCCTGGAGTATAGTGTCTTGCAGTATAGTGGGTTGGAGTATAGTGGGCTGCAGTATAGTGGGCTGGAGTATAGTGGGCTGGAGTATAGAGGGTTGCAGTATAGTGGGCTGGAGTATAGTGGGCTCGAGTATAGTGGGTTGCAGTATAGTGGGCCGAAGTATGGTGAGCTTGACTATGGTGGGCTGGGATATAGTGGGCTGGAGTATAGTGGGCTCGAGTGTACTGGGCTGGAGTATAGTGGCCTGGAGTATGGTGGGTTGCAGCATAGTGGGCCGAAGTATAGTAGGCTGAAGTATAATGGGCTGGAGTACAGTGGGCTGGAGTACAGTGGGCTGGCGAATAGTGGATTGCAGTATAGTGGGCTTGAGTATAGTGGGCTGGAGTGTAGTAGGCTGGAGTATCGTGGGCTGGAGTAGCGTGGGCTGGAGTATAGTGGGCCGAAGTATAGTCGGCTGGAGTATCGACGGCCGGAGTATCGTGGGTTAGAGTATCGTGGGCTGGAGTATAGTGGGCTGGAGTATAGTGGGCTGGAGAATAGTGGGTTGGAGTATAGTAAGCCGAAGTACAGTGGGCTGGAGTATAGTGGCCCGGAGTATAGTGGACTGCAGTATAGTGGGCTGGAGTATAGTGGCCTGCAGTATAGTGGGCTGGAGTATAGTGGGCTGGAGTATAGTGGGCTGGAGTATACTGGGCTGGAGTATAGTGGGCTGCAGTATAGTGGGCTGGACTATAGTGGGCTGGAGTATAGTGGGCTGGAGTATAGTGGTTTGCAGTATAGTTGGCGGAAGTAGAGTGGGCTGGGGTATAGTGAGCTGGAGTATAGTGGGCTGCAATATATTGTGCTGGAGTATCGTGGGCTGGAGTAGCGTGGGCTGGAGTATAGTGGGCGGAAGTATAGTGGGCTGGAGTATCATGGGCTGGAGTATCGTGGGTTGGAGTATAGTGGGCTGGGGTATAGTGAGCTGGAGTAAAGTGGTCTGCAGAATAGTAGGTTGTGGTATAGTGAGCCGAAGTACCGTGGGCTGGAATATAGTGGGCTGGAGTATAGTGGGCTGGAGTATAGTGGGCTGGAGTATAGTGGGCTGGAGTATATTGGGTTGCAGTATAGCGGGCCGAAGTATAGTGGGCTTGAGTATGGTGGGCTGGGGTATAGTGGGCTGGAGTATAGTGTCTTGCAGTATATTGGGTTGGAGTATAGTGGGCTGGAGTAGAGTGGGCTGGAGTATAGTGGGCTGGATTATAGTGGGCCGGAGTATAGTGGGTTGCAGTATAGTGGGCTGGAGTATAGTGGGTTGGGGTATAGTGGGTTGCAGTATAGTGGGCCGAAGTATACTGGGTATGGTGGGCTGGGATATAGTGGCCTGGAGTATAGTGTCTTGCAGTATAGTGGGTTGGAGTATAGTGGGCTGCAGTATAGTGGGCTGGAGTATAGTGGGCTGGAGTATAGAGGGTTGCAGTATAGTGGGCTGGAGTATAGTGGGCTCGAGTATAGTGGGTTGCAGTATAGTGGGCCGAAGTATGGTGAGCTTGACTATGGTGGGCTGGGATATAGTGGGCTGGAGTATAGTGGGCTCGAGTGTACTGGGCTGGAGTATAGTGGCCTGGAGTATGGTGGGTTGCAGTATAGTGGGCCGAAGTATAGTAGGCTGAAGTATAGTGGGCTGGAGTACAGTGGGCTGGAGTACAGTGGGCTGGCGAATAGTGGATTGCAGTATAGTGGGCTGGAGTATAGTGGCCTGGAGTATAGTGGGTTGCAGTATAGTGGGCCGAAGTATAGTGGGCTGAAGTATAGTGGGTTGGAGTATAGTGGGCTGGAGTATAGTGCGCTGGAGTATAGTGGGCTGGAGTATAGTGGGTTGCTGTTAGTGGGCCGAAGTATCGTGGGGTGGAGTATAGTGGGCTGGAGTATAGTGGCCTGGAGTATAGTGGGTTGTAGTATAGTGCGCCGAAGTATAGTGGGCTGAAGTATACTGGGCTCAAGTATAGTGGGCTGGAATATAGTGGGTTGGGGCATAGTGGGCTGGGGAATAGTGGGTTGGAGTATAGTGGCCTGTAGTGTAGTGGCCTGGAGTATAGTGGGTTGCAGTATAGTGGGCTGGAGTGTAGTGGGCTGCAGTGTCGTGTGCTGGAGTACAGTGGGCTGTAGCATAGTGGGTTGGAGTATAGTGGGCTGCACTGTAGTTGGCTGGGTTATAGTGGCCTGGGGTATAGTGGGTTGCAGTACAGTGGGCCGAAGTATGGTGGGCTGGAGTATAGTGGGCTAGAGTATAGTGGGTTGGAGTATAGTGGGCTGGGGAATAGTGGGTTGGAGTAGAGTGGCCTGGAGTGTAGTGGCCTGGAGTATAGTGGGTTGCAGTATAGCCGGGCGAAGTATAATGGGCTGGAGTATAGTGGGCTGGAGTATAGGGGGCTGGAGTATAGTGGCCTGGAATACAGTGGGTGGCAGTATAGTTGCCCGAGGTATACTGGGCTGGAGTATACTGGGCTGGAGTATACTGGGCTGGAGTATAGTGGGCTGGAGTATAGTGGCCTGGAGTATAGTGGGCTGCAGTAGAGTGGGCCGAAGTACAGTGGGCTGGAATATTGTGAGACTGAGTATGGTGGCCTGGAGTATAGTGGGGTTGAGTATAGTGGGCTGGAGTATAGTGGGTTGCAGCATAGTGGGCCGAAGTATAGTGGGCTGGAGTATAGTGGGCTGGAGTATAGTGGGCTGCAGTATCGTGGGCTGGAGTTTAGTGGGCGGGAGTATAGTGGGCTGGAGTATGGTGGGTTGCAGTATGGTGGGCCGAAGTATAGTGGGTTGGAGTATAGTGGCCTGCAGTATAGTGGGCCGAAGTATAGTGGGCTGCAGTACAGTGGGCTGGAGTATGGTGGGGTGGAGTATAGTGGGTTGGGGTATAGTGGGCTGGGAAACAGTGGGTTGGAGTATAGTGGGCTGGAGTACAATGGCCTGGAGTATAGTGGGTTGCAGTATAGTGGGTCGGAATATAGTGGGCTGGAGTATAGTGGGCTGGAGTGTAGTGGGCTGCAGTATCGTGGGCGGGAGTACAGTGGGCTGGAGTATAGTGGGCTCGAGTATAGTGGGTTGCAGTATAGTGGGCCGAAGTATAGTGGGCTGGAGTATAGTGGGCTGGAGTATAGTGGGCTGGAGTATAGTGCGTTGGAGTATAGTGGGCTAGGGAATAGTGGGCTGGAGTATAGTGGGTTGCAGTCTAGTGGCCTGGAGTACAGTGGGTTGCAGTATAGTTGCCCGAGGTATAGTGGGGTGGAGTATACTGGGCTGGGGTATAGTGGGCTGGAGTATAGTGGGCTGGAGTACAGTGGGCTGGAGTATAGTGGCCTGGAGTATAGTGGGTTGCAGTAGAGTGGGCCGAAGCACAGTGGGCTGGAGTATAGTGGGCTGGAGTATTGTGGGCCGAAGTATAGTGTGCTGGAGTATAGCGGGTTGGGGTATAGTGGGCTGGGGAATAGTGGGCTGGAGTATAGTGGGCTGGAGTATCGTGGGTTGAAGTATAGTGGGCTGGATGATAGTGGCCTCGAGTATAGTGGGTTGCAGTATAGTGGGCCGAAGTATAGTGGGCTGGAGTATAGTGGGCTGGAGTATAGTGGGTTGGGGTATAGTGGGCTGGGGGATAGTGGGCTGGAGTATACTGGGCTGGACAATAGTGGGTTGGAGTATAGTGGGCTGGGGAATAGTGGGCTGGAGTATAGGGGGCTGGAGTAGGTGCGCATTGCAGCCTGTTTCCGAACCGTTGTTTGGACGTTGTGGCAAGGGCAAGAGCAGTCATCGGCAGGGGTATCCGCACTGTGCGTGAACCGAGCGCACACCGTGCCTGCTTTTGGAGTAAACCCAGGGCCAATGGTCCCCCCTCAGATGCCTCAAAATGGTGTCCCTTGGAGGTCTGTGGAGTATGCCGAGATTATCCCGGGCGATTTCGAGTGATGTTAGAAAGTGTCGAGGGTTGCTGTACATTCTTGGAGGCTTGCTGTTACTTCTTGGTGGCTTGTGGTTAACTCCTGGAGGCTTCCTAATAACTCCTGGAGGCTCCTGGAGGCTTGCTGTTAATTCCTAAATAGCTGCTGTTAAATCCTGGAGGGTTGTTGTTTGTTCTTGGAAGCTAGCTGCCAATTCTCAAACGGTTGCCGTCAATTCCTTGTGGCTTGCTGTTAATTCCTAGACCGTTATGCTACTTCTTGCAGGCCTGCCGTTAAGTCTTGGAAGCTTCTTGTTCATTCATGGAGGCTCGCAGTTCCATCTTGGAGGCTTGCTGCTATTTCTTGCTCCCAGCACAAACACAACCGTTGCAATGGGTTACACAATTCAAAGAGGATGCACCACCCCTTCACGAGGTCTCGAGCAGGCCTTTGCTTAGCCACGGGAGGGGGGGGGGGATGAGAAGGGCAGGCACCAACTTTTTTGCTAGAGGCACAGCTCTTGGCCTACCCTCATGGTGGTTGGCGGTTGGCGGCGGGTGAGCCCCTTGGGACCACGTTTTTTAACTAAGAAAAGAAATCTTGTCCACTAAAAAACGTCCTGATTATGGGAGGGGGCAAACATCAGGCTGTTCCGGGTGTGCTCGCTGCAGAAGTGGCGCACGGCGTGCTGGGTACACTGCCACCCACTGAGGGATGGCTGGCCCATGGGGGGGATGGGATTGGTTGGTGGGTCCAAAGGCAACAAAAAGTTTCTGTGCCTGAATTGGGCCCCTGATTTTTTTTGCTCTCCATTGAAATGTTCATTTTTCGCGAGAGGAACATTTCTTCGGTCTTTGGTGGGTGGGTGGGTGGTTTGGCCTGAGTGGCTGCCCCCCCCCCCCCCCCCCCCACCGCACCCCATCCCTGGTTAAGCACATTCCTGCACCCACCACTCCACAATCAGCCACGAATGTAGACCGTTTGAGTTCGTTCCCATGACCTACCACAGGGGGAATAGTTTGAGGGTTTTTTTTTTTGAACGGCCAAAATTAACCTGAAAAACTTTTGGTACTACTCCTTAGAAATGAAGGGGGAAATTGGTATAAGGTCCCTTGTTGTTGTTTCCTAGTGGTTACTGTTATTTCCTGGTGGGCTCTGGATAGTCACTGGATGGGCTCCTGTGCACACATTTTGGCGCATAGCATGCCTTAAATTGAAGGAAATACTTCGGAGGCGGGAGGGCTTCCAAATTTGTCCACATCAATTTTGTCCCCACCTAAATTTTTCCTCCCGTGGTATTCCATATCTCTGGGGTCAAGAGTGGGGATCCTGACCTCAGGGCACCGCCACAGCGCAGCAAACTCCCCAGCACCTGCCCAAATTCCTTCATAATGCACTGGCGCTGGGCCTGGGAAATGCCAATGCCGGTGTCGGTCACCGCGAAATGCACCGCGAACTCCTCTCCGACCTCCTCCACCCGGACCTCCAGAGAGACAACGCCGGCGTCGGTGAACTTGACGGCGTTCGAAAGCAGATTGAGCAGCACTTGGCGGAGGCGGGACTCGTCCCCGACAATGGTGACGTCGGAGGGGAGCACGTACCCCATGTCCAGTTTCTTTGACTTTGGGAGGGAGGAGATGCACGCGAAGGCCGACTCGATGCACTGCCGCAGGTCGAATGGGTTGTGATCGAGATGCATCTTGCCCTGCTGGAGTTTGGCAAAGTCAAGGATGTCGTTGACGATGCGAAGGTTGTGCTCTGCACAACTGCTGATATTCTCGACCATCTCCATCTAAGCGGTGACAGATGCACTTGCGGTAGGTGCCACTTGGGGTGCACTACTCGCACGTTTCTCGGGAGGCGGCTAAAAGGAGAGGGGGGGAGGCGCCATAAACAGTGAAAAATCGTGCGACTTTGCGTGCACAGCGTCTGTATCAGGGGGGCATGAGCAACGAACACATAAACCGCATTTTCAGAGCGTTCGCGCCGTAAAAAAACGTCTAAAAAAGGAAAATATTCCACCTATTGGCTATTTCCCAAAAACAATGGGGAAAGACATCAACTTTGCTATCAAGGCAGGGCAAAACTATGAGTTCAAGAATGCTTTACTGTAAATTTCGCGGTCGCTGACACTGCAACTACAACAAGAGCAATGTTGAGCTAGGTGTAAAACAGGCTCTATACATTTCTAAGTCAATGGGGGGAAATGGATGCGCACGCTTGGCCGGCCGCCAATTGCTTTTGGGGGGGGGGGGGGCTCCCATCTCATGGTGTACCCCCCCCCTTTAGACCCCCCCCCAAGAGGGGAGATGGGATGGGAGGTGGGGAGGCCAAATTTTTCAACAAAAAGTGTGTTTTCATGCTTGAGGCAAGCCGTAAATAAACGCTATTTTTTGGCCATTTGAATAGTGAATAGTAAAGTGTTTATTTTTGTGCAAAATTTTGTGTTTTTTTTTAAAATTTGTTGTTTTTTTTGTTTTTTTTTTGGAGGGATGTTGATTATTGGAGTGTGTTTCCGCCCAAAAACGATTAGAAAAATAAACCCCCATTCCAATTCTTCCTTCCTTCCCGGCGCCCCCCACCCGTGTATGGAACCTTGTGTAAGTGACATATACCCAAATGACGACCATCAAGCCAAATGAGGCAACCCAAGACCTTCTTCCCCAATCAATGCAAAAATATGTGAAAACAGAAATAAACATCAATAAACAGCGGTTCTCGGCGAAAAACGGGCGTTTTTTCGGAGGAAAAAAATGTATAATTGCGTTTAATTCCCATTTGAATAGTGAATTGAATAGTGGTTAATTAAAGCTTGGCTTGAGGCCAAAGGAAATGGTTCGTTCTCAACGAAAGTCCCAATACTCCCTTTCTCCCCCTATGCACCTATGCACAAGGAGTTTGGGCAAGAGGCGTTACACCTGCAGGAGGCAGACAATGTAGCACAAGCACCTGATTGATACCCTTATGCCACAGACAACTCCTGCAGACCACAATGACTACAAAAAAAAAATGTTGGTAGGCTGCAAGCCCTGTTCAACCGCACAGCATCGCGTATGCATTGTAGCCTCCCCATCTCATGGCAAACACCCGCCCCCCGTTCATGCATATTCACCACGCAGCCCCTCCCATCTCATGGCAACCCCCCCCCCCCCCCCCCAAAGAGGCGGATGAGATGGGAGCCCCCCCCCCCCATAACCAAATGGCGGATGCCCCCTATGCAACCCAGTCATGCTCTTTTCTTGTCCCAAAATTAAGCCCAGAAACGCAAACAAGGCTAATAGGAGAAACTCTTTTTCGAGCATAAAGTTGGGGCTTCACCCGTTTTGGAAAACCATTTTCACAGCCAGGAGGTGCCGTAAACATTTACGGCGGAAGGGCCATAAAATTTTACGGCAGAAATGCCGTAAAAATTCACAGACAAAGCACGAGAAATTGGACCATGGTGACACACAGGCCGTAAAATAGGACGTAAAATGTTGTTCCTGAAGGTGAATATCACGGGGAATTTTTTTTCGATTTTTTTTTCGTTCGGGCCGCTTTGCGGCCCGATTTCTGAGCCAGGTCTGGTCTTCAGACTGCCACTTTAGAAAAGCTCTGTTACAGGAGCTCCTTTCCCTGACCCCCCCCCCCCCCCGGGGTTAGGGTTAGGTCGAACGAGCGGTTAGGTCGAACGAGCCCCCCCGCCCCCTTCCCCCCAACAAACCTTTTTCCCGCCTCCCTTGGGCATCTCTAACACAGAAGCAAAGCCAACTGCATTTGCACAGGGAACTTGGACACACATATACAGATATGGAGTGGAAGGCTCGCAAGGGCGGGGTGTCGTGCAGGGGAGACAATGAAGGCTCCATATCGCCTTTTGGCAAATTGCCACAAGTCCGGGCAATGCACAAGAGACTCGGAGGGAAGTACACCGTGTAGAGCACAATAGAGCGACCTCCTTGGGCTTCCTGGACTTCACGGTTTCAGTCGGGTAGCTGCAGGGCGTGCTTAGGTTCTTAGCGGATAGCTACCTGGCTGTCTGAAATTCAGGCGACCAGGCGCCTGTAGTGATGTCTGGGGACGGGAGGTACAGCGCAACAGCAACAAAACCACAATGACCAATCGAACTAGGGGAACCCCTTTTTTGGTTCAGACCTTGGCAAGCTGGCAAAGCCCTCTTACCACACAGTACTCGAGAGATTTCTCGGAATCAGAAACCAGAGCAGTCCAGTACTACAATTGTCCCACAGCTCAGTGTGGTGGCAGACAGGACTCGAAGGTAGGGGAACCTGTTAGAAAACGCGCAGGAATTGCATCGCAATGGCGAGAAATACCTGGGCTGGGGTGGCCTTTAATTCATCTTTCAGTATTTCCGACATCCCCAAGATCCCATTCAGCGGGGTCCGCAGCTCGTGGCTCACCTTTGCAACGAACAAAGACATGCTTTCAATCCGCTCCGCAAGCTGCAGGCGCATGGACACCATCCCCTGGACGACCGACACCAGCTGGTTGAATTTGTCCAGCATCTCGTGCGGCACGCTATCTCGGGGCTTTGTATCGATGATGCACACGGTCCCGATGACGTGCCTGCAGGCAAACGGTAGGGAGCAATTGGCACGTTCCGTCACAGACTGCCCACACCCTCCAGCCTGGCTGCACCCGAACGGTCCCTGGAACTGACATCAATGACCATTCAAATGGCACCACAAGGAACACAGGAAAATACAGAAAACACCAAAGGCATCGCAAGACAGACAACGTGTAAAGCACGACACAACGATGCACAATACTGAAAATTGCAGCACAAAACGCAGGGCATGCACAGAAACATATACAGATATATATATGGCATAACGTGTGCACGCCCCCCCCCCCACCCCCGTGACTTGGGGAGGATTGGAGGTCAAGTAAGGACCACACCCCCTATTTTAAGGGTGGGGAACACCTTTGAGAAGGTTTTTGGATGGTTTGGGTGTAGCAGTTGGGCTCACAAAGGTGTGGGTAGGCCTAAAAACAGGGTATGACATCACCACAAATTGGGTGATGTCATGATGACCCAAAATAGCAAAATATGCAAGGTTGGCCCAAAAAATGGTACGGTAGGGTACGGGTGGCCCTTGTCCTGCCCCTAGTGAGGCAAAAGGGTGATGAATGGATCCCATGGAAGGCATTAATGGCAATGGTTTGGGCTATTGGTGGTTGTTGTTACGTAGAGAGGGCCATTTTTACATTTTGAGGCTATTTTGGGGGATGATGTCACTCGTTAAGAAATACCTATTTTTTGGAACTTTGAAGAACCATAGCGACCCACCACCGTCTCCAATCACCCTAATTCCTATTTTGTTGAACTTCTCGACCCAAAAATAGGGGGGGGGGGGGGGGTACTTGACCTCAACCAAACCCCGGTGGGTGGGGCCGGGTGGGGGGGGGGGGGGGTGGGGGGCGTGAACACGTTGTGCCATATATATATATATATATATATATATATATCCTCTTATCTACACCCCTCTCCCCAACTCTAGTTGGCTCCACCATACGGCTCTACGGTACGTGCGAAGGGTACAACGTGGTGCATACACGTGGCGGAAGGGGCCCAACTTGGTCAAAACGGGCTCAAAATGGGCTAAAAACACTTGTTTGCACCCCACAATGGTCCAGGGTCACTTTTGGAAAAACATGTTTTTGACCCATTTTTGACCCATTTTTGCTCCCAAAACGGCCCCTTTTCAAGGCATTTGGGGATTTTCCATGGGCCAAAACGCGTCACCTCGAGCTCGAAATGGGCTAAAAACACTTGCTTGACCATCCCAAATGGTCCAGGATCACTTTTGGAAAAATGTGTTTTTGACCCATTTTTGACCCATTTTTGCTCCCAAAGCGGCCCATTTTCAAAGCATTTTGGGATTTTCCGTGGGCCAAAATGCGTCACCACGGGCTCAAAACGGGCTAAAAACACTTGTTTCAGCATCCCAAGTGGTCTAGGAACAACTTTGAAAAATTTTATTTTTTTCGCCCCGGGGACCCTGGTGGACCCACCGTTGGCCCCAACCGTGCGCAGACCGGGCTGCCCTCCGGCTCCACCAAGTGACCACTAGTACGGGGGTCTAGGTGGCTCGTTGCGCGATTCTGGGGCTTGGAAACCACAAAAAGTGGGGGGTTGCGGGTGGACTAGGTGCCCTCGGAATTCGGTTTTGAGCCACGTAGCCCAAGATACGGCCCGTGCTTGGTTTCGGGGTGATGGTGCACATTGCGTAGATTTTGGGGATTTTTGGCGCCTTTTGGGGCCGTTTCTCGGACATATTGTGGAGTTGAAGGGCACTAGAGGGCTCTTTGACACGGCGAAGTCAAGCCGCACGTGGCGTGTAGCCACCGTTTCCCTTCGTTTGGGCGTTTCACGCGGGTTTGGGGGCTGTTTTGGGCGAAAAATCGCTATTTTTGGCCCAAAATTGCGCGGATTCGGGAGGGCACCTCCCGACTTGGCGCCCCCGCCCCGGGCCGCCACCGGTGAGTTTCTGGCTCAAAACTTGGATTTGGCAAGGGCACCACCTAGGCTCTAGGATGGCTAAAGTACTCTGGTTAGGATCCTACCAGCAGTGATGTCATACCCTAATTTTAGCCATTTTAGACCTTTATAGGGGCAAATACCCACGAACAACCATCCAATTCACTTCTAAAACATGTTTTTTTGAGTTCCCCAACCTCAAAATAGGGGGGGGGGGTGTGCTACACCTCTTCCTAAGCCCTCCTTCCGACCCTCACCCCTGGTAGATATACTGCCGAACCTATGCCGTATATATATATATATATATATATATATATATATATATATATATACCAAGGCTTCCATTCGAATCATGCTCAAACTGCGAGGTTCAACATTCCTACACTCCTACATCGCTGCAATAACCATGAGTTCGTAGTTCATGTGTGGGCCTTGCAGTAGCCCCTAGCACACTGATTCACAGCTTCCTAACCGTAGGGAACAATACTCCATCCCTCCTGCATATGGACATACGGGCTTCATATGGCTGGTTATGCTGGAGTCAGTGGGTCAGTGAGGCTGACCCCCCAAAACTGGTTGAACCAGAGGAAGAGCAGAAACACTGCAACGAACAAACATACAACCGCCTCAGAGGAGCCCCAAGCCGTGCAAGTGCCGCGGTCATTCCCTGTGCCAAAACGAGTGCCAACGAGGGTGTCCATATATATATATATATATATATATATATATATATATATATATATATATATATATATATATGGCATAACTACTGTAGTATGCCTACCAGGGTATAGGGGCAAGAGGTGGGCTGGGGATGGGGAATAGGGGACCCCCCCCCCCCTATTTTGAGGGTGGGGAATCCGTTTTTGAGGGTTAGGGAGAGAAATGGGAGGAGTGCACCTTGTCAAAACGGAAAATATCCGTCTCGAACATGCTCGCACAGGGTGATGAACGGGTCACGCTGCTGCAGATTTTGGCGCCACTGGAACTCCTTGAGGTTCTGGAAGAGGTGCTCAGAATTGACACCACCACAATTCCGGATCCAATTTTTGAGTATTCCCCACCTCCCATCAATGGAGTTGGTGTGGACCCGTCGCTTTTTGCCTTGGATATTGGCATCCTTGGCAAACTCGTTCTCTTGGTGGTCCACGTAGTCATGACTGAACCCCAGATTTTTTGAAATTCTATTGCCTTCGGCAAGTCCACCTCGCAGAGCATCTACTGCAAGCAACACACACCCAAAATAGGGTATAAACTACATAAATACGGGCTAAAACATGCTTTGCATAGCTTGGATGATCATTTTACGTGATCACGATATCAAAAAAATAAGTTTCCAAAACTTCGATTTTTGAGCTGCCCAGGGTGAAAAAATGTATGAGCAGGTTGTGGGTGTACCCATCCCTTGGAAGCCCGCCCCCCCCCCAAGCCAATACCCAAATAGGGTGAAAAACACGTAACTATGGCCTAAAACATGCTTTACATACCTTGGATGGCCATTTTAGGTGATCACAATATCAAAAAAACAAGTTTCATAAACTTCGATTTTTGAGCTGCCAAGGGCGAAAAATTGCATAAGCAGGTTGTGTACCAATCCCTTGGGAGACCCCCCCCCCCCCCCCCCCGGACCTAATACCCAAATCGGATGAAAAACACGTAAATACGGCCTAAAACATGCTTTACATAGCTTGGATGGTCATTTTAGGTGGTCACAATATCAAAAAGACCAGTTTCGAAAACTTCGATTTTTGAGCTGCCCTGAGTAAAAAACTGCATAACCACGTTGTGTACCAATCCCTTGGGAGACCCCCCCCCCCCCCCCGGGACCTAATACCCAAATAGGGTGAAAAACATCCAAATACGGCCTAGAACATGCTTTACATAGCTTGGATGGTCATTTTAAGTGGTCACAATATCCAAAAAACAAGTTTCGGAAACTTCGATTTTTGAGCTGCCCGGGGTGAAAAACTGCACAAGCAGGTTGTGTACCCATCCCTTGGGAGACCCCCCCCCCCCCCACCCAATACCCAAATAAGGTGAAAAACACGTAAATACAGCCTAAAACATGCTTTACATACCTTGGATGGTCATTGTAGGTGATGACAATATCAAAAAAACAAGTTTCGAAAACTTCGATTTTTGAGCTGCCCGGGGTGAAAAACTGCATAAGCAGGTTGTGTACCGGCCCATTCACTAGGCCATTATTGGTGGAAACAGACATTTCACGTCTTTGGCACGGGCATTAACCGGCCCTAAGCAAGGCTACAGACTGCAAAAAAAGTCCTTTTGTATCCTAGTAGGCATATACTGTCACAACATCCCTACTCACACCCCTCAGAGTGGGTACCACGGGGTCATCGGGTTTGCCAAAACCCCCAACATAGCAAAAATGGCTAAAAAGTGCATAAACTGAATAAGCGCTCGTCCCACTTCGCCCCATACAAACCCAATGGAGTCGGGACCCGGAAACACTTTTTCGGCTCAAAATCGAAAAAAACCAAAAGATTCATGATTTTCGACCCAAAAAAAAGGGGGGGGTCATTTTTTCGACATTTTTGACCCCCCCCCCCCACCCCCACCCCCCCACCCCCCCCCCCCCCTCCCACAAAACCTTAAAAAAGTGGGTTTCAAGTGGGGGGGTCTGGGGGGCTCCGGACCAAAAACTCATTGGGGGATGCGTTGGATGGTCATTTTAGGTGGTCACAATATCAAAAAGACCAGTTTCGAAAACTTCGATTTTTGAGCTGCCCTGAGTAAAAAACTGCATAACCACGTTGTGTACCAATCCCTTGGGAGACCCCCCCCCCCCCCGGGACCTAATACCCAAATAGGGTGAAAAACATCCAAATACGGCCTAGAACATGCTTTACATAGCTTGGATGGTCATTTTAAGTGGTCACAATATCCAAAAAACAAGTTTCGGAAACTTCGATTTTTGAGCTGCCCGGGGTGAAAAACTGCACAAGCAGGTTGTGTACCCATCCCTTGGGAGACCCCCCCCCCCCCACCCAATACCCAAATAAGGTGAAAAACACGTAAATACAGCCTAAAACATGCTTTACATACCTTGGATGGTCATTGTAGGTGATGACAATATCAAAAAAACAAGTTTCGAAAACTTCGATTTTTGAGCTGCCCGGGGTGAAAAACTGCATAAGCAGGTTGTGTACCGGCCCATTCACTAGGCCATTATTGGTGGAAACAGACATTTCACGTCTTTGGCACGGGCATTAACCGGCCCTAAGCAAGGCTACAGACTGCAAAAAAAGTCCTTTTGTATCCTAGTAGGCATATACTGTCACAACATCCCTACTCACACCCCTCAGAGTGGGTACCACGGGGTCATCGGGTTTGCCAAAACCCCCAACATAGCAAAAATGGCTAAAAAGTGCATAAACTGAATAAGCGCTCGTCCCACTTCGCCCCATACAAACCCAATGGAGTCGGGACCCGGAAACACTTTTTCGGCTCAAAATCGAAAAAAACCAAAAGATTCATGATTTTCGACCCAAAAAAAGGAAGGGGTCATTTTTTCGACATTTTTGACCCCCCCCCCCCACCCCCACCCCCCCACCCCCCCCCCCTCCCACAAAACCTTAAAAAAGTGGGTTTCAAGTGGGGGGGTCTGGGGGGCTCCGGACCAAAAACTCATTGGGGGATGCGTTTATTGGACAAAATAATGATTTTACAAGGGGTTAAACTAACAATTCAACCCCTTGGGGTAGGGTACGCGAATAGGCCCAAAAATGCCAAAATGGGGGGGTATGTGGCGTTTTCCCCTATATACGCCTGCCTGGCTTTGATCTAACAACCTCTGCGAGGTGATTCTATTGCCTTCGGCAGTGCACCTCGAAGAGAGGTTGACAGTCAGCCAATCAGTCCCTGAGCCAGCAAGCAGGCAGTCAGTCAGATACACACAGTTTGGGTTTTTTGTCAGTGGCAGATGCGGCCCCAAGCAGCAGGGAGGCCCTGCGTTGCAACCCAAGCCTGGCCGAGTGGTAACGCAGCCGACCGGTACCGGCTGGTCGGCGGTTCGAATCCCAGTCTGGCCACTTTGGCGCCGCCGCCGGCGGCGCTAAAATTCTGCAGACCAGGATTCGAACCAACGCCTGCGACTCAGGAACCAGCTGCGTTACCACTAGGCCGCTGGCCGTGTTAACAGCACTGTGCGCCCCCACTGCTTGTAGCCTATTAAGCAAAAACTTTTGACCCCCCCCCCAACACCCCCACCCCCCCGCCCCCCAAAAAAGTGATATCCAGTTTTAGGGGGTAGAGGCCTCAAAATCAAAAAATCCATTGGGGGATGGTCTTACTGGGCAAAATAATGATTTTACAAGGGGTTGGACATCCAATATCATGCCTTGGCGTATGCTACGCGAATGACCCCAAAAAAGGGGGGTATATGACGCCCGCGCCTGCGCTTGATCTAACAACCTCTCTTCGAGGTGATTTGCTCATACACACGGGCGCCATGGAGCCCCTTTTGATGTATTGGGAGCACAGAACATCAAGACCATCATCCCCACCCGGAGGCCCTCCCTAACCCTCAAAAACGGATTCCCCACCCTCAAAATAGGGGGGGGGTCCCCTAGTCCCCATCCCAAGCCCACCTCTTGCCCCTATACCCTGGTAGGCATACTGCAGTAGTTATGCCATATATATATGGCATAAGGTGTTAGGGCACCCCCCCCCCCCCTAGGGACCTATGGGCCGGGGTTGGGTTGGGGCCAAGGACCTCCCCCCCCTATTTTTGGGTCGATAAATTCAAAAAATAGGAATTAAGGTGATTGGAGACGGTGGTGGGCCGCTATGGCACCTCAAAGTTGCTAAAAATAGGTGTTTCTTACTGAGTGACATCATCCCCAAAAATAGCCTCAAAACCCTAAATATAGTATATATATATATATATATATATATATATATATATATATATATATATATTATATATATATATATATATATATATCCTCTAATCTACAAGCTGAAGTGGCTATTTGCTTGACGTGCTCCATAAGAAACGCAAGTGTGTTGCCTACCATGTCCACCACCTTTGTCGGGCACCTCCGAACGGTTTGCTATGCGGCCCAGGTGTGATCCGACGGTTCGCACCGCCCCTCACCCCAATAGTGGGGAGGGTAGCATCGGCTTGGGTATTCGCAGTCGTATTGCGAACCTCAGGGGGGTAGGCTCCTCAGGCGGGCAAGGAGTTATCTTTACAATAGACACACATATATAGGAGGGGGTGGAAAGGCAAGTGCGCACGTGTGGCCATAGCAACTCGGGGCGGTGGCTTCGGACCACACCGCCATGAAGGTACATCACCCCTCCTCGCTTACACCCCACTTGCACAACCCTTCTCCCTCCCCAAAGAATGATGCGAGCAACGGAGGGGAAGGAAGGGTCTGGGACACACAGGGTCGATTTTGTAGGGACGTGGCTAAGACGAAGAGTGGCTACTTGGGACACTTTCTAGGCACCTCCGAACTGTCAGGTATGCGGCCCACGTGTAGTCCGACGTTTCGCACCGCCCCTAACCCGGAATAGGATTGAGTGTCATCGGCTTGGTTATTCCCAGATAGGGATATTGGGAACCTTAGGGGAGTTGCTCGAGTTGCGATAACGGGGTTAGGGACCACCATGGGGCCAATGGTACACATTACGGTTGCGCTTTCATTTAATCAGGGCAATTGGAAGTGGTGGTGCTAAAAGCATGTAATCATTGGCAGTTTGTTGGCAAAAATCCTTACACGGAGGAACTCCTTGCCAACCAAGAATTGGACTTGGAGAGGAAACGAAGGTAACTCGGTTAAGAGTACACCTGTTTTCCAAGTCCATTCGTGGAGCACCATGTGACGCATTACGTGTGGCAATCCGATTACTGGGCTAGTCAAACAAATCTTTTGCCGCACCCAACACTTTGAATCTCTCCGTCGCCATTGGGTCGGTCCTGTTCTTGTCGGGATGAAGAAGTAGAGATAAAGCGCAAAACGGCCCAAAATGCGTCACCACGGGCTCAACACGGGCTAAAAACACTTGCTTGAGCATCCCAAATGGTCTAGGAACAACTTTGGAAAAATGTATTTTTTTCGCCCCGGGGACCCTGGTGGACCCACTGTTGGCCCGAACCGTCCCCGGGCCCGGCTGCCCTCCGGCTCCACAAAGTGACCACTGATAAAGGGGTCTAGGTGGCTCGTTGGGCAATTCCGAGGGGTGAAAACCACAAAAAGTGGGGGGTTGCGGGTGGACCAGGTGCCCTCGGAATTTAGAATTGAGCCACGTAGCCCAAGATACGGCCCGTGCTTGGTTTCGGGGTGTTGGTGCACATTGCGCAGATTTTGGGGCTTTTTGGTGCCTTTTTGGGTCGTTTCTCGAGCATATTGTGGAGTTGAAGGGCACTAGAGGGCTCTTTGACACGGTGAAGTCAAGCCTGACATGTAGTGCAGGCATTGTTTCCCTTCGTTTGCGCGTTTCGCCCGGGTTTGGGGGCTATTTTGGGCGAAAAATGGCTGTTTTTGGCCCAAAACTGCGCAGATTTGGGAGGGCACCTACCGACTTGGCGCCCACGCCCCGGGCCGCCACCGGTGAGTTTTTGGCTCAAAACTTGGATTTGGCAAGGCCACCACCTAGGCTCTAGGATGGCTAAAGTAGAGTCAAGCCCGAGGCGATGGGAAGGTGCAGTGGCCAAAACGGATTGGTGACGTGTTGTTGTTGTTGTTGTTGTTGCTTGTTGCTTGTTAGCTAGATTTAAGGGGAGAGGGGTGTAGTAATATATATCCACCCAACTCTAGGTGGCTCCACCACACGGCTCTAAGGTACGTGCGAAGGGCACAAAGTGGTGCATACATGTGGTGGAAGGGGCTAAACTCGGTCAAAACGGGCTCAAAACGGGCTAAAAACACTTGTTTGAGCACCCCAAATGGTCCGGGATCACTTTTGGAAAACCGCGTTTTTGACCCATTTTTGACCCATTTTTGGTCCCAAAATGGCCCATTTTCGAGGCATTTTGGGATTTTCCATGGCCCAAAACGCGCCACCACGGGCTCAAAATGGGCTAAAACCACTTGTTTGAGCATCCCAAGTGGTCTAGGAACAACTTTGGAAAAAATGATTTTTTTCGCCCCTGGGGACCCTGCTGGACCCACCGCTGGCCCCCACTGTGCGTGGGCTAGCCGGCCCTCCGGCTGCACCAAGTGACCACTAGTACGGGGGTCTAGGCGTCTCGTTGGGCGATTCTGAGGCTTGGGGACCATAAAAAGTGGGGGGTTGCGGGTGGACTAGGTGCCCTCGGAATTCGTTTTTGAGACACGTAGCCCAAGATACGGCCCGTTCTTGGTTTCGGGGTGCTGGTGCACATTGCGCAGATTTTGGGGCTTTTTGGCGCCTTTTTGGGCCATTTCTCGGAAATATCGTGGAGTTAGAGGGCACCGAAGGTCCTTGGTCACGAGAAAGTCAAGCCGCACGTGAAGTGTAGCAGCCGTTTGCCTTCGTTTGGCTGTTTTGAACCCTTACTAGGGCCGTTTTGGGCGAAAAATGGCTGTTTTTGGCCCAAAACTTCGCAGATTTGGGAGGGTACCTACCGACTTGGCGCCACCGCCCCGGGCCGCCACCGGGGTGTTTTTGGCTCAAAACTTGGATTTGGCAAGGCCACCACCTAGGCTCTAGGATGGCTAAAGTAGAGTCAAGCTCGAGGCGATGGGAAGGTGCAGTGGCCAAAACAGAATGGTGACGTGCTTGTTGTTGCTTGTTGTTGTTGCTTGTTAGCTAAATTTAAGGGGAGAGGGGTGTAGTAATATATATATATATATATATATATATATATATATATATATATATATATATATATATATATATATATATATATATATATATATATATATATATATATATATATATATATATATATATCCTCTAATCTATACCCCTCTCCCAAACTCTAGGTGGCTCCGTCATACAGCTCGAAGGTACGTGCGAAGGGTACAACTTGGTGCATACACGTGGCGGAAGGGGCTAAACTCGGTCAAAAAGAGCTCAACATGGGTTCAAAACACTTGTTCGTGCACTGGAAATGGTCCAGGGTCACTTTTGGAAAAATGCATTTTTGATCCATTTTTGACCCATTTTTGCTCCCAAAACGGCCCCTTTTCCGGGCATGTTGGGATTTTCCATGGGCCAAAACCGGTCCCAATGGGCTCAAAATTGGCTAAAAACACTTGTTTGAGCATCCCAAATGGTCCAGGACCACTTCTGGAAAAAAGTGTTTTTGACCCGTTTTTGACCTATTTTTGGTCCAAAAACGACCCATTTTCAAGGCATTTCGGGATTTTCCATGGCCCAAAACGCATCACCACGGGCTCAAAACGGGCTAAAAACACTTGTTTGAGCATCACAGGTGGTCTGGGAACAACTTTGGAAAAAATGATTTTTTTCGCCCTGGGGACCCTGGTGGACCCACCTTTGGCCCCAACCGTGTGCAGGCCGGGCTGCCCTCCGGCTCCACCAAGTGAGCAGTAGTACAGGGGTCTAGGCGTCTCGTTGGGCGATTCTGGGGCTTGGAAACCACAAAAAGTGGGGGGTTGCAGGTGGACTAGGTGCCCTCGGAATTCGGTTTTGAGCCACGTAGCCCAAGATACGGCCCGTTGTTGGTTTCGGGCCTGTTTGACACAAACAGCGCACATTCAGGCCATTTTTGGCCATTTTTGGGCTGTTCCTCGGACATATCGTGGAGCTAGAGGCCAAGAAAGGGCTCTTGGTCACCTCTTGGACAATCGAGGCGCACCTGGAGTGTAAGAACCGTTTGCCTTTGTTTTGGCCGTTTTGACTGGATATCGGGGCCGTTTTGAGCCAAAAAAGGCTGTTTTGGGGCACAAAATGCGCAGTTTTGGGAGGGCACCTCCCGACTTGCCCCCCCCCCCCCCCCCCCCGCCCCAGTCGGCCCAAATTTCAGCCACCACAAAGCGAGGGTGCAGGCCGTGGGCTGGTTCCCCTTGGGGACCAGGAAATAGGGGAGCAGACGTTTTGCTGCCCCTACCCCCCCCCAACAGAAATAGGGCCGGACCGAAAGCAGGCCCAGCACCCCCCCCCCCCCCCCCCAGCATGCCCTCGCACCCTCACTGCAGGCCGTCACATGGTGATCGAGGTCCCACCCCTCACGGACAGGGAGCGGACGCCGAACGACGAGTATGTTGGGATCTGGGACCCGCATGGTAACCCAGCAGGTGGTCCTCCTCTCCCAAACAAGTGAGCAGGTAGACCCATCCACCACTAACCCCCCCCCCCCCCCCCAGCCTGCGCCCCCGACGGGAGGGGTGCACGGAGTCGGCGCCCTCAGGGCCTAAAAAGTGGAGGCTGTGAAGGGCTCACAGCTTGACCGCTGTGGGTATCCCTTGAGCGACCTGCACAGGGAACCTCCAGGTGTGCGCGTGCCCCTCCAACTTCATCACAGACGCCTAGGCCAGCACAGCCCCGTGCACTCCAGTGCAGTTGCGGGCGACCCCTGGAGGCCAGACAGCCACCTGCCGACCCCTGCCCCCCGCCCCCCCCTTCCTCAACGGAGAGGCCATTCGGGTGTGGTGCCCTCTGGGCCCCCTCGTCTACGCGGGCTGTAGCGCCGCAGCCAGTGCAGCCAGCACCGGTGGCACCCAGGGCAGGGAAGCACTCTTTGCGCCCCGGTGCCCCTCCACCTGCCCGCGGTACGCCCTCGGCCGTGGGGAGCCGGACCCAGCCCGCGTGGCAGCACCACCTGTGCGTAAGGCAGTCAAGGAGTGCGGGTCTGACCCCAGTCGTGCCACGTACCACCGCCTTCCCGTGCCAACAGGCAGTCGTGGAGTGGTTGGGTAGCATGTCCTAGTGACGTGGAGGTTGCGAGCCCAGGCCCACATCTCCCCCGGCGGGCTCAGAGTCAGGCTCTCCAGCCTCCCTGCCGGGGCCTGGAGCACCAGGCACACACTTCCCCGCACCATGTGCGCCAACGCCGAACAACAATGGAGCAAGCAGGTGTGCCACAACCCCCCCCCCCCCCCTCCACAAACACACAAGGGCACATACACACAGGCACGGCGGTATCTCCCGCCCGCGAGCGCCACCGCGGGGTCTGGGGGCGGTCAGCAGTCCGGTAGGCCTTGTGACCGGACACCCTGGTACAGCCGCCCGGTCGGGTCCGGCAGGGAAGGCGGCGCGGACCGTGGGTAGGCGACCAGGTGAGGCCTTCACCCAACCCAACCCAACCCCCCCCCCCCCGCCCCGGGGCGCCACCGGTGAGTTTTTGGCTCAAAACTTGGATTTGGCAAGGCCACCACCTAGACTCTAGGATGGCTAGAGTAGAACCCGGAGCGATGAGGCGGAGCAATGGCCAAAACGGAAAGGAGAAGTGCTTGCTTGTTGCTTGCTTGTTGCTTGTTGCTTGTTGCTTCTTAGCTAGATTTAAGGGGAGAGGGGTGTAGTAATATCTCTCTCTCTCTCTCTCTCTCTCTCTCTAGAGATATGTAGAAACATGGAACAACAAACACACACAGACACAACACAACACAACACAACTCAACTCAACATACATAACACAAAACAACACAACACAATACAACAGACACAACACAACACGACACGACACGACACGACACAACACAACACAACACAACACAACACAACACAACACAACAGAACACAACACAACACAACACAACACACCATAATGCAACACAACATAACACATCGCAACGCAACGCGACACATCACCACACAACATAACACAACACAACACAACACAACACAACACAACAGAACGCAACACAACACAACACAACACAACACAACACAACACAACACAACACAACGCAACGCAACGCAACGCAACACAAGACAACACCAACACAACGCATCACAACACAACACAACACAATGCAATGCGACATAACACAACAGAGCACAACACAGCACAACACAGTACAACACAACACAACACAACACAGCACAGCACAGCACAACACAACACAACACAACACAACACAACAGGAAACCAGCACAGCACAGCACAGCACAACACAGCACAGCACAGCACAACACAGCACAACACAACACAGCACAACACAACACAACACAACACAACACAACACAACACAACACAACACAACACAAAACAACACAACACAACACAACACAACACAACCCCACACAACACATCACAACACAATGCAACGCAACACAACGCAACACAACACAACACAACACAATGCAACACAACACAACGCAACACTACAGAACACAACACAGCATAACACGACACGGCACACCGGCACACAACACCACATCACACCTACACCACAACACACCACACCACACCTACACCACACCACACGACACGACACAGCACGACACGACATCAAACCACACCACGGGACAAAACACGACACAACACAACACGCCAAGACACGACACCAAAAGACAGAGAGAGAGTGCTTATCTAGGAGCATAGGCCTTGGGCTTGAGGGCACTGGTTCCCACCGTTGCTCCCCTGAAGGTCGCATGGCAGGCCCCAATTGCTTCCGTGGCAGCTGCCGGTTAGACCTCATACTGTACACCATGGTGTAGTGCTGCAGGGGCGAGCCCTGCTGCATGGGAAAGGGGGGGTGCCCATTCACTCGTGCCAGCCCAGGTATAGCCTGGCAGTCCCTGATGAGACCATGAGAGCTCGGTCGCATCCCCAAAAAAGGATGAAAAGTGGGGGCCGGTGTGTTGCCGTGCAGTACATGGTCCAGCGGCACCATTGGCACTTCATAATCCTCATTGTTGCAGGCAATGTCTTGTGGGTTAACTGCAGAGTGGGTGGGGTCCACGCTAGGAGGTCCACCGCTGAGCGGCACTTCCTAGCTCTCTGAGTCTGTTGGACATGGTGGCCGCAGCGGCATAGCATGCGGGTCAGTGGCAGAGACCAGCAGGACATCCAGGCGCATGGGTTGAAAGTCATCGTCGGTGGCGTGTCCCGAGGTAGCCGCCGGCGTGGGCTAGCCGGCCCTCCGGCTGCACCAAGTGACCACTAGTACGGGGGTCTAGGCGTCTCGTTGGGCGATTCTGAGGCTTGGAAACCATAAAAAGTGGGGGGTTGCGGGTGGACTAGGTGCCCTCGGAATTCGTTTTTGAGACACGTAGCCCAAGATACGGCCCGTTCTTGGTTTCGGGGTGCTGGTGCACATTGCGCAGATTTTGGGCTTTTTGGCGCCTTTTTGGGCCATTTCTCGGAAATATCGTGGAGTTAGAGGGCACCGAAGGTCCCTTGGTCACGAGAAAGTCAAGCCGCACGTGGAGTGCAGCAGCCGTTTGCCTTCGTTTGGCTGTTTTGAACCCTTACTAGGGCCGTTTTGGGCGAAAAATGGCTGTTTTTGGCCCAAAACTGCGCAGATTTGGGAGGGTACCTACCGACTTGGCGCCACCGCCCCGGGCCGCCACCGGGGTGTTTTTGGCTCAAAACTTGGATTTGGCAAGGCCACCACCTAGGCTCTAGGATGGCTAAAGTAGAGTCAAGCTCGAGGCGATGGGAAGGTGCAGTGGCCAAAACAGAATGGTGACGTGCTTGTTGTTGCTTGTTGTTGTTGCTTGTTAGCTAAATTTAAGGGGAGAGGGGTGTAGTATATATATATATATATATATATATATATATATCCTCTAATCTATACCCCTCTCCCAAACTCTAGGTGGCTCCGTCATACAGCTCGAAGGTACGTGCGAAGGGTACAACTTGGTGCATACACGTGGCGGAAGGGGCTAAACTCGGTCAAAACGAGCTCAACATGGGTTCAAAACACTTGTTCGTGCACTCCCAATGGTCCAGGGTCACTTTTGGAAAAATGCATTTTTGATCCATTTTTGACCCATTTTTGCTCCCAAAACGGCCCCTTTTCCAGGCATGTTGGGATTTTCCATGGGCCAAAACCCGTCCCAATGGGCTCAAAATTGGCTAAAAACACTTGTTTGAGCATCCCAAATGGTCCAGGACCACTTCTGGAAAAAAGTGTTTTTGACCCGTTTTTGACCTATTTTTGGTCCAAAAACGACCCATTTTCAAGGCATTTCGGATTTTCCATGGCCCAAAACGCATCACCACGGGCTCAAAACGGGCTAAAAACACTTGTTTGAGCATCACAGGTGGTCTGGGAACAACTTTGGAAAAAATGATTTTTTTCGCCCTGGGGACCCTGGTGGACCCACCTTTGGCCCCAACCGTGTGCAGGCCGGGCTGCCCTCCGGCTCCACCAAGTGAGCAGTAGTACAGGGGTCTAGGCGTCTCGTTGGGCGATTCTGGGGCTTGGAAACCACAAAAAGTGGGGGGTTGCAGGTGGACTAGGTGCCCTCGGAATTCGGTTTTGAGCCACGTAGCCCAAGATACGGCCTGTTGTTGGTTTCGGGCCTGTTTGACACAAACAGCGCACATTCAGGCCATTTTGGCCATTTTTGGGCTGTTCCTCGGACATATCGTGGAGCTAGAGGCCAAGAAAGGGCTCTTGGTCACCTCTTGGACAATCGAGGCGCACCTGGAGTGTAAGAACCGTTTGCCTTTGTTTTGGCCGTTTTGACTGGATATCGGGGCCGTTTTGAGCCAAAAAAGGCTGTTTTGGGGCACAAAATGCGCAGTTTTGGGAGGGCACCTCCCGACTTGCCCCCCCCCCCCCCCCCCCCCCCGCCCCGGGGCGCCACCGGTGAGTTTTTGGCTTAAAACTTGGATTTGGCAAGGCCACCACCTAGACTCTAGGATGGCTAGAGTAGAACCCGGAGCGATGAGGCGGAGCAATGGCCAAAACGGAAAGGAGAAGTGCTTGCTTGTTGCTTGCTTGTTGCTTGTTGCTTGTTGCTTCTTAGCTAGATTTAAGGGGAGAGGGGTGTAGTAATATCTCTCTCTCTCTCTCTCTCTCTCTCTCTCTCTCTCTCTCTAGAGATATGTAGAAACATGGAACAACAAACACACAAAGACACAACACAACACAACACAACTCAACTCAACATACACAACACAAAAACAACACAACACAATACAACAGACACAACACAACACGACACGACACGACACGACACAACACAACAGAACAGAACACAACACAACACAACACAACACAACAGAACACAACACAACACAACACAACACACCATAATGCAACACAACATAACACATCGCAACGCAACGCGACACAGCACCACACAGCATAACACAGCACAACACAACACAACACAACACAACAGAACGCAACACAACACAACACAACACAACACAACACAACACAACACAACACAACGCAACGCAACGCAACGCAACGCAACGCAACACAACACAACACCAACACAACGCATCGCAACACAACACAACACAATGCAATGCGACATAACACAACAGAGCACAACACAGCACAACACAGTACAACACAACACAACACAACACAACACAACACAACACAACACAACACAACACAACACAGCACAACACAACACAACACAACACAACACAATGCAACGGTATAAGGCCCCCCGGCCACCACCCCGGCGCCAACACAAGGGAGGGCGTCCGGGAGGGTAACAGCCCCCGATCCCCCAAAGGCAGCCCCAAAGGTGAGCGCACCACTGGAAGGGGCATGTCTGCGGGGTAAACAACAGCGCTGAGTAATTCCCTAACGTAATGAATAGTGCCTACTGCCGTAACTAATGCTTAACAGGGTAAATGCCCCCCCCCCCCCGGGGCCAGTTTAGTGCGCAACCCCCAGAGCCGGACTCGACCGGCCGTACTGAGGCGAGCCCAGAAATGGGTATGGCAGGCCACAGTCCAGCTGGTAGCCACGCCTCAGTACACTCCGTGGGCTCATAAGGCCCCACGGGGGCCCCAAACACCGTTACGTTCGGGAGTTAAAGCCCCGGCGGTGTTTGGGGTTGTTCCTGGTTAAGAGGACTCACGTTGAGTCCCAGATACTGTTACCCCGGGGTTATGACCCCCGGTACTGCCTGCTTACTTGCCTGCTGCTGCTAGGAGACTCCGAACACCCCCTGGGCTGGGCTCCCCGCCCCCCCCAGGCCGGTGCGCCCGGTTCCCTAAAGAAGATGGCCTCCCCTTGGCCTGGCAGCGGACTCCGAACACCCCCTGGGCAGGACTCCCTGTCCCCCCCAGGCCGGTGCGCCCGGTTCCTTGAAGGAGATGGCCCCCCATTGGCCTGGCAAGAGACTCCGAACACCCCCTGGGCAGGACTCCCTGTCCCCCCCGGGCCGGTGCGCCCGGTTCTTTGAAGGAGATGGCCCCCATTGGCCTGGCAAGAGACTCCGAACACCCCCTGGGCAGGACTCCCTGTCCCCCCCGGGCCGGTGCGCCCGGTTCTTTGAAGGAGATGGCCCCCCATTGGCCTGGCAGGAGACTCCGAACACCCCCTGGGCAGGACTCCCTGTCCCCCCCGAGCCGGTGCGCCCGGTTCTTTGAAGGAGATGGCCCCCCATTGGCCTGGCAGGAGACTCCGAACACCCCTGGGCAGGACTCCCTGTCCCCCCCGGGCCGGTGCGCCCGGTTCCCTGAAGACGATGACCCCCCATTGGCCTGGCAGGAGACTCCGAACACCCCCTGGGCAGGACTCCCCGTCCCCCCCGGGCCGGTGCGCCCGGTTCCCTAAAGAAGATGGCCCCCCATTGGCCTGGCAGGAGACTCCGAACACCCCTGGGCAGGACTCCCCGTCCCCCCCGGGCCGGTGCGCCCGGTTCCCTGAAGAAGATGACCCCCCTCTGGCCTGGCAGGAGACTCCGAACACCCCCTGGGCAGGACTCCCCGTCCCCCCCGGGCCGGTGCGCCCGGTTCCCTGAAGAAGATGGCCCCCCGTTGGCCTGGCAGCAGACTCCAAACACCCCCTGGGCAGGACTCCCCGTCCCCCCCGGGCCGGTGCGCCCGGTTCCCTAAAGAAGATGGCCCCCCGTTGGCCTGGCAGGAGACTCAGAACACCCCCTGGGCAGGACTCCCCGTCCCCCCCGGGCCGGTGCGCCCGGTTCCCTGAAGAAGATGACCCCCCTCTGGCCTGGCAGGAGACTCCGAACACCCCCTGGGCAGGACTCCCCGTCCCCCCCGAGCCGGTGCGCCCGACTCTCGGGAGAAGATGGCCCCCCCTTGGCCTGGAAAGAGACCCGGAACACCCCATCCCCCATCCCCCCCAGGCCGGTGCGCCCGGTTCTCTACAGAGGATGGCCCCCCGTTGGCCTGGCAGGATGCCCCGACCGCCCCACTGGGCTGAGCACCCCCCTGCTCCCCCCGGCCGGGAGTGCCCGGTGGACGTGGAGGCGCAACCCCCCGGCAACAGATCTCTCCCCCCCAGACCCAGGTGCCCCAGTGTGCGAGGCAGCAGCCAACGAGTAGCGCGCAGGGCCGCGTTTCTGGGTAGATTCTAAAGAACGGGCCCGTAAGGCCGGCCGTCGTAGGCCACCAACGCGCGAGCGAGAGCAGGCTCCGGCGCCTGAGCACTGGGCGGCCCGGAGGAAGGGGTGCGCAGTGCCCATGCATGGGCTTCCGGCCTGCGACTCCCTGCTCTTGCTCTGCAGCCCAGTGACACAGCATGTTCCCATCGTCGCCCGCAACTCCTTACCTGCAGCGCCCTCCTATCCCCGGAGGCCCGCCTGCAACGCATCCCGCGGGGTCCCCGGCTTTTGCCGCCCCCCCCCTCCCCAGCTATACCCACACCCCATACGCGCCCCACCAACCGCTCGTGGAGGTTCACTCCGGGCCAGCATACCCCGCCTATTACCTGCGGGAGCCGCGGTATGGGCTTCCCCCGCCGCCCTCACCGCTCCAGGCAGTACCGCCCCCGGACCACCGTGACCTGGAGTTGGCCTACCTACGGGGCCACGTGGCAGGCCTGGACCGCCGCACCGAGGGGCCCCCGCCCCCTAAGGAGTCGGCGCAGAGGGCGCCCCCGGCGCCGCAGGGCCCTGCCCCCGACGCGGTCGGCGAGGCGACGCCGGCGCTGCTGCTGGCATCGGCGAGGGAGGCGGAGCCAAAACAGGACCGCCGGCCCCCGGCACCTACGGAGCCCAGGCAGGACCGCCGGCCCCCGGCACCTGCGGAGCCGCCACGCCGGCCCCAGGGCGCACCCTACCGGAGGTCCCGCTCCCCCAGACGGGACCTACGCGACGATCGCCGGGACCACGGCCGTACGAGCCCCGGTGGGGGAGGCCGCACGGCCCACCGCCGGCCCTACCGCTCCCCAGAGCGGTACTACCGACGCCGGTCCGAGGAGCGCCCCTCCGAGCGCCGAGCCCCCGCCGCTAGAGGTGGAGACCGTACCCCCGACCGCCGGGATTACCGCTCCCGCCGTAGCCCGCCCGGGTCGGCCCCCGGGCCGGGCCGGGAGCGACGAGGCCCCGACGACCGGCGCCGGTACCGCTCCCCCAGCCCGGATACCGCTAGACGCCTGAGGTATGATGCGCCAAATACGGGGCGCCGGCCGCAGTGGGAGCCCCGTACGGCTCCCGACGCCCAACCCCCGCATGTACCGTATGCCCCGAGGGACAAGCCCCCGCGCAAGCGGCAGCGCAATAACAAAGAAGGCGGACGGCTTGCGGCGCAGTCGCCCGCGGGCACCCCGCACAGGCTACCGGTGCACGCTCTGATGGGGACCCAAACGACGCCGGGCCTCCTGGCCCCCTGTGCACAGCAGGCACGACTGCCACAGGACGGCGCCCCCCGCACGCCCCAGAAGCACCGTACCGGTGTCACGCAGACCACCCCGGGCCTCCGGGGCCCGGGGTACGCCTCCCCGAGCGGGGCAGTGAAAGCCCCCCAGCAGCCCCGCGCCGCGGACCCGCCGACCGTCCTGCACATCCGGCGCCTCCCCACAGGATGGTCCCACCGTCACCTGGCGGACCGTTTCATGTGGCTGGACGGGGCGGAGGGGGTGGCGGAGGCCTTATATGGAGGAGAAAACCACGGGTACCTGACCTTCCGCGCCTACAAGCAGGCGCTGGCGGCGTGTGCGGTAGTCAGCGCTGCCCTGGGTACGGTAGCGCCCCCGCCCGGCCGCGTGCCGGCGGCAGTCCACTGTGTCGACCGCAGTGTCGTCCGGGACCTCACCGTGCACACACAACGAGACGCCCCGGGCGAGGAACGGCACGACACGCCGTCCGCCGGGGCTGCCCCCCCGCACACGGACCGCCCCTCCCTCACCGAGGATGACGTCCGGCGCCTCATAGCCGATGCCGTGGGCGGAACGCGGCAGGAGGTACATCCGCGGCCGCAGGAGCCCACCCGGGCGCCTACAGCCGACGCGGTCGGTGGCGCCGGCCGCCCCCTACCCCGAGGCCCCACTCCGGCGCCGGCAACCGCCCATCTCCCGGGAAAGAAACCCAGCGTTGCCCAGGGACGGGGCAGCCCCTGAGCGGCGCCCGGAGGCCACCGCGGCTCGGGTGAGCCCGACTGCGCGGCCGCGAGCCGCAGCCACAGGCCTTGCCAGCCAGCTAAGCCGGCGTGTCCTGGCGGCTACCGGGACGCCTAGTGACCCCGGCCAACCGGCTGCCGGGCATGCCAGCGCAGGGCCCCCCCGGCCCGGCCCCTCGGACGTTGCAGCTGAAAGCGCGTCCCAGGACCTCTTGGGCGCGGATTGCCGAGAGGAAGGCCATCAGCAAGCCCTCGCCAGCGCCCCAGGGGCTCCTGCGGCCTGCCCCCAGGCGCCCGCTGGCAACCCCGAGACCGCCCAGACCCACGACGGTACTGAGGCCTCAGCCCCCCCGACGGGGGGCCACCCCCCGGAGGGACCCGCCCTGGATTGGTGTACAGTCTGTCGCTTCTGGCGCCCCAGCCCATGCGACCAGTGCCCCCCGCAGGGAGCCCCCCAGGAGGAGGACGAGGCTGCGGAGAAGGCCCCGGAACGAGAACGGGAGCTTAGGCCCCATGAGACCTCGCCCGCTCTCGGAGCTCCCGCTTCGCACGCGGCGGATGACCCTCCGCCCCCCCCCTACGATGTGGATGCGTCCCAGGGCACGGCCACCCAGCTGGCTGGCCTCCTGGATGATGAAGCGGGCGCCCTCAGCCCGCTGGAGCCCCTACCGCAGGCGATAGAGTTGGATGACGACCCTGCACCGCCGGCAGCCGGCCGCGCCGACAGCCCGCCGGGCGAGCTGGACCCGCACGAGTCCCGCCTGGCGGCGCTCATCGCCGATGCTGCCCTGGAGGAGGCGAACCCCTGCAAGGCCCTGGACGTCGCTGTCTTCCTGGACAGCGAACGCCTGTCGGCGGTGGGACGCCGCATGCGGGCGGCGGGCCAGGACACCACCCCCGTCCCCGGCCCCCATTCCCCGGAGGGAGACGGCCTCCCTCCCCTCCTGGCCCAGTATGCGAAGAGAACCCGTGAGCTGCTCCAGCTCGTGGGTTATACCCTGGGGGTCCCCTCCTTCTCCCTCTCCAGCTGGGAGGGAGATGCCATCCCGGCCCCTCACCCGCCGGGACTTGGGATCACGGTTTATTACGTGATCGAGGGGAGGGTGCAGCTCCGCCTCCCCGCCCCCGAGGGCGGCACGCGCCCAGGGTGGTGGCTCCAGGCCATGGCATATGCGTATGCCTGGTCTGCCCCACCCCCGCCCCGGGCGGTCCCCCCGGACACCAGAGCCCTGGTGCTGGTGTGCCAGTGCCCGGTACATGTCCCCCGGGGCACGCCGGCCACCGCTCCCCCCCCGGTCCAAATCTGCGTGAAGCGCGGGGACCGGTACACCCCAGTCGACACGGCGAGTATGGACCTCGGGGACCACAAGGCCACCCTCACCCCACCCGGAGGCAACCCCCTGGCCATCACTACGCCCATGGTGGCCAGGGCCACCTACGACAGGGCTCGGGGAGGACTCGTCGTCGTCCCCTCGGCCCTGGGGGCCCAGCAGCTCCGCGACGCCAACTGGAAGGGATGGAGCGCCTCGTGGGTCAGCTACGCCCGGGCCCTCCAGCCGAACAAGCCGGTCGGTTTCAAGGTCCTGGGGGCGCAGGCCCCGGCCCTGCGAGACTGGGTGCTCCCCAGGCTCACGGGTGAACGGCCAGCGGGGACTCCCTCCCTGACCACGGTGTTTGGCCTCATCGGGCGTGACCTGCGGGCGGCCCAGGGGGCAGCTGGCGGCTCGGCCGCACACGCCGACCCCAAGGGCGAACCCACTTCCTCAGAGCCGGACCCGGAGCCGGAGCACCCCACTCCCCCGCAGTCCCAGAATTGAGGGCACCCCGGAGGACGTGCACGCTGTGGGGTACCTGTGGCTCAACGTCCGGGGCCGGTACCTCCGGCAACGCCTCCTGGCGCAAGCCCTGCACATGGCAGCGCGCCGCCCTACCCTCCTCGTCCTGGCTGAGGCCCAATCCCGGGCAGGCCCCGAGGACCCCCCCTTTCAGGACTACGCCCGTCACGTCGTGCTCCCCGCCCACGGCAAGACAGGGGCGGGCCTGGAAGTATACGTCCGCTCCGGGACAACCACCCGGGCTTCCCTCCTCTGGGGCGCGGAGGATGCCAACGCCCTCCTCATGGAGGTCCTTACCCCGTGGGGTCGGCATCATGTGCTGGCAGCCCATGCCCCCCAGATCAGCGTAGGCGTGGAGCCATACGTGAGATGGTGGGCCGCCGTCTGGAGGGAGGTCACCTGCCTGGTCGACCCGACGACCGTCCTGGTTGTCGCGGACACCAACTCGGCGGCCCGACCGGCGGATAGAGGGACCCCGCGCCCCGAGGACACGGGCTACCGCACGTTCCTGAGGGCTTTCAACCTCAGGGACTTGGTGGACCTACACCCGGTCCCGCAGGACACGTACTCCTGCTTCCAGGGAGCCGCGCGCTCCCGCATCGACACAGCCGCCTGCCACAGCGAGGCGCAGTTCACCATCGCCTCGTACCACTACTGGGCGAGCACCATCCTCTCGGACCACCACGTCCCCCTCCTTCTCACCGTCGCCTTCCCGGCGAACCGGCTGGACAAGCCCAGCCCCCATACGGTCTCCCGCACCCCGGAGTACCACCTGGGCCCAGTGGCCCTGTCCCCGGCCGACACGGCCGATTTCCACAGCTCAATACTCCGAAGGAGAGCCTTGGACCCCCAGCTCGCCCCGATTCGGTGGCTGAAAGGCCTGCAAAGGGCCATCTACGATTGGGCCCACGCCACGGGCAGGGTCCGAGCCCTCCGCTTCCGGCAATACCGCCTCAAGACGCGCCCGGCGGAGCGGGCTCCCCCCTCGCGGGCTCCCCAGCAGCCCTTCCCAGCGCGCAGCATGCTCCCCACGGTGGGGTGTTTTACAGTGATGGCCCAGAGCATATTGGGCACCTCAGTGACGGCGGGGCACGCCCTCAAACGGAGCCTCGTGGCCTTGGGAGAGGCCCAGCGCCAGCAGAGCCTCCGGGGGGTGAAGCGCAGGGCCCTCCGACGCAAGCAGGACACCCTCAACTTGAAGCGCACCCCAGAGCAGTGGAGGGAGGTGCAGCGTCGTAGCAGGGGCCCCCCGCGCGATGTCTCGGAAATCCCCCTGGACAACAAGGCGCTCCTCAACCCCAGGGAGACGT